>JAMWET010003165.1:0-55025 GCA_024036415.1 Prochilodus magdalenae
TTTCACACTTCTATATGAAACCATGGAGCGGTGTTTTATCCACCAAGGCAAAAACCATCTGGCGGAGAGCAGGCAGTCCCCTGGGATTCTTCAGGTTGAGCAGTTGAGACTTTTATTTGACTTTTATTTCAACAGGATACAACTGACAGAAACTTACAAACATGCACAGAGATCACAGTTCAGTCATAAATAAGGAGACTAAAAATATATATTATGTCATAGTGGAGGTCTCTGGTGGTTGTCTTATGAATACAAACACATGACAGCAAAGATAGATAGATAGATAGATAGATAGATAGATAGATAGATAGATAGATAGATAGATAGATAGATAGATAGAACCAGGTCTCAAAAGTCTGACATGGAGAAACTTTGCAAAGGGGAATCTGTAATTATTTGGGCAGATTATCTACAGTATATACACGCATAAAACAGATTATCTATAGTATATACACGCATAAAACAGATTATCTACAGTATATACACATAAAACAGATTATCTACAGTATATACACGCATAAAACAGATTATCTACAGTATATACACATATAAAGCAGATTATCTACAGTATATACACGCATAAAACAGATTATCTACAGTATATACACATATAAAACAGATTATCTACAGTATATACACGCATAAAACAGATTATCTACAGTATATACACATATAAAGCAGATTAACTTCATTATATGCTCGTATAAAGCAAATTAACTACAGTTTATAGACGTGGAAAGCAGATTAACTACAGTACATACTCGCATAATGCAGATTTACTACAGTATATAGATGTGGAAAGCAGATTAGTATATACACAAAGGAGATTTACTATAGTATATACAAGTATAAAGCAGATTAACTACAGTATATACATGTATAAAGCATATAAGCTATAGTGTGTACAGGTATAAAACAGATTACCTATAGTATATACAGGTATAAAGCATATTACCTATAGTATATGCACATATAAAGCAGATTAACTTTAATATAGACTCGTATAAAGCAGATTTACTACAGTTTATAGACGTGGAAAGCAGATTACCTACAGTATATACAGGTATTAAGCAGATTACCTATAGTATATACACGTATTAAGCAGATTACCTATAGTATATACACGTATTAAGCAGATCAACTATAGTATATACAAGTATAAAAACAACTTGAATACGATATATACATGTATAAGGCAGATTACCTATGGTATATGCACATATAAAGCAGATTACCTACAGAATATAAATGTGTAAAGCAGATTACCTATAGTATATACACGTATAAAGCAGATTACTTATAGTATATACAGGTTTAAAGCAGATTACCTATAGTATATACAGGTATAAAGCAGATTACCTATAGTATATAAATGTATAAAGCAGATTAACTACAGTATATACAGGTATAAAGCAGATTATAGTATATAAATGTATAAAGCAGATTTCCTATAGTATATACACGAATAAAGCAGATTACCTATAGTATATAAATGTATAAAGCAGATTACCTATAGTATATACACGCATAAAGCAGATTACCTATAGTATATAAATGTATAAAGCAGATTACCTATAGTATATACAGGTATAAAGCAGATTATAGTATATAAATGTATAAAGCAGATTTCCTATAGTATATACACGAATAAAGCAGATTACCTATGGTATATAAATGTATAAAGCAGATTACCTATAGTATATACACGCATAAAGCAGATTACCTATAGTATATAAATGTATAAAGCAGATTACCTATAGTATATAAATGTATAAAGCAGATTAACTACAGTATATACAGGTATAAAGCAGATTATAGTATATAAATGTATAAAGCAGATTTCCTATAGTATATACACGAATAAAGCAGATTACCTATAGTATATATATGTATAAAGCAGATTAACTACAGTATATACAGGTATAAAGCAGATTATAGTACATAAATGTATAAAGCAGATTACCTATAGTATATACACATATAAAGCAGATTACCTATAGTATATAAATGTATAAAGCAGATTACCTATAGTATATACACGCATAAAGCAGATTACCTATAGTATATAAATGTATAAAGCAGATTACCTATAGTATATAAATGTATAAAGCAGATTAACTACAGTATATACAGGTATAAAGCAGATTACCTATAGTATATAAATGTATAAAGCAGATTACCTACAGTATATACAGGTATAAAGCAGATTATAGTATATAAATGTATAAAGCAGATTATAGTATATAAATGTATAAAGCATATTACCTATAGTATTAATAATTGCTCCAGCAGTTGTTGCCTTCTCACCAAGCTCCTTGCCTATTGTCCTGTAGCCCATCCCCGCCTTGTCCAGGTCTAGAATTTGTCCCTGGTGTCCTTAGACAGCTCTTTGGTCTTGGCCATCATGGAGCGGTTGGAGTGTGATTGACTGAGTGTGTGGACTTTTATACAGGTGTCTGTTATACAGGTAACGAGTTCAAACAGGTGCAGTTAATCCAGGTAATGAGTGCAGAATGGGAAAGCTTCTTACAGAAACACTGACAAGTCTGAGAGTCCCGGCTGGGTCGTAGGTGATCAAATACTTATTTCATGCAATAAAATGCAAATTAATCATTTAAATATAATCATTAAAATTTAGATTCTGTCTCTCACAGTTGAAGTGTACCTACGATAAAAATGACATGATCCTGTTGATAAAGTGTTAGAGTTATTGTATGGCGCATGGTGGTGTTTCATTTGTTTACTGATTTGCATGTTGTTTGTTAATGTTTACAGTGAAATTAAAAAAGAAAATAGACTTTAGTAGATTCTTTTAAATAGAAATACATGTGCACGGCCCGTCTCTTTATTCCACAAATCCAAACAACAGCCCATATAACATTAAACGACATTGATTAAAATATCCCACAATTCATATATTGCGTCATACGCAGCGTCTTGTTTATTTATTATTTTTTTAATGCTCAAAAATATGTCCCAGTGATGGATTTGCTGATTGTTGATTATCTTTACGTAAAAAGGAACAATTGGTCAAATCTTCCTATTGACTGTCCAAATCCGATTGGACCGACGCAATTCTGATTGGGTGCAGCCCTAACGTTTTGAATGGCCAGGCTGTTGTACTTGGTATCGATCGTCTACGGGTTGTTATGAAATGACCAGGTATGTACAGACTGGCTTTATTGGACAAGTTTTTAATAACTCATTGGAAGCAAACATTTACAAACATGAGCAGGTTTTAATGAGATTAAGGATTAAGACAAACACCTGGTCGCATGTTACATTACCAGCAAAAATGAAATAATGATTGATCAGCGGATGTGTCTACGTTATGTCATCATTATGTTTCATACAGAGAGAAGAACGATAGTAAATGAAGAGGAAACAGGAAGTGGGACGGTCTAAGGAATTACCTCACTCCAAAAGGGTGCTAATAATGAGAGGGTCTGTTAACATTGTTTAAATTATGTCTTGACAATTTGTACTCATCGACATTCCTGGGAGAACGATTCCTTTAACAAGTATTCCAAACGTCATGGGAACAGATGAGCGGAGGGGAAAAGGAAAAGAGACTGAGGGACTAGACCAGAGAAGGAACGCTGACGTCAGCCCTCCACTTTGTTCAGGGTTCTCCCCATCAAACATGCGAACACCGTCATCACCATCTTTGGGTTGACCTCCACCAGGTCATCCGGGAGGGCGTACACCCTGGCTCCGATTTTACGGGACACCGAGATGGCATATCTGGGAAGAGAGAGATACAGAGTTAATGGTATGTCCCAAATCCATCCAGGTTCATTTAATCTAATTTGTATAGTGCATTTAACGAGAGACAGTGTCCCCAAGCGGCTTTCCAGAAAACTGGTTTCCTAAGAGCATGGAGAAGAAGGCTTCCCTAAGAGCATGGAGAAGAAGACTTCCCTAAGAGCATGGAGAAGAAGCATTGAGAAGAACCAAGACTGAAAAGAGGAAACACTGAGAGCAAGCAAGCCCCAACAGGAGAAACTCCCTAAGAGCATGGAGAAGAAGCACCAAGACTCCACAGGAAAATTTATCCACCTACGGAAAATATCTGTGATCTAAACCAGAGATTAAGATCTAAAAAATCAAAAGCTGATTGTGTGGACTGTGTGGACTGTGTTGACTGTGTGGACTTTGTAGATTGTGTTGACTGTGTTGATTGTGTTGACTGTGTGGACTGTGTTGATTGTGTGGACTGTGGACTGTGTTGATTGTGTTGACTGTGTGGACTGTGTAGACTGTGTGGACTGTGTGGACTGTGTTGATTGTGTGGACTGTGTTGACTGTGTTGATTGTGTGGACTGTGTTGATTGTGTGGACTGTGTTGATTGTGTTGACTGTGTGGACTGTGTTGATTGTGTGGACTGTGTGGACTGTTGATTGTGTGGACTGTGTTGATGGTGTGGACTGTGTTTCGACTGCGTTGATTGTGTTTGTGTTGATTGTGTTGACTGTGTCGACTGTGTTGACATATCGATTGTGTTGATTGTGTCAACTGTGTTGATTGTGTTGACTGTGTGTTGACTGTGTTGTCTGTGTGTTGACTGTGTTGTCTGTGTGTTGACTGTGTTGTCTGTGTGTTGACTGCTGTCTGTGTGTTGTCTGTGTTGTCTCTGTGTTGACTGTGTTGTCTGTGTGTTGACTGTGTTGTCTGTGTGTTGACTGTGTTGTCTGTGTGTTGACTGCTGTCTGTGTGTTGACTGTGTTGTCTCTGTGTTGACTGCGTTGTCTGTGTGTTGACTGTTGTCTGTGTGTTGTCTCTGTGTTGTCTGTGTGTTGTCTGTGTGTTGATTGTGTTGTCTGTGTGTTGACTGTGTTGTCTCTGTGTTGACTGTGTTGTCTGTGTGTTGTCTGTGTGTTGACTGTGTTGTCTCTGTGTTGACTGTGTTGTCTGTGTGTTGTCTGTGTGTTGTCTGTGTGTTGATTGTGTTGTCTGTGTGTTGATTGTGTTGACTGTGTGTTGATTGTGTTGTCTGTGTGTTGATTGTGTTGACTGTGTGTTGTCTGTGTTGTCTGTGTGTTGACTGTGTTGACTGTTGTCTGTGTGTTGACTGTGTTGTCTGTGTTGTCTCTGTGTTGACTGTGTTGTCTGTGTGTTGACTGTGTTGTCTGTGTGTTGACTGTGTGTTGACTGTGTTGTCTGTTGACTGTGGTAGGTAAGAAGTTCAGTATGAGATTCAGATAGGATCACAGCTTCCAGAAACAGGTTAGGAGTTTGTTCGGTGGAACTCAGTCATTAGAAAAGTTCAGAGAAGATTTTAGGATAAACTTTTCAGTGTTCAGATTGACCCCTCGTACGAATGACGAGCCACTCGCCAGTTAGAAAGCATTTAGTTTACCGCTACACTCTAGAAATCGACCAAGTAGTTCATGTACCATGATCGTAGCTTTCAGATTGTGAAAAAGTGTCATATGCTGTTAGCTTGTTAGCTTTTAGGTCATTTGCCATACAGGGGTGTGCTAGCAGTTAGCTGGACACTATATATAAAACTTGTAATCTGCTGTGTTCAGGTTTTTGTTAGCTTTCAGCTATCTATAGAAATATGTAATATGTAATTTTATCTTATTGTCAGTTTCAGGTCTTTTTCTATGCATTTGTGAGCACTAGCACTGAGCCTGATGCTACTCTTTCAAAGTTAAGTTTACACACGTCAGACCGAAGTTCTCCAGGAAGTTGAAATGCTGCTTTCCGCCAGTCAGAAATTAAATCTTTTAGATTTTTTGCCATACAGGAGTATTAGCGGTTAGCTGGATGCTACACTACATGGATGCTACACATTTAAAGAAATAATGCTAGTCAATTAGCCAACTTTTATACTATCAAAGTAAAGCACACAGTTACTGTGTCATGTCAGAAAGTTTTCCAGGTGTGAAAATGTCTAAATGGTGTTAGCTTTTGGGCCATTTTACATGGACTGGTTAGCTTGATGCTACTCTTTCAAAGTCAAGGTTACAAATAATTTCAGACCGAAGTTTTCCAGGAAGTGGAAATGCTGCTTTCAGCCCATTCTTTAGCTTTTAGTTTCCTTGTCAATCACTCTCCAGTCAGAAAGCTAATCTTTTAGATTTTTTGCCATACAGGATTATTAGCGGTTAGCTGGATGCTACACTCCAGTTCATCATAGTCCAGTTCATAAAAATGACAAATAAATTAGCCAGCTAGTTAGTTGGCTAATTTTTATGCTATCAAAGTTACGCACACAGATACTGTGTCATGTCAGAAAGTTTTCCAGGTGTGAAAAAGCGTAAATGGTATTCACTTTTAGGTCATTTGACAGATGGACTGATTAGCTTGATGCTACAGTTTCAGAGTCAAGTTTACAGATGACGTTAGGGGCTTTCCTCACATTGTGGTTTGACGTCAAAAGTTGTCCAGCAGTGAAAATGTCCGATCTGTTTTTAACCCTAGGATTTGACGTTATTCGCTAGTCGGTTAGCAGTTAGCCTGTTGCTAAACTACATGTGTACATGTGCAATCAGAAAGTTTCTCCTGAAGGTTTGGGCGTCCTAACGCTCCTCTACTTGACCTGATCAGGTCACTCACTGTCATTCGGTAGACAGTAATTCAGGACACACGGAACAAGGGGTCGATCTAAGACAAGGCTTCTGTGACAGATCTCTATCTGGTTGATTCATTAGCTGCGGATGAGGAGAGTTACTTTGCGTTGTTCAGCTTGTCCTCGGCGCTCACGTCCCCTCTCTTCACCATCTCGCTCTTGATGGCCCCGGGCGCGATGGTATCAATCAGATCGATCACCGGCAGGCTGGTGCTGATCGATTTGTCCTAAAAGGATTGATAGGATTTGGAGATGATGTGACGTTTGAGGATATGGTGCCTGAGATTAATGGTGTTTCTTAGATGTATTTATCATCCCACAAAAAAGAGGATCAGATGCATTCATCACCAGCACACTCTTTCATTTGCTTTGATCTGTATCAGTCCGTCCCAGGCAAGGTTTTAGGGAGGATTTACTGAAGATTAGGCCTGGGCCTAATCTGAAATCTTCAAGGGTCATTGCACAAATGAGATAACTGATATTAAAATGCTGCAGCTGAAGGAGGACACACAGTACATGGACGGACTCGGCCTGCACCCCTCACCTTAAAGCTGTGTATGAATGAGTCTTTTTCTCCTTTCTTTAAAGTGCTGTTCACCCAGTCGATGATGATTTGGTCCTTTACTTTCTCGCCATCGCCGATGTCCGATAAGACTTTGACTGTGTACCTGCACACAGCAAATGGGACGTATGCCATCATTAAAATCGATGTTTACAGCCATATGCACTCTGTTTAGTCGCAGATAAATGTATTCAATTGCTCTACACAGTAATGAAGAATAGGCTGTGTACAGGACGATGAACAATATGTATATAATCTAATATCTGTAATGTAATAATCTAATATGACAGAGAAATAATACTAATACTGCGCTAATACTGCACTACAGTAAAGTAGGTAAGTTGGCTAATACCACACTACAGTAAAGTGGGTTAGTTGGTTAGTTGGCTAACACCACGCTACAGTAAAATAGGTTAGTTGGCTAATACCACACTACAGTAAAGTAGGTTAGTTGGCCAATACTGCGCTACAGTAAAGTGGGTTAGTTGGCTAATACCACGCTACAGTAAAGTGGGTTAGTTGGCTAATACCACGCTACAGTAAAGTGGGTTAGTTGGCTAATACCACGCTACAGTAAAGTGGGTTAGTTGGTTGGTTGGCTAATACTGCACTACAGTAAAGTGGGTTAGTTGGTTAGTTGGCTAATACCACGCTACAGTAAAGTGGGTTAGTTGGCTAATACTGCGCTGCATTAAAATAGGTTAGTTGGCTAATACCATGCTACAGCAAAGTAGGTTTGTTGTTTAGTTGGGTAATGCTGCACTACATTAAAGTGGGTTAGTTGGCTAATACCACACTACAGTAAAGTAGTTTAGTTGTCTAATACTGCGCTCCAGTAAAGTTGGTAAGTTGGCTAATCCCACGCTACAGGTAAGTAGGTTAGTTGGTTAGTTGGCTAATGCTGCGCTAAATTAAAGTGGGTTATTTGGTTAGTTGGCTAAAGCTGCGCTACAGTAAAGTAGGTTAGTATGTTAGTTGGCCAATACTGCGCTACAGTAAAGTAGGTTAAATGGTTACTTGGCTAATGCTGCGCTACAGTAAAGTAGGTAAGTTGGTTAGTTGGCTAATGCTGCGCTACAGTTAAGTAGGTTAAATGGTTAGTTGGCTAATGCTGCGCTACAGTAAAGTAGGTAAGTTGGTTAGTTGGCTAATGCTGCGCTACAGTAAAGTATTTTAAATGGTTACTTGGCTAATGCTGCGCTACAGTAAAGTAGGTTAGTAGGTTAGTTGGCCAATACTGCTCTACAGTAAAGTATGTTAAATTGTTAGTTGGCTAATACTGCGCTATAGTAAAGTGGGTTAGTTGGTTAGTTGGCTAATACTGCGCTATAGTAAAGTGGGTTAGTTGGTTAGTTGGCTAATACTGCGCTACAGTAAAGTGGGTTGGTTGGTTAGTTGGCTAATACTGCGCTATAGTAAAGTGGGTTAGTTGGTTAGTTGGCTAATACTGCACTACAGTAAAGTGGGTTAGTTGGCTAATACTGCGCTACAGTAAAGTGGGTTAGTTGGTTAGTTGGCTAATGCTGCGCTACAGTAAAGTGGGTTAGTTGGTTAGTCGGCCAATACTGCGCTACAGTAAAGTGGGTTAGTTGGTTAGTCGGCCAATACTGCGCTACAGTAAAGTGGATTAGTTGGTTAGTTGGCTAATACTGCACTACAGTAAAGTAGGTTAAATGGTTAGTTGGCTAATGCTGCGCTACAGTAATCAATAGTTTTTATATATAAATTTACAACTTAAATTTAAAGTTGAACAGTATATAATATATAATTACATTTGAACAGTATATTGTCTGAACTATCAGAACCTTAATTAGCCAACAGTCAGTCAACAACAGCTCACATGCATTACTGTGCATCGCAGTACATGGATGTGAATGGGTGAAGTACCTTCTCATTAGCTGCCATATCAGTGCCAGGGTGTGCAAGGAGCTGCCCTCGTTGATATTTTCACCTCCGATTCCCACCAAGGAAAACTTTGCTTCCCTTTTGCCCAGATCTACAGCATAATTACAGTTCTCGAGCTGCAGACAGAGAATACCGTAAGCTAGCGTCACACATGGCCTTCAGGATAATTCTGAATAAACACTCTAGGAACAAATCGCGCTCTGTAGATCGATACAGGTGGGAGGCAAGCTGGATATGATACTACTGAATATGTTAACATGAGCCTTGTCTTGTCTTGACTGGTCTATATTACTTTGGCTTATGTGTTATTTGGCACGTTCCTAATGCAGTGCTGCAGCATTAAGCCTGTCCTGAAGGATGAACGGCTCAATACTCAAATTTAAGGTAGTTCATAAACATTGGTATTAAATACATATACCGCTGAAATATTACTTAATGCTCTGGTATTCCTAAGGGGGGGAGGGGGGAGCTCCAGTTTTAGAGGGCCAGGGTCTTGCACAATTTCCCACACATCAAAAAAACCATGTTTTCAATAACGATGGCGGTGGTAAAGAGCACAAAGCTTAAAATTTTGCTATAACAAAGTAGCTATTTTAGCTAATCACCTGGACCCCCGGTTCCTCACCCCATTGTCTATACTTGAACTCATCTAAACTTTCCTGTACCAGAAAATGTAACTGTGGCAGTTATGAAAGTTGAAATCTGTAAAAGTTCTTAATGTCACGCCTCCGGATCTCCCAGACACACTTCCCAGAGTGCACAGTGTCCCCAGTCAACAATCACTCACGGTCTGGTTTGCCTGAGTACTGATTTGTTTCACCTGCCACTCTTCACACAGCCTGTCTATTAACCCCACACACGTTGCGAAGTTTTGCCCAACCTAGTTTGCATTACTGAACGTTCCTCTTTGCCGACTCTCCCTTTAGTTTCTCCCTGTATCCTGGTCGCCTGATTCCGCTGGTTGTCTACCCTGCTTCCTTCCTCTGGACTGCTCTCTTGAATTCTCCCTGTAATACTGTCTGCTGGCTTGTTTGATTTCCCGGTTCTCTGCCTTCGCTCGACTCTCTATCTATGACCTGGCATTGCCCTTTGTTATGCGTACTCGTCCTTTGCTGTTGTGTTTAGCTACTGGATGGTTCAGTAAAACCTCTCAGACTTTTAGTTCCGCTAAACAATAATGTTGACAGTGGTAAAGAACACAAAGCTCAATACTGCGCTACAATAAACTAGCGCAGTTGGCTAGTTGGTGGTTGTCCACTCTACTGTAGCTATCTGTCTGGGACATATCACTTTAAGAAGTCAAATCTGAGGAATTGATATGAAATACACATTCAGTCTACATATCCTTTAATGCTGTAGTAGTCTTATGTAATGGGTGGTGTAGCTCCAGGCCTAGAGGGCCAAGGCTCTTGCACAGTTAGCTTGTTGGTTTTCCCACCCAAGCAAAGCTGATTCGGCTCTTTAGCTAATTTCTAGATTTGGCGGATACACTAAAACAGGGAAAATCACCAAACCGCCCTCAGTCCCTCACATGTGGGACTATATTTGAACTCATAGGAACTTTCGGGTAGCCAAAAAACGTAAACAAAGAAGCTATGAAATTTAAATGTGTCTTTTTTCATAAATAATATGTTTAATAAAGTGTGCCTCTTCTACTGATATACACACACATTACGTGGAGAACCAATAAACGTCTTTGATCCCCAAACTACTGTACCGCTTTCGTCTGTGATTAGTTTGTAGACCCCATACTCACTTTTTTCATGTTGGAGCCGAGAATTGGATACGGGGGTCTGTTGACTCTCCTCCAGTCCACATGGACCTGGATCCGCTCGTACAGCTGAAGAATGATCAAGCCGTCCATCAGATCACTGCAGAAAAACAAAGGCTAGCTCAGTTCTCAAAGCTCTGAGTTCTCCAGGGCCCCGTCAGGAACTGCTGAAACTAAAGGTCAATGCGTCAGTGTCGAGTCTACACGCCATCGTGGTTGGTCCACACCTTTGTATTTCACCTTCGCCACCATTGTTACATCCAGCTGGATAAACTACCATACAGCTCCAATATAACCTGCACCGCTTTAGACCACCACGGAGGTCAACACAGTGCCTTAGAAACCCCATCACCATCTAGAGTTTTGATGGTGCACTCTGGAAGACTCTGCATTGACTCGTTGCAGAAGCATAAATGGACCTTAACACCGCCCTACACTCTGGGTATACAAGTTAACCCTGTGCGACTGTGTACGTAAACATTCCGTCGTATTCCATGGTTTTCCTAGTGTTTAGGAAGTACGGAGGCGCTCAGGAAGGCATTTCGTTTCATTATGCTTGGCACAGATACCTCAGGTCAACGTACAACACTCAAGTCCAGAAGACAAACGGCCTAAAGGCCTCCTCAGAGGCACAACGCTTCTGAGGAGCTTTAGGAAACTCACTGTGTAGTGTAGCCTCACATACTATACCAGTGCAGAGTACAGTACTGCGGCTAACCGAACGTGGACAACCAGTTAGCACTACTAGTTGTAGTGCTCATCCTGAAAAGGGATGAGCTATTTAATATGTGGGCCATTGGCTCACGTCTGTGTCAAAAGACATGCCTTGCATTTAATTGGTTTACCAAGGTCATGTGACATCAATTTGTGCCTGACCCTCTACTCCCCCTGCCTCCCTTATCATGCCCTCCTTCTGGGGTTATGAATGTGGCCACCCTAGTTGCGCCTCTGAGGCGGCCTTTGGCTCGTCTTCTGGATGTTAGAGCTGTCACTTGAGGTATCTTTGCCATGTGCAATGAAACTGTGTAACCTCCTGAAGCATCTCCATACTTGGAAAGAACCAGAAGGAACTCCTTTCCACAGGATATGATGGAATATTTCCCTCGTCGGTATAATGTCGATTGATTCCTTCTGGGTACAACTGTTCTTAATTTCAGACAAGCCGTTAGTACTTCTCTATCCACCTACAGCCTGTGTTCTCTCCATCACCACACAAAGAAACCTTGGTTAAATCGTCCCAACCCACTGCACTACATACTTAACATAACTAACTATATAACTATACTTAACATAACTTTTAATCAGCACAGTGAGTCGTCTTAAACCGTCCACTTGGAGTCTCGATACGTTACCAAACAGCATTTACAGATTGTGTTTCACTCAGTAGCTGCAGACATACTTCATTTTCAAATCTACGTTTCATTGGAACATCTGTAGGTTTCAAGCAACTTCCTTTAAAAAGAGTTTCATTAAAAATACAGATTCTCAAAAAAACATATTTTCTACAATGCAGCCTTGGATACCACTGACCATGCACTGACCGTAAAATTCTTAAAGATAGGCACGAGAACTTATGGTGTCCCTCAGGGTTCGGTTGTGGGGCCCCTTGTATTTGATTTATACATGGTTCCTCTTGGTCAAATCCAAAGACTTTGGAGGATATCTTACCCCAGCTATCCTACTGACAATACTCAGACTTACTTGGGCTTCCCCCCCAACAACCGTGGTCCTCTTAACACTACCCAGATGGGATAAAACTTTCAAGAATTAAATAAAGAATTAATAAAGAGACTATTTTATTCGGGAATAATGAGAGACTCAAACTAGCTGCCTATCTGGATTCCAGAGCCTGAAAATCTAAAGAACCAGCATGTGACCTAGGTGTACTAATGGACTCCGATCTCAGTTTTAGCAGTTCATGGCAAAGTTGCCACTAGATCAGTATTTTATCACCCTCAGAACGTCAGCAAGATTAGAGATGTTTACGACTAAACCAGACCTGGAGGAACTCATTCATCTCCTTACTCCTAGCAGGATCGGTTCCTGTAAAGGTCAGTGTATAGTCCTGGTCACGTCTTGCTCGGGAATATGAACTGTGGTTGGTAGATGTCGCTGTAGGATTTCATAGTGCTGCGCCAGCGTCAAATCGCCGGCACCACAAAAAAGCCTATCGCCATTGTTCGGGTCCAGAATGCCTCTGTTCCAATCACGACCAGCATTATCAGCTGGGTGTCGGCTCAGTGTTGCTTTACCACCCTGCAATTTGCTATGCAGAATGTAGTTGAGGCTTACTACAGCCGCACACCGTGAGCACATCCACACTCCCAAGGGTAGAACTTTAGCTTTCTACCCCTTCAGAGTGTGTGACAAGTTCTCCACACTGTTCATACAACTTTGGTCTCGTTCACGTCACTTTTTGGACTTGGAATTGAACATCACCACTACGTTCTCAAACCCTGACCCTGACCAGGATGTTACATTTACATTTACATTTAAGGCATTTAGCAGACGCTCCTAACCAGAGCGACTTACCACCGTGCTTAGTGTTCAATTGGATAATAGTCTATTGGATAATGGATAATAGCTACTACAGGAGGGTTAGAGCCTAAAACTCACCATGAGCTCAGACGCTGCCCGAACAAGGGCCAGCGCTGATACCTAGAGATTACTACACAGACATATATAAAGCAAAAGTGCACTACCTGGCAACCCCAGCCCAGCGCTCATACCTGTTACAGGATACCTGGCTGGTGTAGGGCCAGTGTATTTATCTTATATGCTGCAGCAATATGAGCCGAGTACAGCACATTAGGAACTAGTCAGTTAGTCCTGTCGAGACTAAACACCGAGAAGCAGTGTTAAGCTAATACACTTATCGCCAACACTGGCTGCACTAATAGCTTCACCCAGAAGGAATCAACCCACAGGAGTGAAACTTGGTGGGTGGGTTGACATTGTGAGAAATCGCCGGTGCATATGACAGGCCTTATCGCATTATGTACCGGACTGACCCAACAGCCACTTTTGCAGATACTGAGCGAGCAGTAGTCCTCTCCATGAGTCATTCTGTTAGTGCAGCACCATTGGCAGACGGCTGCACCACGCAGGACTACATGCACGCCACCATTAGAACGACTGTCCTTAACACCATGTCAGCGTCGCCAAACCCTGCAATGGTGTCGTATCAGACTGTCATGGAGTGACTCAGAATTCATATGTCTAATAAGCTCACATAGACACAGGCGTCCACATACTTTTGGCCATACCGCGTATTAGTCTTTGCAATACTGAAGTCGGCGCCATCCAGACGCATCTCTAACTCAGCACCGAATGCTTTGTCCTCTGCTTCCGACCAATCACAGACATACGCGACTAACTCCCCAGCGAATTCATCCAGTTCCTTAAGGACCGTTCATCCCGCGATTCTCCTGCGGAGCCAGAAACAAGCACAGGCCAGGGTTATTAGCTTGCGGCCGAGGGTCGTAATGCGCCGCGTGTGCAGTAAAAACTTTCACACCGCATTTAACTTTGACTCGGCATTAGCAAACGTAAGGGGAATACTAATGGGCACCCCACGGCTTCCGCCGCTGCCGTACAATTTGTGTGGTAAATAGTGCGGAACGCGGCAGGCTGCTCTTTGCTCACTCCAATTCGTACAATCACTGCACACATGCTGCGCTGCGACTGTATGCTTTCAGAGAAAACGCGGCATTACATAATTACATGCCCGCATACAGCGATCCAGCGCCCTGCGCATTCCTTCATCAACACATAACTCTGCATTATGTACCGCTCTAGTAACCCTTTTGGCCAGGTCTGATGAAGTAAGTCATGTGGGGGGACTTTTGGCCTGTTGTAAATACCAAGCATGTGCTCCAAGTTCAGCGAGCATCGAGAGCCGGTGGCATGATGTGGCAGTTTCTCCCAGCTGATGTGATGCCTTTCTGGAATATGGGTTTTTCAGCTCTCACTGTTTACACTAGGGTGGCCACACTTCCGGGTTTAGGTGCGGTACCTGGACGGACACCTATGAGTCCTCTTTACTCACCAACAACATTATCTGTGCCATTGGCTCACGGCCATGTCAAAAGACATGCCTTGCATTTCATTGGTTTAACAAAGTCATGTGACATCGTGACTCACCTGCCAACTAGCGGCAGGTCCAGGACTCATCCCTCTGTTTATGATGTCCTCCTTCTGGGGACATGAAAGTGGCCACCCTAGTTAGCGCGCAGTTTGGTCTTTGCTAGTAAGTCGAATCTGACAATAACCTGACCGACCCAACAGCCACGATTAGGGACATCCAGCGAGCAGTGGTGTCCTCCATGAGTCATCCTGTTAGTGCAGCACCATCGGCAGACGGCTGCAACACCACAGCAGGAGCTACATGAGCCACACAGGACGAACGTACGACCTATACACCACGACTGGTCCTGTAACACACCCAAACATTTCGGGTCAACACATCACCAAAGACTGCAGTGGTGTCGTACCAGACTGTCATGGAGTGACTCAGAACGGCAGCGGGTCATCTTCAGTGACGAGTCCCGCTTTAGTCTTGGTGGAGACGCCCAACGAATCCGTGTGTGGAGGCACCGTGGTCAGCACCAAGATGGACGGTTTGTCGTCACACATCCAGAAGGCCTGGTGTCACTCCACCTCCACCCCTACCGCACCATCTGCAGGAACTGTGTGAGGATGTTCAAGCTGCATGGGATGGATTATCACAGGACTCCATTAGGAACCTCTACAGCTCCATACCGAGGCGTCTGGCGTGTTGGGTTAGCGAACACGGCGGCCCGACCCACCCATACTGAGAGACAGACTTCTGTATGTGTAGCTCAATAAAATTATTGATCAAATATCAGCCTAAATTTATCAATCAGTTATTGATCCTGGTCACCTTTATCCTCCTTCCCAACAGCACCGCACTCCCACACACCCTCCTTCTAGGGTGCAGCTGCTCTTTTCTGAGGATGAGTTGTAAAAGGTCCCGACTTTCTTTGGACCATCCTACATCACTACTTCCTGTTTCCTGTTGAGGTTTGTAGGAACAGCACAGTGCAGCTCCCTTTGTGCATACGTAGTAACTCGTACTGGACTCGCTCAGTCATGTCCTCATAGAAAGGTACCCAGCCTCAGCTGACCACTTGCTACTGACCAAACCCAGGCAGGTTACTGGTGTGCAGTTGAGCCCACCAGCTGTGTGGAGGTTACAGTAATGCAGTGTGTTGAGTATCATCCCATAACCATCATCTCCACCCACCAACCCAGAGGGAGCATGCTTCCTGAGATGCAAAATGAACACTGATAAACAGTACCTACAATGGCGGGGGTGAGGTCTGGGCAGGAACGAGAGATAGGAGAGAGGAGAGCGATAAACGTAAACATCTCTGTGGCCTGGATCAAAGCCTACTGACCGTATGTGTGGTAATGCGATTAGACTATGCACCTCCTGTTGGTCATAAAGAAACATCTGTGTTTGCAGATCAGCAGTCTGTAATGTGGTATAGAGGTCTGGCCCCTGACCCGGGCTCCGCGGGGCTCTCGTTAGGGATACATCGGTTCCGGCCCCTGGATTTTGCAGCGTTAAATTTTAAGGGGAATTTTTATTAGAAGCCAAAGTTTTGCGCAGTTGTACAACAAAGCTGGGCTCTTAATGCTCCCGAGTGGCCGTTACACAGAGGGCAGAATTGGCTTTCATCCTTTTGGGAGATCGAGTCCGACACCTGCCCTCTGGAACTAACTCTGTGACTCCGCCTAATTTTAACCACGACTAGCCTATGGTAGCGAAGAGGCTGGAGCTAGCCGCGTTATTCACAAGCTTGGTTTCACACACCCATCCGTCCACTTAGGAGAGGCGCAGCTGCTGTGTTTGGATGGGCCGGGGCCATGATGGTAACTGCAATGCTGTATTTAAGGTGGAATGGAAATTTTGAATAGAGTCGAGAAAAGGGCAACTCCCGGTTTCAATCCTGTTGTTCCTTAACATTTCGGTCTTCGTGTCTTCTTGTGTGGGTGCGGGTGGCCTCTCCTTCTTCTTCTTCTTGTGCTTCTTCTTCTCTTTCTTCTTCTTCTTGTGCTTCTTCTTCTCTATCTTCTGCGTCTTCTTTTCCTCTTTCTTCTGCTTCTTCTCCCCCTCCTTCTTCTTCTTCTTCTTCATCTTCTCATTCTTGTTCTTCTTCATCTTCTGCTTCTTCTTCTTTTTCATCTTCTCCCTCATCTTCTGCTTCTCCGTTTTCTTCTTCTGCTTCTTTTTCTTCTTCTTCTTCTCCTTCTGCTTCTGCTTCTTCTTTTTCTTCTTCTTCTTCTTCTTTTGCTTCTCCTTCTGCTTCTTCTTATTCTCTTTCTTCTTCTACATCTTCTTCTTCTTCTACTCCTCCCTCTGCGTCTTCTTTTCCTCTTTCTTCTGCTTCTTCTTCTCCCCCTCCTTCTTCTTCTTCTTCTTCATCTTTTCATTCTTCTTCTGCTTCTTCTTCTCATTCTTCTTCTTCATCTTCTTCTTCTTCTTCATCGTCTCCCTTATCTTCTGCTTCTTCTTCTCTTTCTTCTTCTTCATCTTCTTCTTCTTATTCTACTCCTCCTTCTGCTTCTTCTTTTTTCTTCTTCTGCTTCTTTTTGGTACCTATTTTTTGTCCACTATATAGTCCCACACTTTTGAGATATTGACCCCATTCCAACTCCGGAATGTTCGGCCTGATCGGGAATGATGGGCTTGTATACAGCTTTCTGATCCGACTTTCTGAAGTGGAAAAGGACACGCCCATCTACTGTACTTCTGCTCGCGAACTGACATAACACTGCTTCACATACATCGTCTAAAGGCAGACCCCCAAACGAATTCAGTGTGGTGTGACCTGCACTATCTGCTTAACCCACACATAGACTTCTTCCATTCCAGTGTCTCACCCCCCATTAAACCCCATTGTTGCCTCTCCACAACTGGCATGTACTGCCCACCAGGGAAGGCCCTGAACTCAGCACCACGCCACCTCTGACCCGTACTTTCCTCATTGTGTTGTCGTTTATTCATTCCTCTGCTTTCTCCATAGACATTTCCTCTTTCCATTTTTAAGCCTCCCTTAAAGCTGCCCAAATCAATGAAGCTTTATCCAGCTTTTGCTCTCTCTCTTGTCTGTCCAGAAATGTTCCCGCCAGCTATGGGTACTTAATCTGATGTTTTCCTAAACCCCTGGGATGGAGAGTTATAACATATGGATATTCCCGAGCCCTTTCAGTCTTGCAGTAACCCAGTGGTTAGAACCCAAAACTTATCTAGCACACAAGCTTTCCTTCTAACTAGTCCTACAGGAGCACAACTCACCCTCTAGCATGGTCTCAGGTCGATGCCGGTTGTACGAGGCTTTGCGCAGGGCGGGATGTGCATGTTGAACAGCCGTTGGCCACGAAGGCCAATCGTTGAGCTTTTGATTTCCGCCGCACGACAAACTGTCTTATGGCTCTCGTGTGACAAAACTGCCCTGCAGTCCAGATACAGCCGCCTGACTACAGCATTACACATCCGACCACTCTTTTCGTCATCATGTCGCACTTTAAACAGAGAAGAACAAAACCGCATTCGTCAGTAGATCAATACTTTCAGCGCTAGAAACTTCCCGACCCTGGGAATACGTTACGGGTTCTCCTGTTTTGTGTGATTGAGAGGTAGTGCTTTCATTCGAGCTGTGCTCATTGATATCGGTGGAATGAATGCATGAGTATCCTGAAAGCTAGGGCCTGGGCACCTATGGACCTAAAATCTATATCTCAATATGTTTAAGCTCAAATGACAAGGGAAATATAACACCCACCAGGCCAACTTTATTAGGTACACCTCAATGTATCTGACCCCTTATCCTGACCATATATGAGCACCTCTGGTAAGGTCTAACAGTTACGGACTATACGTCCATCTGTTTTCCTGTTATACTTTGTCTCCATCCTGGGGGGTTCAGAAGTGATAGGGAAGTCCTCACCGCGGACAGAGCTTCGAGGGAGGTGGGGATAGGTTGTTTTGCGGACACCCCCCCACAGTAAAAGGCTGGTGGGCTGCAGGGTCAGGTTTTGTATTACAGGGGAGAAAAAAAGGGTCGATCTATGGGCGAACTGGGGAGAGTGAGATGGCTGGGTCTAATTCCTCCCAAAGATGTTCCCCTATCGGGGTTGAGGTCAGGGACGACTGTGCACGCGCCAGTCCAGTACTCCTCCACACCAAAACTCGCGTCATCCATGTGTCTTTATGGGACCAAAGCATGGGCCACTTGTGTGGTGCGGGTTTCATGTTGGAACAGGAAGGGGCCGTCGCCCAAAAACTGTCCACCCTACAAAGTTCGGGAGAGCAGTGACATGGTCCAGAAGAGTCCTCTTGGTCTGCTCTGAAAGCAGTATAAGAATACTAAGCTCACGGAACAACCTAAGGGCTGGAGCCTAACTCCTGAACACCATTTCACCGATCTCACCGGTCAAATCCCCCTTCCACCAAACTTCTACACTCGGTGCCCACAGTGCAGTCTGAGGCCAGTACCGTTCTCCTGGTACCCAATCCGTCGATCCGATTGGCAAAATGGTGCCAAAAACCCAGCACTTGTCCATCCTGCATATGCCAGACGGAGACGCCGACGGATTGTGGGCACTGGTCCAGAGAAACACATCTACTTGCTGAATGGGTTTCGTCATGTGGCAGCCGTGCTTCGGACCATTGTGCTCCCATTCACATGAAGCTCTCTACACACTGTTCCTGAGATGATCTGAAACGGCCACGTGAAGGTTTAGGAGGTCACTGTAGTGATGGCTCTGGAGAAAGTTTGGTGCGACCTCTGTGCCACTATGTGCCTCAGAAGTTGCTGCGACATTCCCCGCAATCCTACACATTCACAGTTGATCTGTGGAATATTTAGTAAGGAAAGGGAATTTTCACGATTTGGACTACAGCAACGGTACCCACACGCCTGCGAATTGCCCCTGAGCTTCCTGAGAGCAACTCCATTTCTATCATTAACATTTTATTCCTTACTATAGGAGCAGTCCTGCATATGTCTAGGCCACTTGGGTTTATACACCTATGATACATGGAATGAGGACCTGAACACCAGGAAATTCCAATGATTCTGGTTGGATGAGGGAATACATTTAGGCAATACAGAGTAATACTGAAACATATTAAGGAAATAAATAAAGCACAAACCATGAAAAACAATAAGGGCACATCTCACCATGTATTAAGGGTACACTCCTGTTAGAGGATACGTCCCAACCATGTTCACAATTGACGACCAACCTGTGGGATCTCATCCTAGTTCGTAACCATTTGTGATGCATAGTAGAGAATCATTAGAAGCACAACTGTACAATTAAAAGAACCTTAATCCTTTTTCTATTATTGTATAAATCATTCATAGGAGACGAGAGTCTTAACGGTATAATCAGATGTGACATGAGGATGTGATTACATCAATGCAACTGTGCACTTGTATGTCTCTAGTCTATGGAACTAATATATAAAGACCGTGGGCCGCAGGAGGAACTAAGCATTCACGGTGGCAACTACGTGCATTTTTGCCGAGCGCGCTACCGAGGTGATTTAATCAACACGCTCGCAGAAGCCTGTACATAAATATGCATTAATACAGTGTCTGCACTGTGGGGGTGCAGGAATCGGGCTTGGAGACTATGCAAAAATGTACAAAACCTGGAGCCAATTTACTGCCTGGACAGGACGTGTATGTCTTTTAGATGCCAAGGAGGAGGGAGATGCAATTACCTTGGGGAATTTTGGGAAAGAGATTTTGTTATAAAAACAAGTGCGATAATTATTTCAAGAAAAAATGGCCAATGGCTAGTGATTTCCTCCACGGTTTGTCCCGGTTAGCACCATTTAGCTCTTTATTTGTTACCCAGAGGGGGGGGAAAAAATGAGATGTGAGCCATGATGACTGGAACCTGGGCATCCGATAAAACACTACAGAGACAAACAGACGACGTTTCTCCTGATGGTGCTGGAAATGCAAGATTTCAATTAAACAGCAGGTTGTAGTGGATCAGGCGTAATCTAGAGCCACCTGGGCACGCATAGTAGATCTGGTTTTGGGGAATCATATCATGGGCATTCCCTTATTTTAGTCTGGCTATGTTCGAAATGGCACACCACATACTACTCGTGTACTAAATGTAGTCAATAGCACTGTAGATGTCCCAACCAACATGAAGATATGTTGTGCACCTGAGATCCCCTGTGATGGTGTTTCCAATCCGAGCGAAGAGTCTACTAAATATACAGGTGGAGCTATCTTCATGGTCTACTGTGTCCCATAATGCACTACGACCTCACCAGCTTTCAATGTGCTTTAGCCAGGGAAAATGGCAGCGGGTAACACTGAGGTAAACGTGGGTGTAGTGATTGTAGTGGGGTGTGTTTTCATCAGAATGAGCTTCAGAAAGTTAAATATACAGGTCTGGAGATTAATAAAAGATTAACTCGCTTTAGAGGATCAGTTTTAGATTGAAATAGCCGAGGGAAGCTAACAGCTAGGCTAACAGTATCTCAGGGTGTAACTGCGGCAGCGTTAGCAGCACAGCTAGCTCTAAACAGTTGACTGTGATACAAAATGGTACAACTTACCATACCACCACACTGAACCACTACAAGCAGTACGTTATGCCACACATCTATATGCCCTCCTGTGTGTGGATATACAGTACAGTAACAAGTTCTGAACCTACACGTGCTAGTATCACTAATCACAATATCGTACATGACGTAATCAGGTTAACCTCTACATTTACCGTCAGAACTACATAGTTATTACTGTATCCCACCTGTTTTAGTATAGCTAGCTGCTGGCTAACGCTGCTCAGTTCACCTGAGATACGGGTTAGTCCTAGCGTGTGTAGCTCCCCTCAGCTATTTCCTCGGCATACAAATAACTGACTCCTCTAAAGCGAGTTTCTCTCTTCTTATTAATTCTATCAGAACCTGGTATATTTTAACTTTCTTGTAGGGCTTCAGTCTGTAGTGAACACCAACCTCCCCACTACAATCACTCACTCCGCACGTTACCTCAAGAGTATGTTTATTATCTGCGCGATTCACTGTGTCTACCAGCTTATCTAGCTGTCTGAACTAACGCTGCTCAGTTCACCTGAGAATACGGTTAAGCATAGCTGTTAGCTTACTCCTCTGGCTATTTTCATCTCTAAAACTGATCCTCAAAGTGAGTTCATCTGTTTATTAATCTCCAGACCTTGTGTATATTTAACTTTCTGGAGGCTCATACATTTTTTTTGAATGACACCACATCCCCACTAAAGCACCCACTTTTATCCTCAGTGAGAGTGCTGTTTATTATACTTGTACATCCACTGATTTAGGAAAGCTAGCCTGCTGCTACACATACATCTTCAGCTCACGCGTGAAATTACGGTTAGCCTAGCTGTTAGCTTCCCCCCCTCTGCTTCTGTATTTCACATCTAAAACTGATCCTCTATAGAAAGCGAGCTCATCTCTATTTATCTTTTCAGAGCTCTGTATATTTAGTCTTTCTGAGGCTCATTCTGAATGAACACACACCCCACTACAATCACTACAACCCACAGTTATACATCAGAGAGAGCTGGGTGTGTGTTTTAAGATCCCCCAGTGTTACACGGACGCCATTTTTCTCTGGCATATGTGAAGCAGGCTGAGAGCTGGTGAGGTGTAGCATTGATGGGGATACCAGCACCAAAACAACAGTCTCTTCACTTCAAGTGGTCAGGACTGTAGAGCTGTAGATCTACAGAGTGCTCCTATATGGTCAGTGGAGCTGACAGAATGGACAGTGAGTGTAGATACGAGGAGGTGTGCCTACTAAAGTGCTCAGTGAGTGTAGATGAATTAAATAACTACGGTCAATAAAAACCTCTGCCTTTTTTCCGTAGTGCTTTCCAGCCGCCTCCCTGACTGACAGCTTCACTAATTCCTCATTCACTTTCACATTGCTATCTCAGGGATCCGAGGCCTGAGGTTCAAAAGTCTGCCCATTATCTTATCTGCACCGAAGGCATGTGATTCAACACACGGATTGATTACACAGGACAAGGCAAGCGCGGCCGCTCGTTCACTAGATTGAGAGTAGACCATTGAACACACTCACGTGAATGCCGGACATGTCAATGGTGATCCGCATCTCGTCGTCTCCGTCTCCTTTCGGGGAGATCTGATCCAGCAGGTGGAAGTAGGCCCTGGAGTCCTGAGAGAGGAAACAACACGGAGTGTCATTCTCTCATTATATATCGGATCTGGACCGTGACTGAAGACCGCACCCGACAAAGCAGCAGCTGATTGCTAAATCTGTATTGCACTGTTAGCCTTGTTTCTGAGCGCTAATCTGGATCAAATGTGGGGTTTGTCGGCAAATTGCTTAGACCTTTTACTAACAGTTCCTTCAGCAACTTTGGATCATGATTATAATTTTCCAGCTGTTATTTGGAATGTGGTACAGACACCTCAACTAGCTCTATAACAACCAAGGCATTAATGCTAGAACTCATCAGCATATTAACCCTCTCAGGTTGGCCATGTTGTATACAACACCAAAGGACATTGTATATAATAGAAGCAATCCCGGGAACGCTGCTACTACTGACTTATTTGGATTCCTGTGTTTCAGACTTGTCGACCAATCAGAGCCTGTGTTCCTGACTTTCTGACCAATCAGAGCCTGTGTTCCTGACTTTCTGACCAATCAGAGCCTGTGTTCCTGACTTGTCGACCAATCAGAGTCTGTGTTCCTGACTTGTCGACAAATCAGAGACTGTGTTCCTGACTTTCTGACCAATCAGAGCCTGTGTTTCTTGACTTTCTGACCAATAAGAGCCTGTGTTCCTGACTTTCTGACAAATCAGAGCCTGTGTTTCTTGACTTTCTGACCAATAAGAGCCTGTGTTCCTGACTTTCTGACAAATCAGAGCCTGTGTTCCTGACTTTCTGACAAATCAGAGCCTGTGTTCCTGACTTTCTGACCAATCAGAGACTGCATTCCTGACTTGTCGACCAATCAGAGCCTGTGTTCCTGACTTTCTGACAAATCAGAGCCTGTGTTTCTTGACTTTCTGACCAATAAGAGCCTGTGTTCCTGACTTTCTGACAAATCAGAGCCTGTGTTCCTGACTTTCTGACAAATCAGAGCCTGTGTTCCTGACTTTCTGACCAATCAGAGACTGCATTCCTGACTTGTCGACCAATCAGAGCCTGTGTTCCTGACTTGTCAACCAACCAGAGGCCTTGTTCCATACTTGTTGACCAATCAGAGACTGCATTCCTGACTTTCTGACCAATCAAAGCCGGTGTTCCTGTCTTGCTGACGAATCAGAGCCTGTATTCCTGACTTGTCGACCAATCAGAGCCTGTGTTTCTAGCTTGTCGACCAATCAGAGACTGTGTTTCTGACTTGTCAACCAACCAGAGGCCTTGTTCCATACTTGTTGACCAACCAGAGACTGTGTTCCTGACATTTCAACCAATCAGAGACTGTGTTCCTGACATTTCAACCAATTAGAGCCTGTGTTTCTGACTTGTCGACCAATCAGAGACTGTGTTTCTGACTTGTCGGCCAATCAGAGCCTGTGTTCCTTACTTGTCAACCAACCAGAGGCCTTGTTCCATACTTGTTGACCAATCAGAGACTGTGTTCCTGACTTGTTGACCAATCAGAGCCTGTGTTCGTGTCTTGCTGACCAATCAGAGACTGTGTTCCTGACTTGTCGGCCAATCAGAGCCTGTGTTCCTTACTTGTCAACCAACCAGAGGCCCTGTTCCATACTTGTTGACCAGTCAGAGACTGTGTTCCTGACTTGTTGACCAATCAGAGCCTGTGTTCGTGTCTTGCTGACCAATCAGAGACTGTGTTCCTGACTTGTTGACCAATCAGAGACTGTGTTCCTGACTTGTTGACCAATCAGAGACTGTGTTCCTGACTTGTTGACCAATCAGTGGCAGTCTTCCCAACTTGTTGCAGTCTTTGACTTGTGGGCCAATACGTGTCTGTGTTCCTTACTTGTCCACCAATTTGAATGTGTGAATGAGCAGTGTTTCTCAACCCCGGTTCTGGAGGAAGCCTTTCCCGCACATTGTCGTGCTTTCTCCTCTGCTTCCTGCACACCTGATTCACCTTGTCAGCTCATTAGCAAGCCCCCACTAACATGTGCAGAGCAGGGTGCCTCCAGGACCCTGGAGGGTTGAGAAACACTGGACTAGAGGATGACCAGCACTGCACTGTGCAGCAGCAGATGAGCTATCGTCTCTGACTGTCCATCTACAAGGTGGACCAGGAGTGTCTAACAGAGTGGACAGTGAGTGGACACAGTGTCTAAACACTCCAGTAATAGGCTATGCTAATTCAGTCCCAGGCTCTGTAATTCATTCCTGCACGACCGCCGCAGCTCAGCTGGGTCAAACGTGGGTTTTATCGCTCCAGGTGTTTTATAAGCCGCGTGTATGAAAACATACCCTCTTATCTCCCGCACTGATGAGTCCAAATCTCTAAAGGTTACTGTGTTGAATCCGCAACGTTAAGTCCTTTATAGCCAGACAAGGTCTCTGGAACACACCCGCTATCTGGCGCAGGGATTATACAGCAGAGGTCACCGACTCGGCGAACAGGAGACATCGTGCAATTATGTGCAATCCATCGACCGTCTGGTATAACAATGTGGCGCAGCCGGCTTAAACAGGAATATCAGTCATTTAACTTTCAAATGTGACATTATCACAACTCCGGCTGGTCTGCAGAGGAGAGGACGTTTGGAGCAATCGCACCCAGTCCTTCCTCCAGCTGGGAATGAGGCAATGAGCTATTTCTGCATGGCTGCTTTGGCTCTAAGCAGCCCCATAGAGAGGCACTTGATGGAGTGCTTATAGAGCAAGGCCTAATCACTTTGACAGCCAGTGTGTAGCCACCATTATCCAGCTGACAGAACTCTGTGTGCCTGACACACATGCCAAACGTCTTGTAATCACGTGACCCCAGTGGCTCCTTTCCTTATGCTAGCTGCACTTACGTCTGCAGTGAACACGGTCATACGTCCTCAGAGCTGCCCACACTCTGAGAGCAACTTCATCAGTAACGTATGACGATGCAGCTATGCAGTCTCGCCCTAAATGTAAAGATACTCTCATCCTCAAGAGAACAGCTGCACCCAGAAGGAGGTGCGGGAGTGCGGTGGTGTTGGGAAGGAAGATAAAGGTGACCAGGATCAATAACTGATGATGAATTTAGACTGATATGATCAATATTTATTGAGCTACACATACAGAAGTCTGTCTCTCAGTATGGTGGAGTCGGGCCGCCGTGTTCGCTAACCCAACACGCCAGACGTCTCGGTATGGAGCTGTAGAGGTTCCTAATGGAGTCCTGTGATAATCCATCCCATGCAGCTTGAACATCCTCACACAGTTCCTGCAGATGGTGCGGTAGGGGTGGAGGTGGAAGGACACCAGGTCTTCTGGACGTGTGACAATGAACCGTTCATCTTGGTGCTGACCACGGTGCCTCCACACACGGATTCGTTGGGCGTCTCCACCCAGACTAAAGCGGGACTCGTCACTGAAGATGACCCGCTGCCATTCTGAGTCACTCCATGACAGTCTGGTACGACACCACTGCAGTCTTTGGTGACAGTGACGTGGTGTTAAGGACAGTCGTGGTAACGGTCTGTGTGCATGTAGTCCTGCGTGGTGCAGCCGTCTGCCAGTAGTGCTGACTCATGGAGGGGATCACTGCTCGCTGAGTGTCTGCGTTCGTGGCTGTAGGGGTCCCTCAGGTACAGAGATAAGGCCCGTCCCTGCTTACATCCTCATTTGCATGTCTCGCAATGTCAAACCTACCCACTAAGTTTCATTCCTGTCTGCGGAGTCCTTCTGGGGACAGCTGTTTGTGCAGTACTTCTTTTAAGTGTAATGTTCTGAGGTAACACTGCACTGAAATCAAGTGATGCATCTGATGTACGCGGTTCAGACACCTCATTTCCTCTCCAGTGACTAAGACACAACTTAGCCTTCCAGTGTACCTCCACCTAGGGTTGCCACCCGTCCCGTAAAATACGGAATCTTCCTTTATTTGGCAACTAAATGATGCATCCCATATTAAACCTATACGATTTGTTCCGTATTTCCGTAAACGTCTGTAAGTTTGTTCCGTATTTCTGTAAACGTCCGTAAATTTGTTCCGTATTTCTGTAAACGTCCGTAAATTTGTTCCGTATTTACGTAAACGTCTGTAAATTTGTTCCGTATTTCCGTAAATGTCCGTAAATTTGTTCCTTATTTCTGTAAATGTCCGTAAATTTGTTCCGTATTTCTGTAAACGTCCGTAAATTTGTTCCGTATTTCCGTAAACGTCCGTAAATTTGTTCTGTATTTCTGTAAACGTTCGTAAATTTGTTCTGTATTTCTGTAAACGTCCGTAAATTTGTTCCGTATTTTCGTAAACGTCCGTAAATTTGTTCTGTATTTCCGTAAACGTCCGTAAATTTGTTCTGTATTTCCGCAAACGTCCGTTAATTTGTTCCGTATTTCTGTAAACGTCTGTAAATTTGTTCCGTATTTCCGTAAACGTCCGTAAATTTGTTCCGTATTTCTGTAAACGTCCGTAAATTTGTTCCGTATTTCTGCAAACGTCCGTAAATGTGTTCTGTATTTCCCTAAACGTCTGTAAATTTGTTCTGTATTTCTGTAAACGTCCGTAAATGTGTTCCGTATTTCTGTAAATGTCCGTAAATTTGTTCCGTATTTCCGTAAACATACATAAATATTTTCCGTTTTTGCGTAAATGTCTGTAAATTTGTTCCATATTTCTGTAAACGTCCGTAAATTTGATCACAATCTCGACCCCACCCCCCGAACTCAGTTCAAATACTGGACGTGCTCTGTTCCGTTTTCCGTAAATGTCGCATAAACACGTGTGTCACACATGATTGATCACACTCTCCCCCAAACAACAACCTCCATCACCCCATTCCCGCACCCCCCCCCCCACCCCACCCTAACCCCGGAATCATCTCAAATACGGGACGCGATTTTAAACACGTCACTCACACATGACCACGCCCACCCGTCCCATATTCTCATTTCTGAAAGGTGGCTACCTCCACCTCTAGCTGAATTGATGCAGTGTTGGATTCATGTAGATGGTACCTTGATGTCCTCGCCGAAGTTTCTGATTTGTTGCCATCCAGCAGCATCCAGGTGGTAGTTCACCCAGCGCAGCAGCAGCTCCTCGGGAGACATGGAGAGAAGGTGCTCCAGCGTCTCCGACTCCCCCAGCAGCGCAATAAGAGCTAACAAACACATACAGCGTTAGCACTCACAGGCCTGGAGGTGTTTAGGTAAGCAGGCGTTTTAGCTTCATTCTGTTCTTTGTGATACAGGCCAAAGATAATCCCATCGTGCCAGTGGGTGGGGGCCCTGAGAGCTGACAAACTTTCAGCTACAACAGAGTGCAACATCAGTAGGGGAGCCCTGACCACGCTAAAGGCCGGCACACGCTGGACAGGCCATGTCATGCAGCATCCAAACATAAGAAGCCATGGTGGAGGCACATGCACTGGCGCCACCAATACGCTGTGGCACACACAAACAGCCAGATCACATGTGGCTTGAGAGGTACACACAAAGGCAGCCATGGGCTGTTAGCTCAGCTAACGTTACTAGCGGAGCCTCACACAGCTCGTCCAGCTGGAAGCCAGCCGGTCTGTGAGGTGTTTTTAAAACCTCCAGCTCTTCTTGCTAATCTAATTAGATGTTTGGCGAATCCCTCATGTGTGCAGAACATAGGTTTGGATATTGGAATACATGGAATACAAATAACAATACAAATAAGTGCAGAGGTAATGTTACGTATATTGTGGTTTTAATTATGTTTGAATTGATTTTTTTTCAGGTTTTGGCTTGAAAAACCACTTTACAGCAGATTTTACAAGCTAATTTGCAGTTTGCACACGTGGAAATGACACGTTTACTAGTAAACACTCAAGGTCATATTTAATATTGAATGTTCACATGTGCAAATCAAATTTCTGATAGCAAGAAAACCAGCTTTCCATGTTTATTAGAATTTTAGCTCTGCAGTAAAATAATGACAGACAGACAGACAGACAGACAGACAGACAGATAGATAGATAGATAGATAGATAGATAGATAGATAGATAGATAGATAGATAGATAGATGGATGGATGGATGGATGGATGGATGGATGGATGGATGGATGGATGGATGGATGGACGGACGGACGGATGGATAGACAGATGGATAGATAGATAGATAGATAGATAGATAGATAGATAGATAGATAGATAGATAGATAGATAGATAGATAGATAGATAGATAGATAGATGGATGGATGGATGGATGGATGGATAGACAGATAGACAGACAGACAGACAGATAGATAGATAGATAGATAGATAGATAGATAGATAGATAGATAGACGGACAGACGGACTGATGGACGGATAGATAGATAGATAGATAGATAGATAGATAGATAGATAGATAGATAGATAGATAGATAGATGGATGGATGGATGGATAGATGGATAGATGGATGGATAGTCAGATAGATAGACAGACAGACAGACAGATAGATAGATGGATGGAAAGATAGATTGATAGACGGATGGAAAGATAGATAGATAGATGGATGGAAAGATAGATAGATAGACGGATGGAAAGAGAGAGATGTACTGTCCTCAGATGGGGACGTCGGGGTCTCAGGAGGTTAAATAACTGTTAACAGTTTAAAGCAGGTCTGGGTGTGTCTAACCTTCGTTGCGTGAAATCTCGATGTCTGCGAACAGGCCGATCTTAATGATTTGCCAAAGGAGTCCCAGTACCAGGTGGGGCGTCCCAGCAATCATGTCCTGGGCGTCAATGTTGACCACTGTACAGCCAATGGCTGAGGCTGAATTAAGGGCCAGTATCAAGTTCTCCTGCGAAACAAACGAGAAAAACGCATGAACGGAGGTCGCATGGTCATACGGTCAAGACTAGACACTTGATCTTCCAACATTTCCTCAGGAATTTAGACTTTCTAGCCTCTATTCTTCTGGCAAGGCGTTAGACTAGATGTTGGAACACTGCCGTGAGGATTTGATTGCATTTAGCCACAAGAGCAGTTGCAAGGTCAGGTACTGATGTTAGGCGATCAGTTCTGGATAACCCCAAATAATCCCAAAGGTGCTGGATGGAGCTCCATCGTCCTGGAGATTCCCCCTCCACCTTTGGACACCTGTCTACCAAAGAGGACGATCTGTAGGTCTATCTGTCCATCTCTACACATGGTACAAGAACCTACTACCTGAATAAAGGCTTGTACAGCAGATGCTTCCAGACGGGAGCACAGCATGGTACTACCATGATCTGCACCACTTCACCACCATTTTGGATCAATATGGCAACAAGTGAAGATCATAGTGACTTTGAAAGAGGGTTCAGTGTTGGGGTGCAGATGGCAGGAGCTCCTTAGGCCCGTGGGAAGGACCTCAGGAAAAGGGCTTCGGTGAGGATGACGCTGTACGTTGTGAAGGTAGCCATTACTCCAGTGGCCACGAAGGTCAATGCTCTCACCAAGAACAGTCTAAGCCTCTAATTGTGAAGACATGTGACCCTTTGAGTGTTCAGTGGTGTAGAGGTCACATGACACTGGTGTACAGCAATGTGGAAACGCTATATGGTCAGATGAGTCATCTTTCACCACGTTCTCCACAAGTGGAAGAGTGCATGTTCGAATGCTTGACCCCTGTGGAAAGGGGCTCGGTTATCCCGTTGGGTAGTGATCCCTTCCAGGGTGCCACACCCCTTCCACAGGACGGTTAACGAGGGGTCATTGAACGGCTTGATGAGCACAAAGATGTTCATGATATTAAGCTATGGGCTCTGTACCCGTTTGAACCCCCATCACCACCGAAACATCAACAGAGGGGTTATCTTCTGGAAGGCCCGGCGTTCCATCCCTCTGGAACTCTTCCAGACTCTTGTAGAATCTATGCCAGGGGGCACCGAAGCTGTTCTAGCGGAGAGACTCATGGAGAGACTTGGCTATAGCTCATGTAGCACCTGTCTACAGATCTGGGAAGGTAGGTACTCACGGTCATGGTGAACTTGGTGCGCTTCTTTGTATTGATGACCCTTTCGTCGATCGTGTCTGGCTGGGAGAGGTTGATCATTTTGCTGGGGAAAAAAAAAAACAACAACTAATGAATCCAACGGTCATCTATGGACACTGTCCGGGCTAAATGGATCAATATGGAAAGTAATGGAGTGCACGGTTCCACGTGTGCTCGCGTTACCAGAGAAGTATTCCATCCTTGACCGATTTGAACAGGCTGTCGGTGTTGGGATCCATAGGGATGAGATGTGTGCAGTCAGGGTCGTTTGCCAAGGCCTTATTGACCCAGTTCACAAAGGCCACTTTCTCTTCATCTGAGGGCCAATTCGACAGACCAAACATTAGCAATACAAGTGGCAGACTCGGATTACTGTTAGGAGCTGTGCGGAGCCAAGGGCTATAAAATGACTTCATTCATGCAACTCATCACTACTAATGGGACGGCACGCTGGCTCAGCTTTCAGCAACAGCTAAAATATGGCCCCGAGAGGCCGAAGCCGCTAACGCTTGGGCGTGATACGATTAGGTTTGGGTTCTGAGACAATGGGCTTGATTTGTTTCCTCTCTGAAACCGGTTCGGCATCTTAGCCGAGTCCTACCAGCGTATGAGTGCTGCGTTCCTTCGCTGGAGATTCTCGAGGTTCCCCCGAACGAGCGGATGCCATCCCTTCTGGAGATGGTCTTGCGGAAGGTCTCTCTCACCTCTTTGCTTCTCAGGTCCTGGTAAACCTGTGGAATCGAACGGAACGGATACTGATTGGACACAATATGTGAGATGGTCCAACACTGCAGGGAAGCATAGATAAGCTCCCCCCAGAAACCGAGTCCCCTCTGTGGTGTACTGGGGAATGTGGTATTGGGTTCTTGGGTTGAGGGGGCAGTAAATGTGAACCACAGTGCCTACACTGAGCTGCTGGACCAACCAGGTTTTGCCTGTTGCTCATCAACAGCTCACCCAGGAACATAGCGTTCCTACCGCGGCATTCCCCGATGAACATGTGCATGTTCACAGAGCTGCAAATCTGACCAGTTAGCATTCAGGAGCATTCACATGTCTGGACTGGCCCGTTAAGCAAGATCTGAACATCTGTGGAACTACCTGGATCAGCAAGATGCCAGGGAAGCCCAAATCTGGACCAACTGACCAATCCTTAATGCAAGAGTGTCTGAACATTGATGTGGCCTACATCTAGAAGCATGTCCAGTCCATGCCCAATCCAACCACAGCTGCCATTGGTGCTCATGGAGGTGTTACATACTATTAGGTGTCCAGTAAGCTTATTTAAGGAAGGGCACAGTACAGGGACCACAGGGACCACTGTTGGGGGTAGACCTCAGTATTGGGGGTAGATTTGTCAGACTGGGGTGGGGCAATATTATTTATGATACATTTAACGTACTAATTTCCCCAATATCGATTATAGATATTGTGCTAGTGCTCTAGACTGGTCTTGTGTACTATGGCCCTGTACCTGCATAGGGCATTTGTACACCCGGCCTGAGCAATCTGAAGAAGCGCTGAGTCATGCTAATATGACACTGAGGAACAAAGTTCTGAAGAAGGCCAAACCGCACACCAACTCTCAGCTGTTTTTGGCCAGCGGTCCATTGGTGGGATTATTGGGTAGAACCAGCTTAGGCCCCCAGCTGTTATGTAGCAGCCGGTAATGAATGGGATAACACGGTTATGGTGAAAAAAGATAGAGCGTAGAAACAGTGCTCGGGGCATGCGGTCAGATCAGGATAGGCTTGGCCTTGATGAACCCACTTCTCAATAGGGTCCACAGGACTCCAGCTGCGATAGGCTGTGGCTTTCAGAAGCTCAGGTAAGCACAGATGAGCTAGCCCGATAAAAGAAGAAGGCCGTACCGCGACAAACTCCTCGAAGCTGATTTTCTCATCTTTGTTGGTGTCCGCGGTGATGAACTTCTCCGCTATCTCCCGCACCTTGTACCCTGGCAAAGAGAAGCTGGCTTCCCGAAACAGCTCCTGCAACTCAAAGTCGCTGACGTAACCACTGTTATCAATGTCTGCAAGAGAGACAGAGGACGGCAGATCAATATTAGTGAAATGGATCCACTCTCATTCAGTAAATATGTTCCGCAATTGCTCTTCTCCATTTCCAAAAGTGAGTTTTTGTCCGTGGGGTGGTGCCAGCTAGAAACCATAGCTTAGAATCAATAAGCAATATGCATTTTTATAACTGCTACTGAAGGCGCGGTAAATCAAATGAACTGTGTGTGACTGATGGTGGAGGCCACTTTTTGATCAGTCCATTTCTCTGCTGATGGACAAAACTCGTTATATCTCCAAGTAGGACGGAGTTTATGCCTGTGTGCTGCTTTCAAGTGCTATCAGATTTTATCAGGAGAAGCAAGTTTACAACAACACAGAACCACATGGACCGCCCTTCCAAGCTGGGTGGCGTCAATGCAATCTCCATCAAGGTGGAGGACCTGAGTGGACAGTGCCTCCATGTAATCAATTTAGTAAGATAAGATTAACACTGGACTAATATAACAAACGTTATATTATAAAGAAACTCTATACAGACATTACAATCACACACACCCACACCTAGGAGGCGATATAGCATCTCCAACCAGCCTGACCGCATGTCTTTTAACCCTGGGACCCTGTCGCTATGGGTGCAAATCAGCATCTTCAGTTTACCTGACCGCATGTCTTTGGCCGTTGAGAAGAAACCAGAGCACCTGGAGGAAACCCGGGAGACATGGGAAGGACATGGAGGATGGAACAGTTGAAGAAACAGTGGTAGGAGCAGTGGAGAGACTATTGGCAGGAGCAGTGGAGGGAACAGCTGAAGGAACTGTGGGGTGAACAGTGGAGGGAGCAGTTGAAAGAACGGTGGGGGGACCAGTTGAAAGAACAATGGAGGGAACAGTTGAAGGAACAGTGGAGGGAACAGTGTGGGGAACAGTGGAGTGAACAGTGGAGGGAACAGTGAAGTGAACAGTGCAGGGAACAGTGGAGGGAGTAGTGGAGGGAACAGTGAAGTGAACAGTGGAGGGAGCAGTGAAGTGAGCAGTGGAGGGAGCAGTGGAGGGAGCAGTGGGGGGAACAGTGAAGTGAACAGTGGAGGGAGCAGTGAAGTGAGCAGTGGAGGGAGCAGTGGAGGGAGCAGTGAGGGGAACAGTGAAGTGAACAATGGAGGGAACAGTGCAGGGAACAATGGAGGTAACAGTGGAGGGAGCAGTGGAGGGAGCAGTGGAGGGAGTAGTGGAGGGAACAGCGGAAGGAGTAGTGGAGGGAACAGTGGAAGGAGCAGTGGAAGGAACAGTAAAGTGAACGGTGGAGGGAACAGTTGAATGAACAGTGGAGGGTACAGTTGAATGAACAGTGAAGTGAACAGTGAGGGGAACAGTGGAGTGAACAGTTGAAGGAACAGTGGAGGGAACAGTGGAGTGAACAGTGGAAGGAGCAGTGGTGGGAACAGTGAAGGGAACAGTTAAATGAACAGTGGAAGGAGCAGTGGAGGGAACAGCGAAGGGAACAGTTGAAGGAACAGTGGGAGGAGCAGTGGGGGGGAACAGCGGAGGGAACAGTTGAAGGAACAGTGGGAGGAGCAGTGGGGGGGAACAGCGGAGGGAACAGTTGAAGGAACAGTGAAGTGAACAGTGCAGGGAACAGTTAAAGGAACAGTGGAGTGAACAGCGGAGGGAACAGTGGAGGGAACAGTGCAGGGAACAGTTGAAGGAACAGTGGAAGGAGCAGTGGAGGGGAACAGCGGAGGGAACAGTTGAAGGAACAGTGAAGTGAACAGTGCAGGGAACAGTTAAAGGAACAGTGGAGTGAACAGCGGAGGGAACAGTGGAGGGAACAGTGCAGGGAACAGTTGAAGGAACAGTGGAAGGAGCAGTGGGAGGAGCAGTGGGGGGGAACAGCGGAGGGAACAGTTGAAGGAACAGTGGGAGGAGCAGTGGGGGGGAACAGCGGAGGGAACAGTTGAAGGAACAGTGAAGTGAACAGTGCAGGGAACAGTTAAAGGAACAGTGGAGTGAACAGCGGAGGGAACAGTGGAGGGAACAGTGCAGGGAACAGTTGAAGGAACAGTGGAAGGAGCAGTGGAGGGAACAGCGCAGGGAACAGTTGAAGGAACAGTGAAGTGAACAGTGCAGGGAACAGTTGAAGGAACAGTGGAAGGAGCAGTGGAGGGAACAGTGGAGGGAACAGTGGAGGGAACAGCGGAGGGAACAGTTGAAGGAACAGCGCAGGGAACAGTTGAAGGAACAGTGGAAGGAGCAGTGGAGGGAACAGTGGATGAGCAGCTGTGGGAACAGCGGTGAGAGCAGTGTAGGGAGCGGTAGAGATGTCTTATTGATATATTGCCACTCCTGTCTAATAACACATACTGTACCAGCAGGTTCTCACCAACACACAGCCCTACCTTAAAGCAGCCGCACATATACGTCTGACATGCTACCATTCATAGAAGTGTGCAGGCTGTACGGTCAGAATTAAAAAGATTTACCGTCCCACAGTTTCTTTATCTAGTATGCGGTGATGCTCTGCTGTAAATGTCAGATTTCATGGCCTCCTGTAAAATCGGATAATGTTTGACTCGTCACATGCGCCCCAGGCAGCTCTGAATCAGCTGATTTCCAGAACGGCTTTGATGGTTTTCCTTCATTTTGAGCCGTTACAAGCAGCTAAGGGACAAGCCGGCCTCCTAGTGCGGCGGAGGTGCTGGAAAACTGACCGATTTTGTTGAAGGCCTCTCTCAGGTCCTCTAGGTCCTCTCGAGAGATCTGTGTCACGTTGTTCTCCATGCTGCGCTCCCCGGAGCCTCTCTCACCGCAAAATACAACTGGGGAAAGACGGAGAGAGAAAAGCAGATCAGTAAACGAAGTAGTGACCTGAAGCACCTCACCTGCTCACAGGCACGGCATACGACAGTGCCTCTCCAATCCGAAGATCCAGCTGATTCATCAGCACCAGCCTACCTCGGCATCGATGCGACAGCTAGTCAGTCGACAGTGCAAACCGGTGGACTAGAATAGCCATTCCCACTTACTGTAACTCCCACTCCACCCAGGTTACGCCGGGGTCCGGTTGGTCCGGAGAGGCCCGTGAGGGATGCAGATCGTAGAGTGTGGCCGAACGAGAAGAAAGCGGTAGTAAAGGAACGAGGGGGAGAAACCTTCGGCCCTTCTGGACTCTGCTCCAGGGCGAGGCACCTTCACCAAGGGAGTGAGGGAGTTAACCTTTAATGCCCTGCACCAACACTGAGTAAGCCAGAGCTGTCAGATCCAGGGAGGTCTTATGTTAGCAGGGTCTGTAGCCGCAGAGTTGGTTTTGCAACCGTGATGTCTTTCCGTTAATAAGGCAACGTAGAAACGACGTGTGGGATAATAGGAAGCCAGGTGTGCAGATTGCAGATGCGGGTATACGATGATTCTGCAACGCCCTGAACACCGTAGCAAAGCACATTTAGCATTATGAAATGAGCTGTAAAACTAACGCAATATCGGGTTAGCCAGTTACCTGATTGTCATTGTGCTCCTGCCAGTGTGTTAAGCCGTTTACAGCCCGTCTTATTATCCAGTGTATCAGTTTTATGTTTTTATGTGTGCTAATAGAGCATTAGCAATCATTAACCGGAGCTTAAAGACAGCCATGGTGCTCAGCTGGGCGAGATTCCCTAAACTGATTGGGAGATATAGTTACGTTATAGTGCCCACTTGAATAACACATCAGGAATTCGTAACATGTAACGGGATTCCTCCAACTTTTGCCCATGGTGGATGTTACATAGTCGCTGTACTTGGCTGACCCATCCACCGCCGTTACGGACACTCAGCGAGCACTGATGCCCTCTGTGCACCATGCAGGACTACCTGCAAGGACTGTTACGAGGACTGTCCGTAACACAACGTCAACACAGCCAAAGACTGCAATGGTGTCGTGCTAGACTGTCATGGAGTGACCCAGAAGGGTGGAGATGTGGTGGAGATGACCAACGAATCCGTATGTGGAGGTACCGTGGTCAGCACCAAGACTGAGGCCTGGTGTCACTCCACCTCCACCCCTACCGCACCATCTGCAGGAACTGTGTGAGGATGTTCAAGCTGCATGGGATGGATTATCACAGGACTCCATTAGGAACCTCTACAGCTCCATACCGAGACGTCTGGTGTGTTGGGTTAGCCAACACGGCGGCCCGACTCCACCATACTGAGAGACAGACTTCTGTATGTGTAGCTCAATAAATATTGATCATATCAGTCTAAATTTATCATCAGTTATTGATCCTGGTCACCTTTATCTTCCTTCCCAACAGCACCGCACTCCCACACCTCCTTCTGGGTGCAGCTGCTCTGTTGAGTGTATATGGAAACCGCACTGCAAAGCCATCCTGTTACAGATATTTAGCAGTTTAGCCCCGCCCATTCAGTTTGAAAGAAGCACAAGGCAGGGCCACAAATCAGAATAGAGGTCATTTGCATATATCAGATTTAAGGCAGCTTGGAATATGGCCATGTAAAACGTTAACCATGTCCAGGGGAGGACATGATGTCCGATACGGGCCCTTAGACGCGTCATATGAGCCATCTCTTATGACTGTGAAGCACTGGCTGTTCCCCAAAGCATGTAAAAGACCTAGCCAGGCTCATAGATAGAAGACATCCAGCTTCCTGGGTATTAGGGAAGGGAGGCTAGCTCATTTAGCACAGGGAGATTCGGAAGGAAAAGGTGAAAGCAAGGCAGAAACATAAAAGACACCCTACACCTGAACCCTGCACACAGCGCGGTAATTAGATCTTATCAGCAGGATGGCCGGCTTAGCCGAAATGGCAAAAGGAAGCCATTAAGAAATCATTTGTGAATTGAACAGTGCTAATCTGGCTAGCAGTGAGAGCTAGCGGGAGGATAATGGGCCTAGGCTAATATCTACACCGCTATAGCAGCAGAGGAGAGAGAGTTCCCCCAAGGCTGTGAGGTTGTGGGTCAGTACGGTGAACCTGGTGATCCAACTGTTCCCAGATGTACACCGGCGGGTTGCGATCAGGCCAGGGAGGGACACCGAAATCAGTGTCATGCTCCTGGAACCACTCATGCACCACCCTTGTGCAGTTGGGTGAGGCATCATCCTGTTGATAGGTGCTATTACCATCAGGGAGGAACGTCAACATGTACCGGTGCACATGACCTGCTGGGATCGCCAAGTGCCTGTTTGCGTTCAGAGGCTCATGCAGTGGTACTAGTAGTCCAAGATCAGTCCAGAAGAACACCTGTGGGCTTTTGGCCAGTTTAGCAGTTGTCATGGATACGGCGGTGTATACACCACTGTCTGTTCACTTCATATTTGGTTGAATCTTTGACGGCAATGGTTTTCCAGGCCTCCAGTGTCTAAGTACAGTACACCCGTGCATACTGGAGGCGACGTTGACGCCTGAACACTGAATGTGCATCGCAGGCACAGTTTCCCGGCACTTTCCTCTGTGCTCAACTGGGGATTACCTGGTCCACTGCGGAGCCTTGATTTCTCTGTACCCCTCATGACTGTCGTCATGCCCCCTCTGGCATAAATGGACTATGGGGTACCACTGTTGTGCCATTGGGAGGCACTCTTGGTGCATTCTTGGTGCACATTCACCACGGCGACTCCAGGACATCCCACAGTTAGCAGTTATTGAGATGTGTACCCTATCATCATGTCCTTTAGGACATCAGTCAAATCGTGTTCTTCTCTATGAAGGTCGTCTTACTCTGCTACGACTAACTGGTGTGCCCACTTCTTTATCCATGCAGCACACCCGCTCACCTGGCATCTGTGGCATCCCAGGCCATGTTCATTCCAAACCCGGGTGGTGTTAATGCTCTGATATGAGATTCGTTGTATTTACATGAGAGCAGGTGTTGCTCTCGAGGTCGATTAGTAGCCAGTGACCTAACCTGTAAAGTCACCACACCAGTTTTATGACGGTACATCTACAAGGTGGAGCAGCAAGCTAGGAGTGTCTAATTGAGTGGATGGTGAGTGGACAGTGTTCAAACACAGTACATTTTTAAGGAGTCGTAGCGTAAACTCTTCGTGGTTTACTCAGGTGTTCTATTAGTAGAGTCCTTTTAAGCGAAATATACATGAGTATATTTTCATACTATCAGTGACATACTAAACACATTCATACTAAAATATACTCTGATACTGGCAGGTACACAGTACTACATCTCTAAGTGTATTTTTAAGTATGTACTTGTAGTTAATCGTTTGCCTGGAAAGATTAAATACAAGTACATTAAGAAACGTGTTCACCATGTACATAAAGGCAATTTGTAAATTTGATTTATATGGAAAAAAAACATAGAATATGCTCTTAACCCTGAGTATGTCTGTTATATGTGTAGTCCACTGGTAAGTCTACTAAAAGTACAGTTAAAAGTATATTTTAATTGGAAAAACGATACCTAAACCCAAACCTATTTGGAAAAAGTGCAAAAATAATGTATGAGTTATGTTATGTTAATAGTCATGTTCAGTTAATGAACACTTTGCAAGTATAGGTGCAGTATAAAACTATTAAACTAGTAAAATACTGAGAATGAGTAAAAGTGAACTTTCAGAAACTTAAAAGTGGGACAGAAGTGTATAACTAGTAAACTTTACTTTCAGTTTTCTTTTAGTTTTCTGCGGTACAAAGTAAAACCTAGCTGTAAACTCCTGGTACAGCTGAAGTATAACTAAAAGTGAACTTTTAGAAACTTCAAAGTGGGACAGAAGGTTATAAGCAGTAAACTAATAGTTCAAATTTAAAATAAAAAATAAAATAAAACTTTAGCTGTAGTTGCTCAAAGTTTACTACCTTTACACCTGAATTAAACGTAAAATTGTGCTTTTATAAAACAAAAAATTGGTCAGTTTAGTTCCAAGAAGTACAAAAGCGTCCACGTACACGTTTAACACTAGTACGTTGATATTAGTGTGTATATATAGTACATGAATACATGGGACACATACTTCAACTTTACTTTTTACGTAAGAAAATGAACTTTACGCATAGTGTTTTGTTAATTAACACCGCTTGTTCCTCGTCCTGGAACCTTTAGCACCGGAAAGCTCTAACTGTCTTTTCCACAGCCCATCAGCCCAGCGATAGTTCCCGTTTTATGGAACTGTGCGGTGGTATTTATATTGCTGCTCTCCTCTGCCTTTGGGAACACTTTACCCTGAAGATAAAGTTACACAGCACTGTTACATGAACCAGAACATACGCTAGAACGATGTGCAGATGTTTCCACTGCAATTTTAGAATTATTGCTTTATCACTTTATTACCTTATTGCTTTATGACTCGGACCACCCAGATCGCTGTCCTCGGAACGAGATCTAACTAGCTTTTAATCTCCTCAAACTGATTTTAAATAAGGATAGCCTGAGACAAATATGACAAACGGCTGAGAGGAAAAAAAATAAGGGCTGGGCCTGATGGGAAATAATATTGATAATAGTGCTGATGCTGAAAATAATTAACTAAACTCATTTATGATGGAAACGGGAAGTGAATGGGAAACAAGACATGAACCTAATAGCGTGTAACTCCTCCACCAGCACCAGTAGCAGCTGGGACTGGATTGGGCATGGACTGGGCAAGTTTCTGGATGTAGGCCTCATCAGTGTTCAGATACTATGACCTCTAAGAATTCCACAGGTGGGCCAGATTTGGTGGATGCCTTCCCTGGCACAGTTCCAAGGAGAATTCCCTGTAGACTGGGATTTCCCCACTGCTGGTAGACCCGTATGACCGTACGCTGCTTCCATACACCTGCAGATTCAGCTACTTCCTTCACACTATGGTCTTTGGCCACGCCCACATGCTCAGTCCCTCCTTTTAGCCAATCATTAACATCTGCTCTGGAGCGTTTACCACACATGGAGACATTCCCTGCACTGTAGCACCTCTTCCCAATCTATGGATCCGGTCACTCACACCCCACAGGTATTTATAGCAGCCCCATCATTCTCCTGCAGCGCCATCTAAAGGAGCCTGAAGTTACTACCACCTTAAACACTCAAGGGGACTCGTTTTTTTCGTCTGGTGAGCTAATTAGGGCAACTAGCAAATAGCCAAATTAGATGTTTCAGAGTGAAATAAAAACTCCGTTTAACCTGTAACTCCAGTTATCATGGTGGTTCTAGGGGAAAATGAATTTGAGCTAGAACCATGAGCCACCATGGATCCCATTTTGACAAGTACTGTGAAACACCGCCCTTTCTGGCTCTTCTATTGGTTCAGCTTTTGCACCTCATTTTCTAATTTTGGATTAGGAATCTCATTCCGGAGCTTCAGTGTCATCAGCGTGAGCGTCCTTGGTCTGACGCATTGGATGACGTTTGTGTGGATCACATGTACGTGGTCCCTACATGACGTAGTTTGAAGAACAAATGACTCACTGAGCAGGTTAGTGAGTGTTGGTTGGCATATGTTTGCCAGAGTAGAGCAACATGAGAGTGCCATATGGTGGACAAGCAGACAAAGCAAGGGCAGTGCACGATACCACTCCTACGAGGACTTGGACTGATCAGTGACGCAGTAAAGTTACTGCAGCTAATGTCATTTCAGGTAAAAGCCTGGCAACCCCTACAAAAGTAAAGTAAAGTAAAGTAAAGTAAAGTAAAGTAAAGTAAAGTAAAGTAAAGTAAAGTTAGGGTATATTTCTCAGGTATACTTTACGTGGTATGTATATTAACATCAATATAGTAGCAATAAACTTGTAAGTGTCCTGTTTCAATATTTCTAGTGAGGGAATTTGGAATTTTTTCGTTTATACATGTACAACTGTAAACGTAACTTTGGTGTAAAAGTTGTAAACTTTAGACAGCTTTACAACTTTTTTGTTTACAGCGGTCAGGGTCAATCAGGACGTTCGCAGATACGCCTAAAAGCTTTATTAGTAAAGGGCACAAACAAGAGCGGAGTCAAAAACGGGCCGGAGTCAGGAACCGGCAAACAATACTAACGTAGGACAAAACCGAGCCGAGCAGCAGATCCGAAAACCAAAACAGCAACCAGTGTAAACAAGGCTTCCCCGTATGGGGGAAACAGAAACGTTACTTTGCGAGGAGAAGCTAAACCGTACAGCTTATACAGAGCTGGCACCAGGTGGGAATAATCAGTACTCAGACAAGGCTGCTCTGCGATTGGCTGCAAGCGAGAGGTCACATGGTAACCCAAGGAGTTCTGGGAAGTGGAGTTCACCGACAGCCTGACAGCAACCTCATAGGTATTTAGCTGATGCTCTTATCCACAGCGACCTACAGGGCTATACGTATTACAGGTAGGCCAGTGCAGTGTTAGGAGTCTTGCCCAAGGACTCTTGTTGGTGTAGCTCAGCATTGGGTACCTAGACTGGGATTCAAACCCCCGTCTCCCACATGGTGTGGTAGCTCTCTGGTGGTTAGTGGTGTTAACCGCTGAGCCACACCAACCACAACTGCACGGTTTAGTTCAGGACAGTGCACGTGTAGGTGTACTTTAGCTATAGGAGTAGAACACTAACTGAGTTAAACTATTAGTGAACTACTTCAGTCCCAGTTTGGTTTAAAAAACGACTTTTAAGTGTTCACTCAGTAAACTACAGTTAACTACTAGCTTAGTAGCTTAAACCTGCAAGTGTAATGGTTTACTACTTATAGTTCCCTATTTCTGTATTATATATATATATATATATATATATATATATATATATATATATATATATATATATATATATATATATATATATATTTATATTAATATATTAGCTCTTGTAAGTTTACCACTAGATTTTAGATTTGGGTTTTATTTTTATACTTAAAATCTACTTCTAACTGTACTTTTAGTAGACTTACCAGTACACTAAACCATAGCCATACCATAAATGTATTCTCTTAAGCATCTCCATCAAAAGACAAGTACAAGCATATCCTCAAACTCCACGTACCCTTCCTGTGCACTTGTGGAGTATAGTTCAGTATGACTGTGTTTAGTCTGCCACTCATAAGTCCATAGACAGTCAACTGAAAGCTTTCACACTTATACTTAGTTTAAAAGAGGACCACTCGATAGACCACTCAGATGACTCTATGGTAAGTGAAGCTGTATGTGTCCTGTAGTGGTAGACCTCACAGTTCTTCAAACTTTTTTAAAACATCTGATGTGAAATTCTCTGTTCTAGAGACACCTACAGTCCGAATTGTTAACAGTGGTGGTGAATGGAACCAGACGTCCACCTCTAAAAGCTCCATGGCTGCCACTTATTACATAGAAGTGTATGTGGTATATGCAGCCTGTTTCCTGTTTCTCTGAGGAGGTTTGGCCTAAAACTTACGTCTAAAGAATATGCATGGCCGAGAGGAAACAGGAAACAGGAAAACAAGTTCGCCACTATTTTACCAGAAAAAAAAAAGGTTCCAGGACGAGGAACAAGCAGTGTTCCTTTACATAACACTATGCGTAAAGTTTGTTTTCTTACGTAAAGAAAATCTCCAAAACGGCAACTTTACAGGAGAGGCCAAAACCTCATTTCATTTGAATGGAAGTCAATGGAACCAGACATCTTTCCAAGCAGTTCTAGCCCATTTCGGTTGATCCATTCCTCATAAAACGTTCACACAGTGTAAACAGCAGCTGCTTCATTCAAATGATGCATGAAAGTGAAAATGGACAAAAATGGAGATACATGTTTAGCATTGGGCAGCGACGATATGGTACTCCAGTAGGTCCACTGGTAGGCTCAGGTAGGAAACGAAATGGCTACACAGGTGTAGCAGACACGGAGACCCCTGGTTCCCATCCCCATCACTGATATCACATTAAACCCCAAACCCAAGAACGTCATTCAACCTCAGGACCAAAGCAAAACTGGAGAGCTGGTAATACACGAACCCCACCAGCTGAGTCATCCCATCAAACTCTAAAGGAGCTGCAGCAGACGTCTTACCTGTCCTTCGGGCCTCCTGCTTGACATGGAAACTAGGCAACAGTCGCCATGTCTCACGACTGTCTTGGGAACTGGACTCTTTGGACGTAGCTCTGCTCTAGACTGAAAGAGTAACGGGTCTTCTCAAAAGAACCCAGCGAGAAAGAGCAGGGAGTCGAAACAGGCTGCTTCAAAGGCCCCCCAGGCGCTTCGCCGATATCCAATCCCGGGCTGGTTCGCTTCTTTAAGAGACCACGGGGCTTTGACTCTCCGTCTGCATTATTGATAGCCCTGAAAGGAGGATCAGTTACCGCACTGAGTCAGGCACTTGCTGGAGCAGGGAGTAGTTGAAGTCCACCGTCGCTGCTGCTGTAGAAGCTCGACTGGACCGACACGCTGGCTCATATTTCGCAGGAGCCCTCGTGTTTGTTTATGTCCCCCCTGTACCTGCCTTCAGGTCCTCATAGAAATCAGAAGACACGCCTCCAAAGTTCAGTCCTAGAGGTAGCTTTAACATTTACTGCACCATCCAGATAACCTCCAAAACATTCGGTGGTGTTGAGGTCTGGACTCTGGGGTGGTCAGTCCATCGTTTTGAGAACCCCAGCAGCTTCTTTGTTGGGTGTGTGTCTCCTTTTCTCAGTGAGGAGCTTCTTGAACAGCTACACCTCCTTTCAGACCTCCATAGTGTTGAGGAGTTTTCTATTCTACCTTCTACAGTGGAGGAATGGACAGAAACACCTGTGGAGATCTGAAGTTCAGTGATTCTCTCTCTTTTGAGTCTTGGTTCCTCTTAGTGGTTCTCCCTCATACTCTTGTGGAGCTTCTCCTTTTGAGTCTTGGTTCCTCTCAGTAGTTCTCCCAAGTCTTTTTGAGTCTTGGTTCCTCTTAGTGGTTCAATCTCATGCTCTTGCAGAGCTTCTCCTTTTGAGTCTTGGTTCCACTTAGTGGTTCTCCCTCATGCTCTTGCAGACCTTCTCCTTTTGAGTCTTGGTTCCTCTTAGTGGTTCTCCTTCATGCTCTTGCAGAGCTTCTCTTTTTGAGTCTTGGTTCCTCTTAGTGGTTCTCCCTCGTGCTCTTGCTGAGCTTCTCTTTTTGAGTCTTGGTTCCTCTTAGTGGTTCTCCCTCATGCTCTTGCTGAGCTTCTCTTTTTGAGTCTTGGTTCCACTTAGTGGTTCTCCCTCATGCTCTTGCAGACCTTCTCCTTTTGAGTCCTGGTTCCTCTTAGTGGTTCTCCCTCATGCTCTTGCAGAACTTCTCTTTTTGAGTCTTGGTTCCTCTTAGTGGTTCTCCCTCATGCTCTTGCTGAGCTTCTCTTTTTGAGTCTTGGTTCCTCTTAGTGGTTCTCCCTCATGCTCTTACAGAGCTTCTTCTTTTGAGTCTTGGTTCCTCTTAGTGGTTCTCCCTCATTCTCTTGCAGAGCTTCTCTTTTTGAGTCTTGGTTCCTCTCAGTAGCCATCCCACGTCTTTTTGAGTCTTGGTTCCTCTTAGTGGTTCTCCCTCATGCTCTTGCAGACCTTCTCTTTTTGAGTCTTGGTTCCTCTTAGTGGTTCTCCCTTATGCTCTTGCTGAGCTTCACTTTTTGAGTCTTGGTTCCTCTTAGTGGTTCTCCCTCATGCTCTTGCAGTGCTTCTATTTTTTTCTCTCTGCTGTTTATCTGATGGGGACAGTGTTGGTGGTCCTGAGGTCTTCCAGGGGGTTGTTAGGAATCCCATTTTCTCTGTAGCTTTTAATAACAGGCTAAACGAATGGTGTTCTCTGACTTTTGCCCGTGTCTTTAGTCCATGGTGGGCTTCAGTATTCTCACTGCTGGGCAGCTTCCACGCGTACTGTAATCGTACGGTTTTTATCCAGGGACTCAAATTGCTGGTGTCAGGTTGGCTGCTATGATGGTACCTTGGCAATTGGATCCTGTCAGTTCTCAGGGAATCACCAGTCACTCCGATGACTCAAATCACTCTACTGTTACCACGCGAATCGCTGTCGAGCTGTCATTACCGCGTCATGTAGTGGAGGAGAACAGCACTCCATTTAAGGCTGCTCTGGAGTTGCTTCTCCAACTCATCCATGAAACAGGAGCCCAGCCTTGGGACGCTGTAGCCCTGGCTTTCACTCCCAGTCAGGGGAATCTCTTTATGACCCCTTTCCCACCACCCGCTACTGGATTACCTGTTACTGTGGATTCTCCTTGTGTTCTAAAAGCACCAGCTGTTGTGGACCAGAGGGCGAGTGGGCTCCGCTTATAAGTCTTGGTTCTCTTTTTTTCAGGGAGCTTCTACTTTTGAGTCTTGGTTCCTCTCAGTGGTTCCTCCTCATGCCTTTCGAGAAGTTCACCTTTTGAGTCTTGTTACTCTCAGTGTTTTTTTTTTCAGCTTGCTCTTAGGGAGGTTCTTCTTTGGAGTTCGGGTTGAGTTCTCATAGGTTCTTCTTGATACTCTTAGGGTGCCTCTCCTTTTGAGTTTAGGTTCCCCTCAGTGGTTCTTTTGCTTGTTTCTCCTTTGGAATCTTGGTTCCTCTCAATGGTACTTCATCATGCTCTTAGAAAGTTCTTCCCTTTGTGTTTTGGTTCCCCTCAGTTCCTCTTCATGCTCTAAGGGGGGTTCTCTTTTGGAGTCTTGACTCCTCAGTGATTCTCTCTCTTTTGAGTCATGGTTCCTCTTAGTGGTTTTCCCTCATGCTCTTGCAAAGCTTCTCTTTTTGAGTCTTGGTGCCTCCCAGTGGTTTTTCTCATTCCTTTTTTTTGAGTCTTGGTTCTTCTCAGTGGGCCCTCATCAAGCACTTAGGGTGCTTCTCTTTTTGAGTCCTGGTTCCTCTCAGTAGTTCTCCCAAGTCTTTTTGAGTCTTGGTTCCTCTTAATGGTTCTCCCTCATTCTCTTGCAGAGCTTCTCTTTTTAAGTTTTGGTTCCTCTTAGTGGTTCTCCCTCATGCTCTTGGAAAGCTTCTTAATTTGAGTCTTGGTTCCTCTTAATGGTTCTCCCTAAAGCTGTTGCAGAGTTTCTCCTTTTGAGTCTTGGTTCCTCTTAGTGGTTCTCCCTCATTCTCTCTGAGAGCTTCTGTTTTTGAGTCTTGGTTCTTCTCAGTAGTTCTCCCTAACGCTCTGGCAGAGTTTCTTCTTTTGAGTCTTGGTTCTTCTTATTGGTTCTTTCTCATGCTGTGGAGGCGGGGTTGTCCATTTGAGTCTTGGTTCTTCTCAGTGGGTCCTCATCATGCTGTTAGGGTGCCTCTTCTTTTGAGTCTTGGTTCTTCTCAGTGGGTTCTCATCATGCTGTTAGGGTCTACAGAGTGTTAGGGTCTACAGAGAAGCTCCTGCATGTGCTCAAATCATCACCCACAACTATCAATTCCCCAATACCTCCGTCAAAGTCTTAAAGAGGTCTCTCACCTATCGCAGAGCCGCTGGGTCTCCTGGTCCAGGAAAAGGGCCAGATTCCAGGCCACAGGTCACTCTCCATCGTCAGGCTTAGCTCAGCAACAACAGAACCCATCGAGAAATGGTTATGACATCCTCAGGCTTCTCCTAGCTCTCCATTGAGACCACCGAGCCTGCAGTGAGAGCCTGTAACACTGTCCAGCACTCTGTCCCAGTGTGAGTGGTCAACAGTGTGACCAGCTCAAACTTTGGCACATGGCTTCTGTCCAGCCTAATGCTGGACTAAGGCCTAATCCTCCTTTGGATATGAATCAGGTCTTTCTCCTGCAGGCATGTTCCTCACGTGTGTGAGAACAACTGCCTCCATCCCCTGAAGATACCTCTTTATTCCTAATCCACGGGGGAACATGGAGGGAGTACGCCCCCCTAGCCTGGACGTGTTGTGCTGTCCACACGTCTGGACGTTCATTTAAACAGTAAGATGTTTGTAGATGATGCAGCTGACGAATTCATTCTCCAAACAATAGGGGGCACCATGCCAGCTGTGGTATTGCAGGTGGTTGCTAGGGTAACTACTACCTTGTTATTGTTACCTTGGTGGTATTGCAATTAGATTGTTATTAGGTGGTTGATATAATATGCCAGATGGTTGCTAGGGCATTGTTATAGTACCGCTGTGGAATTGCAAATGGTTGCTAGGGACTTGCAGGTGGTTGCTATGGTAACTACTACCTTGTTGCTGTGGTATTGCAGTTTGCTGTTAATGTGTTATTAGATGATTGCTATGATATTCCAGATGGTTGCTAGGGCATTGTTATAGTAGCGCTGTGGTATTGCAAGTGGTTGCTAGGGCATTGCAGGTGGTTGCTATGGTAGCTACTACCTTGTTGCTGTGGTATTGCAATTGGTTGTTAAGGTGTTATTAGATGATTGCTATGATATCCCAGATGGTTGCTAGGGCTTGCTGGGTGGTTTGCAATGGTATCCCAATTGGTTGCCAAGGTATTATTGGGCGATTGTTTTGGGATCCCAGATGATTGTTTGGGTATTGCTGTAGTACCATTATGGTATCCCAGATGGCTGCTAGGGAATTGCTATAGAAAAGCTATGCTATCTCATGGGGTTGCTAGAGTGTCTCTGTACCACTACCAGTGGTATTGCTGTACCACAATGGTATCCCAGATAGTTGCTACGCCGTTGCTATAGTATCACTATAGTATCCCAGATGGTGGCTAGGGCATTGCTATGTGGTTGCTGTGGTATCACCATGCCTGCTAAGGTGTTACTAGGTAGCTGCTGTGGTATCCCAAATGTCTGCTAGGGTGTTACTACGTGGATGCAATAATATCCCAGTAGGATGCTAAGGTGTTACCAAGTGGTTGCTATGTAGTATCCCAGACAGGTGCTAGCGCCTTGCTGGGTGATGGCTATGGTATCCCATTAGGATGCTAAGGGGGTTGCCATGTAGGATTCCAGAAGGCTGCTAGGACATTGCTAGGTGGTTGATGTGGTATTCCAAATGGTTGCTAGGAAATTCTTAGGCTGTTGCTATTGTATTTTATATGTTTGCTTGGTTGTTGCTAGGTGGTTACTTTGGTATAGCAGGTTGTTGCCAAGTGGTTACTATGGTATCCCATAAATAAGGTGTTTGTAGTGAACTTGAATCATCATGATTACAGCTGGATTGGTGCCAGAATCTAGTTAGCCAAAAAAATCTGCATAATAAAAATATTAATAAAATATTAATAAAAGAAATATGAATCTAATAAACACAATGCAATTCCAGAAAAAGCCACATGGTGGCCCTAATAAGCCCACTATTTTACAAATATGCATATTTGATAAGGGTAAAATTGTGATTCATCTTTGGGGACTATTTTGCTTAAGAGCATGTATCTAAAAGATGGGAAATAGCTTGGGGTCAAATCTTTCGTTCTAGTGTCAGCATTGTTCACAGTTGTGGTGAATGGAACCAGACATCCAGCTCTAAAATCTCCTCCACTGGAAGCTATTACACAGACTCTTTTAAATACACTGCCTGATCTCAGAGACACTGAGAGCTACATGCACACTCAAGAAAGCACTGAACTGAACCGCTTACTGATGGAGAAACTTCCTCTTTAAGATTTACTGTAGCTGCAACTCCTAGGCAAGACATACAGAGACCCCACACAGACAGCAATGCCTCCTGGTATGTTGCTGTAGCAGTCAGTGGGAGCAAATGAGAGTGCAGGAGCGAGTGATGAACAGAAGGGGGTGCTGATGGATAAGGTAACTCATGCCGCACTCATCGCTGGAGCGCTGTAACAAAGGCCAGACAGTCCAGTCCTGAACTTTTCACTATGAGCTGCTTTAGTCTTTCATGGATCAGTTAGACAGCAGCAAAAGCCATGACTACATCCCACTGCTCTGCTTACCGTACAGGAGCTCTGTGTACTGTATTACTCTGCTCTTTAATGGTCAGGACCCCCACAGGACCACCACAGAGCAGGTACTGTGTGGGTGGTGGATCATTCTCAGCACTGCAGTGACACTGACGTTGTGATGAAGTCAATTAATTTACATAAATGAAAAAGTAAACTGTGTTTTGTAGTTTGGATATTAAAATGTTAAAATAGTTTTCCCTCCATTTTATTATTTATTACTTTTTATTTTGTTATTTTTATAGATTAATAAAATATGCTGTAAAATGTGACTAATTCCACATATTCATAAAACACAACGAGCATAAACAAAAAACATGAAATCAGGAGTCACACTAAGGGTTCACACGAAGGGTTTACACTAAGAACTTAGACTAAGGGTTTACACTAAGGGTTCACACGAAGGGTTTACACTATGGGTTTACACTAAGGGTTTACACTAAGGGCTTACACTAAGGGCTTAGACTAAGGGTTTACACTATGGGTTTACACTAAGGGCTTACACTAAGGGTTTACACTATGGGTTTACACTATGGGTTTACACTATGGGTTTACACTAAGGGCTTACACTAAGGACTTAGACTAAGGGTTTACACTAAGGTCTTACACTAAGGGTTTACACTAAGGTTTACACTATGGGTTTACACTAAGGGCTTACACTAAGGACTTAGACTAAGGGTTTACACTAAGGTCTTACACTAAGGGTTTACACTATGGGTTTACACTAAGGGCTTACACTAAGGGTTTACACTAAGGGTTTACACTATGGGTTTACACTAAGGGCTTACACTAAGGACTTAGACTAAGGGTTTACACTAAGGTCTTACACTAAGGGTTTACACTAAGGTTTACACTATGGGTTTACACTAAGGGCTTACACTAAGGGTTTACACTATGGGTTTACACTATGGGTTTACACTAAGGTTTTACACTATGGGTTTACATTAGGGGTTTACACTAAGGGTTTACACTAAGGACTTAGACTAAGGGTTTACACTAAGGTCTTACACTAAGGGTTTACACTAAGGTTTACACTATGGGTTTACACTATGGGTTTACACTAAGGGTTTACACTATGGGTTTACACTAAGGGTTTACACTATGGGTTTACACTATGGGTTTACACTAAGGTTTTACACTATGGGTTTACACTAAGGGCTTACACTAAGGGTTTACACTATGGGTTTACACTAAGGGTTTACACTAAGGGTTTACACTATGGGTTTACACTAAGGGTTTACACTAAGGGCTTGCACTAAGGGTTTACACTAAGGGTTTACACTATGGGTTTACACTAAGGGTTTACACTATGGGTTTACACTAAGGGTTTACACTAAGGACTTAGACTAAGGGTTTACACTATGGGTTTACATTAAGGGTTTACACTAAGGACTTAGACTAAAGGTTTACACTGTGGGTTTACACTATGGGTTTACATTAGGGGTTTACACTAAGGACTTAGACTAAGGGTTTACACTATGGGTTTACACTAAGGGTTTACACTATGGGTTTACACTAAGGGTTTACACTATGGGTTTACATTAGGGGTTTACACTAAGGGTTTACACTAAGGACTTAGACTAAGGGTTTACACTAAGGGTTTACACTAAGGACTTAGACTAAGGGTTTACACTAAGGGTTTACACTAAGGGTTTACACTATGGGTTTACATTAGGGGTTTACACTATGGGTTTACACTACGGACTTAGACTAAGGGTTTACACTAAGGGTTTACACTTTCAAACATACTGTGTATTTCACAATGCAGGATCTCAAGCTGATAAAGAAACCAGCCGAGCAGCATTCCCCTAGCAGTCATTCTGTATCCCAGGATATCTGGCCAACTAAAGTCCTGCTTTGTGAACTGTAGTTCGTATACCACACACAGGAAAATAAACACAAATATGTAGAATTTACTAAACACAAACAAACAAACAAACAAACCCAGAACCATGTTCACAAACAAACCCAGAACCATGTTCACAAACAAACCCAGAACAATGTTCACAGACAATGAATGTGGAATTCACATAAACAAACAAACAACACAGGACTTCATAAATAAACAAACAAATAATACACTAATGTAATGTGTAAGGGCTTACACTGTGTTGTTTGTTTGTTTATGTAAATGCCACATTTATTGTCTGTGAACATGGTTCTGGGTTGTTTGTGAACACGGTTCTGGGTTTGTTTGTGAACACGGTTCTGGGTTTGGTTGTTTGTTTGTTTGTGAACGCGGTTCTGGGTTGTTTGTGAACACGGTTCTGGGTTTATTTGTAAACACGGTTCTGGGTTTGGTTGTTTGTTTGTTTGTGAACACGGTTCTGGGTTTGTTTGTTAACACGGTTCTGGGTTTCGTTGTTTGTTTGTGAAGACGGTTCTGGGTTTGTCTGTGAAGACGGTTCTGGGTTTGTTTGTTTGTAAACACGGTTCTGGGTTTGTCTGTGAACACGGTTCTGGGTTTGTTTGTTTGTGAAGATGGTTCTGGGTTTGTTTGTAAACACGGTTCTGGGTTTGTTTGTAAACACGGTTCTGGGTTTGTTTGTGAACACGGTTCTGGGTTTGTCTGTGAACACGGTTCTGGGTTTGTTTGTGAACACGGTTCTGGGTTTGTCTGTGAACACGGTTCTGGGTTTGTTTGTAAACACGGTTCTGGGTTTGTTTGTAAACACGGTTCTGGGTTTGTCTGTGAAGACGGTTCTGGGTTTGTTTGTTTGTAAACACGGTTCTGGGTTTGTTTGTTTGTAAACACGGTTCTGGGTTTGTCTGTGAACACGGTTCTGGGTTTGTTTGTTTGTGAACACGGTTCTGGGTTTGTTTGTAAACACGGTTCTGGGTTTGTTTGTTTGTGAACACGGTTCTGGGTTTGTCTGTGAACACGGTTCTGGGTTTGTTTGTTTGTGAACACGGTTCTGGGTTTATTTGTAAACACGGTTCTGGGTTTGGTTGTTTGTTTGTTTGTGAACACGGTTCTGGGTTTATTTGTAAACACGGTTCTGGGTTTGGTTGTTTGTTTGTGAACACGGTTCTGGGTTTGTTTGTTAACACGGTTCTGGGTTTGGTTGTTTGTTTGTGAAGACGGTTCTGGGTTTGTCTGTGAAGACGGTTCTGGGTTTGTTTGTTTGTAAACACGGTTCTGGGTTTGTCTGTGAACACGGTTCTGGGTTTGTTTGTTTGTGAAGATGGTTCTGGGTTTGTTTGTAAACATGGTTCTGGGTTTGTTTGTTTGTGAAGATGGTTCTGGGTTTGTTTCGTGACACCACGGTTCTCCTTTCTGGGTTTGTCTGTGAACACGGTTCTGGGTTTGTTTGTTTGTGAAGACGGTTCTGGGTTTGTTTGTGAACACGGTTCTGGGTTTGTTTGTTTGTAAACACGGTTCTGGGTTTGTTTGTAAACACGGTTCTGGGTTTGTCTGTGAACACGGTTCTGGGTTTGTTTGTTTGTAAACACGGTTGTTTTCATTACCAACTAATGCCACCCCCAAGGTTTGGGTTTTGTTTGTGAAGATGGTTCTGGGTTTGTTTGTAAACATGGTTCTGGGTTTGTTTGTTTGTGAAGATGGTTCTGGGTTTGTTTGTAAACACGGTTCTGGGTTTGTTTGTAAACACGGTTCTGGGTTTGTTTGTTTGTGAAGACGGTTCTGGGTTTGTTTGTAAACATGGTTCTGGGTTTGTTTGTTTGTGTTCTGGCGTTTTTGAGTTAAATTCTACCTGTTTTTGTCTGTGAAGACGGTTCTGGGGTTTGTTTGTTTTAAACAAACTGTTCTTGTCTCTGTGAAACCCTGTTCTGTGTGTGTATGATGGTTCTAGATCCTGAGATACAGACTGACTGTGCTTTGTGTCAGAATGGAATGCTGTAAACACCGGTTCGGGGTAAATTGGTTGTTTGTTTATCAGTTCTGGATGTTGTGAAGTGAAACACGGTTCTGTGGTTTTTCTGTGTTTTCTTTTCTTTCTTTATTCATCTGTTCGCTCATTCCTTTATTCAGACACTCCATCGTACGCATCGTTACCTCTCTATTTTTGTTTATATGATGGGCGGCTCTCGGTCTCCCCGGCTACGCTGTGAAGCACCGGCCAGGCTTTGATAGACACGGTTAGAACCAATCGGATCGCTCGGCTTTACTGATTCCGCCAATCAGAGCTTGAAGAACGGACTGGACTGGCTTTGAGGATTGGCTCGCCTTGGTGGTACACACTGTGGTTTTTTTGTGTCTGGGAGAGTAACATCTGTTAACTGTTTTCACTTATTCTCCTTTACGTGCATTCGTTAATCGTCTAATTTTTGTTTATTGGATAACAACTTCGCCCGGCTACGCTGTTAGCTTTGATACGGTTTAGTCGCTTTATTACAGGCGGGGCCCTCTGGGGTTTTTTTTTAATTATTTACGTACCTTTAGTATTAATGAATTAATTTAAACTTATTTATTGTTTTTTAGGCTCTATTAATAGTATTAAGTTTTACCTTTTTTTTTTTAAATTATTTATTGTTTTTATAATAGTAAAGATTACAATTTTTGTATTTATTTTTCTACTTGTTTATATATGAACTATATCCTGGGTATATTTCATGAAACCGGGGCTCTCAGTAAGCTGGGTGACTTAAGCTTCTGCCAGTTTTTGTTTTTTTATCAGGTTGAAAAATCGTGATACATGAATTTATTTATTTATTTGTTTATTCGTTTGTTTATTTATTCGCTCTCGTTCCCTCAGTCAGACACTGGATCGTACGTATTATTTCTCTTTATTTTTATCGTTATGTATTGTTTTCCTGATGTGCAGCTCGCCGTCTCCTCGTCCACGCTGTGAAATAGTGAAATACCGGAGCGATTTTGATTGACACAACAGTAACCAATCGGAGCCCTCGGCTACATGTATTCCACCAATCAGCGCTCAGAAGAGGCGGGGCCTCTGGGCTTTTTGTGTCTGCGTGCTCTGATTTAAGTCTCACAGTCCGAGGTGAGCAGCCGGAGAAGCGGAGCCGGAGAGCAGCAGCGCACGGAGCTCCTGGTCCTACCGCCAGGTTTCTGACTCGGTGGGATTTTAAAATTCCTTTTATTGCCGGAAGTAGCGACATTTTGCAGCCCGCTGGACGTTTCGGGGCGGAGGTTGTTGTGGGGTGCTCTCGGTGATGCTGTGCGCTCTGGGGGATGCTAGGCGGTCGGTTCTCTGCCTCAGGCTGCCTCGGTTTGACTCACTGACTGAACCTTAAGCCCCGCTGCTGAGAGCGTTTGAACACCGCGGCCCAGTGTTCGGCTTTTTACACTGTTTGTGTCGCCTGTGATGTTTTTGGACGGGTCCGTTTGTGGGGGGTCCCCCCCTCCCCTTCTGTCTGTGGACCAGGCTTCTG
>JAMWET010003166.1:0-11563 GCA_024036415.1 Prochilodus magdalenae
TAAAATACAACTTGAGTGTGAAAAAGAGGCTTATTTTTTCAGAGCGAATTTGTCATGGCTTTTGGCTGTTCGATTACTTTGGTGTTTCAGGATTGTAATGCTCACATGATTTCGCCATGCTCGTGTTTCATGACTGAGACTTGATAAACCTATCACCGAAAATACACCAGAGTTGAGGCTTTGTATCTTCGTCCGTTAATTTGGACTTAAGCCTCAGGTGGGGAAAAAAAACAATAGTACAAGGCCTAGTGAGGACATAGAAGGTCCTAGAGTTAACAAACTTGGCACACATTCACATCACCACACTCTGATGATATGGCCCAAGTTGGGTGACACTAGGATTAAAGGTCAAGGAGTTTCAGCCAAATCCATTTGCAAAATATCAATTTAGACACAAGCCTCAAGTGGGAAAAACAAACCATGCAACGCTTAGCACGGGCATGGAAACCATTTTTGACACACATTGACAACACCACGCTCTGATGACCTGGTCCAAGTTTGGTGACTGTAGGATCAAAGGTCAGGGAGTTAGACCCATATCAATGAGGTAAATGTTAAATTGGATTTAAATATCAAGTGGGAAAAACCAAACGTACGAGGGCTAGTGAGGACATGGAAGGTCCTGGAGTTACCAAGCTTTGACATCACCACACTCTGATGACCTGGCATAAGATTGGTGACTCTAGGATCAAAGGTCAGGGAGTTACAGTCAAATCCATTGGGTAAATATCAATTTAGAGATAAGCTTCAAGAGGGAAAAACAAACGATGCAATGCGTAGCACGGGCATGGAAGTACGTAGACTTACCAAACTTGGCACAAATTGACAACCCCACACATCTGATAAACTGGCCCAAGTTTGGTGGGTCTAGGCTGAAATGTCAAAGAGTTACAGCCAAATCCATTTGGTAAATGTGAATTTGGACTTAAGCCTCAGGTGGGAAAAAAAACAATCGTACGAGGCCTAGTGAGGACATGAAAGGTCCTAGAGTTACCAATCTTGGCACACATTCACATCACCACACTCTGATGTTATGGCACAAGTTTGGTGACTCTAGGATCAAAGGTCAGGGAGTTACAGCCAACTCAATTAGCTAAATATCAATTTAGACATAAGCCTCAAGTGGGAAAAACAAACCATGCAACGCTTAGCACGGGCATGGAAAGTCCTAGAGTTACCAAATTTGACACAAAAAAGGTCAGGGAGATACAGCCAAATCCATTTGCTAAATATCAATATAGACATAAGCCTCAAGTGGGAAAAACAAACTATGCAAGGCCTAGCACGGGCATGGAAGGTCATAGACTTACCAAATATGGCACACATTGACAGCACCACGCTCTGATGACCTGGTCCAAGTTTGGTGACTCTAGGATCAAAGGTCAGGGAGTTACAGTCAAATCCATTTGGTAAATGTGAATTGAGACATAAGCCTCAAGTGGGAAAAACAAACTATGCAAGGCGTAGCACAGGCATGGAAGATCCTACAGTTACCAAAGTTGGCAAATGCTGACATCACCACACTCTGATGACCTGGTCCAAGTTTGGTGACTGTAGGATCAAAGGTCAGGGAATTAGAGCCATATCAATGGGGTAAATGTTAAATTGGATTTAAACATCAAGTGGGAAAAATCAATCAATCAATCAATCAACATTTATAATTCATAAGATGGGTCAGCAGGCGCAGGCCAAGCTTCCACAGTGCAGGACAGCCAGGAGCTCCGTGGTGGTAAAGGCTCCCAGTGGCTCCCAGACAGAGCAGATGTAGCAACAGCATCAGGTCACACAGGACGGGCAGCAGTTCAGCTCAGACAAAGAAAACAGACAGACTGTTAGCTCTGACAGAAGTCCTGAACACACTATACGATGTTAACAGAGTGCAGCAGTGACTCCGGCAGGCCTGGCTATTTCAGCATAACTATAAAGGGAGAGCCAGAAGGTCACACAGACATGAGGGCTCCCTGAGAAGTCAGCGCCCCTCTGCTCCACCGTCAACAAACCTGAGTGAACACGAAGAGCAGCGGGACGACAGCACCAACATTCCCAGTTTACCAAAGTGAACCCCTAGACCTGCACCTTTTATCTATCAGAAAGAAAATACTAATTACCAAAAGCTTGACTAAACAGGCATGTTTTAAGCCTGGACTTAAAGACTGAGGCTGTGTCTGAATCCCGAACACTGACAGGTAAATTATTCCAAAGCTGGGGGGCCTTGTATGAAAAGGCTCTGCTCCCCGATGTAACTTTGTTAATTCTTCGCACTAATAGAGAGCCCGCACTTTGAGACCTAAGGTCACGTGAAGGCTTATAGTACGAGATAAGTTCAGTAAGGTAGGTAGGAGCGTGGCCGTTTAGAGCCTTATAAGTCAGGAGAAGAATTTTATACTCGATACGGAATTTAACTGGTAACCAGTGTAAGTTGGATAAGACTGGGCTGATATGATCAAACTTCCTAGTTCTTGTAAGGACTCTAGCTGCAGCGTTTTGGACTAGCTGAAGTTTGTTAAGGCTTTTGCTGGAACAACCAAAAGCAGGGCATTACAGTAATCCAGCCTTGAGGTAATAAAGGCGTGAACTAGTTTTTTCTGCATCCTGTAGTGACAGTGCATTTCTTAATTTTGCAATATTGCGACGATGTAGGAAAGCCATTCTAGTGATATTAGTAATATGCTCATCGAAGGCCAAATCAGGATCGATTGTGACACCAAGACTTTTAACAGAGGTACCTGGTGTAACTAAGAAGCTATTTAGATTGAGTGGTAATGCAGACAGCCGGTTTCTAACACTTTTGGGACTTAGAAGAAGAACTTCTGTTTTGTCTGAGTTTAATAGGAGGAAGTTGCTTGACATCCAGTCTCTTATGTCTCTAACACAGTCCTCTATCTTATTGAGGTGAAATGGATCATCTGGTCTAGCCGAGATATACAGTTGTGTGTCATCAGCATAGCAGTAAAAATTTATGTTATGGTTTCTGATTATGGTACCGAGTGTTAGCATATATAAGGTAAATAATATAGGTCCTAGGACAGATGCCTGTGGAACACCAAACTTTACTTTTGTGTGAGTGGACGATTTACCGTTTATATTTACAAATTGATAGCAGTCGCTTCAGTAAGATCTGAACCATGAAAGAGATTTTCCTGTTACTCCTACAAGGTTTTCCAGCCTATCTAGTAGGATGGAGTGGTCTATTGTGTCAAATGCTGCACTAAGATCCAGTAGGACCAGTAAGGATGAGTTACCTCTGTCAGCAAATATTAAAAGATCATTTACAATTTTCACCAGTGCTGTCTCTGTGCTATTATGAGGCCTAAAGCCAGACTGGAATTTTTCATAGATGTTGTTCCTGTGCACGTAGGAGCTTAGCTGTTGTGCTACAGCTTTCTCTAAAATCTTTGATATAAATGGAAGATTTGAAATAGGTCTGTAGTTTGCTAGCTCATAGGGATCAACATTAGGTTTCTTAATTAAAGGCTTAATTACTGCTAATTTAAGGGACGTAATTTTGGGACATAACCTAGGCTAAGTAGTTCTGGCAGAACTTTCTTCAGTAAACTAGTCGGAACTGGATCTAGTGTGCAAGTAGATGATTTTGAGGATGAAATTTTTTGAAATAAATCTCTTTGTTGGAGTACAGAAAAAGATTCCAGCCTCTCTGCAGGAGTTATACTGTGCTCTAGATTAGCATTAGCATTAACACTTGAAGCTGTTACCTGCGCATTTTGTATTTTTAGCCTAATTGTTTCAATTTTATTATTGAAGAAATTCATAAAGTCATTGCTACTGTATGTTAACGGTATCTGGGGTTCAGTCGCAGATTGACTCGGTTAATTTAGAGATTGTGCTAAATAATAATCTTGGATTATTTTTGTTATTATCTATCAGTGAGGACAGGTAAGATGAACGTGCTACACTTAGAGCTTTTCTAAAGTCTATGAGGCTATCCTTCCAGGCAGACTGGAATACTTCAAGTTTAGTCAGGCGCCATTTACGCTCTAGTTGTCTGACGGTCTGTTTTAGAGCTCGAGTGTGATCATTATACCATGGAGCTAGTTTCTTCTGCCTAATTCTTTTACGTTTTAATGGAGCCACTTTATTTAAAGTAGACTGAAAAGTGTCCTCCAAGCATTGGGTAAGAATATCTAGATCAGTGGGTTCAGACAGAGAGCTAATAGTATTTGACAGATCTGGGAGGTTTTCGATAAAGCTACGAGGTGTAGAGGAAGTCATAGTGCGCTTAACATAGTATTGTGTGGATAAACCTATAGTAGGACTAAAGCTAATTTCATATGAGATTAGATAATGATCTGTGACTGCTGTGGTCTGAGGAAGTATAGTTAGATTGTCTATATTCACTCCGAAGTTTAAAATTAAATCCAGAGTGTGGCTACAGTAATGAGTTGGTCCCATTATATTCTGAGTGATACTGAACGAGTCTAGGATGGATAAAAATGCCTTAATAAGTGGGTCCTGTGGTTTGTCAAGGTGAATATTAAAGACTCCAACGATTATTGCCTTATTTGATACTGTTATTAAACTTGATAAAAAGTCAGCAAACTCCTGTAAGAATTCAGAGTAGGGCCCTGGTGGCCTGTAGATTGTAATCAGTGAAAACGAGTGTTTTTTCGTTCTTTGATCACATATATTAAGAAACATAATTTCGAAAGAAGAGTATGTGCAGCCAGCTTTCTGGTTTATTCCTAAAGAATTGGAGAAGATGGTTGCTACACCTCCACCCCGCCCAGAAAAGCATTGTCTTTAAACAAGGACGTATTATTGTGTACATTAAGATGTTCGCAGTTAGTACTGTAGCCTGTCGGGGTGGCTTCATTTAAACACCTGTCATTTGGCGAAGAGTTTATCTGTCTGTTTAGCTGTGTTCTTGTCGAACAGTGAGGGCAGAACAGTGAAAAGACATTAAATCACGGCAGCAGACCTCAGAGGGATACACGCATCAGCCACACAAAGTTTCTCAACATGTCTCGGCTAGGAGATGACGCCATGTCAGTCTGCACCCACGCATCGAAAGCATCAAAGAGCTCTGATAGGTCAGTGGCCAGCATTGCCGCAGTTAACGCACGGGCTAAGGCAGAGGCAGCACGAGCAAAAGCAGCCTTTGCTCGGAAGGAAATTGAAGTCAGAGTTAAACAAGCACAGCTCAAAGTAGAGGAGGCACGTCTTGAGGCCACTTTGGAGGCGCTTCATCAGGAATGCGACGCAGAGGCAGCCCTCGCTGAAGCCAATGTCTATGAGGCTGCAGCAAGTGAAATGGAGGAAAAACCAATAAGTGGTGAACTCTGTCAGACATATGATAACTCACAACGTACCACTGAGTATGTGAAAGGCCAAATTTATCAGTTTAAAACAGCTGCAAAAGAAGATGTAAAACCTCCTGATATAGCAGTGTCTTCCACATACTTTCATCCATATCAAGACGGTGACAGGTCTGACCACAGTATCACACCCTACACCCCACTTCCTCAGAGCTGTGGGAACCCTGGTCCCTCTCAGCCATCTCAGGGCTCAAAAGCGCATCAACCATCGTCGTGCACTAAACCTCAGACTGTCTCGCAAGAAAACTCAAACATGTCAGACCTCACTAGATTTCTAGCAAGACGTGAGTTGCTCACTGGGGGACTGACGAAGTTTAACGACGAGCCAGGTGATTTCTGGGCTTGGAAATCCTCCTTTGAAAATGTCACACAAGGCTTACACTTTAATGCCAGTGAGGAGCTTGACCTGTTGACCAAATGGTTAGGGGCCGAATCCTCGCAACATGCAAAACGCCTCAGAGCTGCCCACGTTAACAATCCATCTTTTGGACTCGCTAAGGTGTGGGAAAGGTTGCAGGAGTGTTATGGCTCTCCCGAAGCCTTGGAAAAGGCTCTTTTTGATAAGCTTGAACGTTTCCCCAGCATCACAAATAAGGACCCCCATTTATTACGCGACTTAGGGGACCTTCTTTTGGAAATAGATTCTGCCAAAAGCGAAGGATACATACCAGGACTATTTTACCTCGATACTGCACGTGGAATTCATCCTATAGTTGATAAACTTCCATTTGGGTTACAGGAAAAATGGATGACACATGGAACAAAGTATAAGCAAGAGCATCTTGTGTCATTCCCTCCCTTTTCTGTTTTCACTGCATTCATTAGAAACGAAGCCAGTATGAGAAATGACCCCAGCTTTAGGTCCTCTACTCCACGCGGAACCTTTAAAGTGGAAGGCTACATGGGGAAGCGCAACACGCCAAGAATGCCTATCTCTGTCAACAGGATGGAAGTGGTTAATCATGAGCAGAGACAAAGCATCGAAAAAGGAGTCTGGGATCCTAATAAAGAGTGTCCCATCCACAAAAGGCCTCATGCGCTCAAAAAATGTAGAGCATTCAGAGAGAAGCCTTTGGAAGAGCGCAACGCTTACCTAAAACAGAACCGAATATGTTTTCGATGCTGTGCCTCCTCCAGCCATCAGGCTAAGAACTGTAAGGCAGAAATCCACTGCACTGAGTGTGGCAGTGATTTACACATCACTGCTCTCCACGCCGGTCCTGCACCATGGAAAACGCACACTGTTGCGGACCCCATCTCGGATCATGGCGGGGAGGGAGAGTCAGCTTCACCCCTAGCCACCTCCATATGTACAAAGGTGTGTGGAGATCAATCAGTTGGGCGATCGTGTGCCAAGATCTGCCTTGTCCATGTATATCCACAAGGACACCATGACAAGAAACTGAGAACTTATGCAATTCTGGACGACCAAAGCAATAAGTCTTTAGCCAGATCTCCATTCTTTGACGCATTTGCCATCACTGAAAACTCTTGTCCATACATTCTTAAAACTTGTGCAGGAGTTTTGGAAGCAACCGGGAGAAGAGCGACTCATTTCATCGTGGAATCACTTGACGGCCAATGCAGTCTGCCTTTGCCCACACTCATTGAATGCGAAATGCTCCCCGACAATCGTAATGAAATCCCCACCCCCAATGCAGCCTTCTTTCATCCTCACCTTAGAGACATTGCCGCAGATATTCCAGCACTGGACCCGCAGGCAGATATTCTGCTTTTGCTCGGCAGGGACGTCATTCAGGCCCACAAGGTGCTCGATCAGCGGAATGGGCCTCCGAATGCTCCCTTCGCACAGAGGCTAGCTCTGGGATGGGTTATAGTGGGCGACATTTGTCTTGACGGGGCACACAAACCTGCTCAGATAAATGTCTTCAAGACAAACATTATGGATAATGGTCGTCCGAGTTACCTCTTCCCATGTCAAAACAACTTTCAGGTAAAGGAAAACTTTAGCTGTCAAAGTCAGCACAAGACTAATTGTCCCAATTTGGGACAAAGAATCGGGCTCGAGGAGGCAGACATCATAGGAGAAACTGTTTTCAAACAAACGAGCGCAGATGATAAGCTTTCTTACTCAATTGAGGACCAAGCCTTTCTGCGGATAATGGAGAAAGAAGTCTATCAGGAAGACACAAACAGTTGGGTAGCTCCTCTGCCCTTCCGCTCACCCAGACCGCGCCTTCCCAACAACAAACAGCAAGCCATCCAACGCCTCACTTCAGTACATTGCACGCTGAGGAAGCGACCTGAAATGAAAAAACAGTTTGTGGACTTTATGCAAAACGTATTTGACAACGCACATGCAGAACCAGCACCACCACTGAATGAACAAGAGGAGTGCTGGTACTTACCTTTCTTTGGAGTTTATCACCCTTATAAGCCAGACCAGATTAGGGTGGTCTTTGACTCTAGTGCACGTTACAATGGACTGTCTCTAAACGATGTCCTTCTCACAGGTCCCAATCTCAACAATACCCTGCTTGGTGTGCTAATGCGGTTCCGCAAGGAACGAGTGGCAGTCACTGCCGATATTAAGCAGATGTTCCATTGTTTCTTGGTGCGAGAAGATCATAGGAATTTCCTGCGCTTCCTTTGGCACCAAAACAACAACATGGAGGAACCTATAGCAGAGTACCGCATGAGGGTGCACGTGTTTGGCAACAGTCCATCACCTGCTGTGGCAATATATGGGCTCAGAAGAGCGTCCATCGACAGTGAGGAAGGTGATGGCAGGACAAGACACCTTGTAGAGCGACATTTCTATGTCGATGATGGTCTCATCTCATTTCCATCTTGTGACGAGGCCATTGCTGCTCTCAAGAGAGCCCAAGAAACCCTGGCCACATCAAATTTAACGTTGCACAAGTTCGTGTCCAACAGTGTTAATGTGATGAAGGCGTTCCCTAAGGAGGACCTTGCAAAGGGACTAAAGGATCTCGACCTGGGAACAGACTTCCCACCCATGCAACGAAGTCTGGGCATAAGCTGGGATGTTGCCACAGATGAGTTCACCTTTCAGGTGTCTGCCGCTGAGAAGCCCTATACTCGCAGAGGGGTGTTGTCGACTATAAATAGTCTGTATGACCCGTTCGGGTTTGCGGTTCCAGTTAGCATCCGAGGAAGGGCTTTGTTGAGACAGCTTACCACAAACAGTTGTGAGTGGGATGACCCACTTCCTGAGAGGAAGCTCAAAGAATGGTGTGAGTGGAAAAACTCTCTCAAAGATCTAGAACATGTCAGAATTCCGAGAATGTACGCTTCCATCTCTCTCAGCATTTCCACAAACAGGGAGCTATGCATTTTCTGTGATGCCTCCACTCAAGCTATTGCGGCCGTGGCCTACATCAAGGTCAAGCATGCGGAAGGGAAGAGTGAACTCAGATTTATACTTGGCAAGGCCAAGCTTGCACCAGTACCGGAGATAACAGTTCCAAGGCTCGAACTCTGCTCCGCCGTTCTGGCTGTGGAAATTGCAGATGTGCTCAGAGAAGAGATGGATGTTCAGTTTAATTCTGTGAGGTTCTTTTCTGATAGTAAGGTCGTCCTCGGATACATTCGGAATGAGTCAAGAAGATTTTATGTTTATGTAAGCAATCGTGTACAGAGAATCAGGAAGTCGTCCTTACCAGAGCAATGGAACTATGTTCCCACAACCATGAACCCAGCTGACCAGGCTTCGAGGTCAATCCCTGCAAACACATTGATGTCAAGCATGTGGCTTAAGGGGCCAGATTTTCTGTTGAAGCCAGACAAAGATGGAGTCGACATGGAATCATCCTTCGACTTAGTCAATCCTGACTCTGACCCAGATGTCCGCCCTCTGGTGACGTCTTGTGCCACTCGGGTAGTAGAGTCTCCCTTGGATCCAAGACGCTTCGAATCTTTCTCATCCTGGGGATCTCTTGTAAGAGTTCTAGCAAGGTTAATTCACATAGCTAACACCTTCAAGCAAGGAAACAGCAAGAGCTCTTGTCGAGGTTGGCACATATGCAAGGGTCCCGGTCCAGAGGATCTTGTGAAAGCAAAAGGTGTTGTCATACGTAGTCTTCAATACAAGGCCTTCCCTGAGGTTTTTGCATATATCCAAGCAGGGAAAGACATTCCTAAACAGAGCCAGCTCTGTAAGTTGTCTCCTTACCTGGATGAAGCGGGTTGCCTCAGAGTTGGAGGTCGGCTGTCATTAGCTGATCTTGAGAGCGATGAAAGAAACCCACTCATCATTCCTCGTCATCATCATGTAACAATCCTTCTGGTACGCCATTACCACCAGCAAGTTCACCATCAAGGACGCCATTTCACAGAGGGTGCAGTAAGGTCAGCTGGGCTTTGGGTCATTGGCGCAAAGCAATGTGTTGGTGCAGTCATTCGCGGCTGTGTGACTTGCCGCAAACTATGTTCAAGAACTGAGACACAAAAGATGGCAGACCTACCCATAGATCGTCTGAGCACTGACCCACCATTCTCTTATGTTGGAGTGGATGTATTCGGGCCTTGGACGGTCACTTCTCGTCGAACTCGAGGAGGCTGCGCCAACAGTAAACGGTGGGCAGTTATTTTCAGCTGTATGAGCACCAGAGCCATACACATTGAGGTGGTTGAGTCAATGGAGTCTTCGAGTTTTATCAATGCATTGCGGCGGTTTCTCTCCATTCGCGGTCCTGTGAAACAATTGAGGTCTGACTGTGGTACCAATTTCTTAGGGGCGTGCAAGGAGCTTGGTATCCACTCAAGACACTGTAACGATGAGGCCATACATAGGTTCTTGGGTGACCATGGATGCACTTGGGTGTTCAACCCACCTCATGCTTCACACATGGGAGGGAGCTGGGAACGCATGATTGGCATGACAAGGCGTATACTTGATTCAATGCTTACAGGCATTACACTCAAGCAATTGACCCATGAGGAGCTGACTACCTTTTTAGCAGAAGCTACTGCCATTGTCAACTCACGCCCGCTGGTCCCAGTATCCTCTGATCCAAGCTATCCGCTCATCTTGACACCAGCTACTCTTCTTACCCAAAAGGTCGGAGTTCCATCCACTCCCGCTGGTGATTTCAATGAGAGTGACCTGTACAGACGCCAATGGAGGCGAGTACAACATCTTTCCAATGTATTCTGGCATCGTTGGAAAAACCAATACCTATCTACCTTGCAAGGTCGAAGGAAATGGCACTCAGAAAGGCCTAATCTTCAAGAAGGGGACCTTGTGTTGTTAAAGGACAGTCAGGTCAAGCGAAACCACTGGCCCATGGGTGTTGTGGTTAAAACCTTCCCGAGTCATGATGGGAAAGTGAGGAAAGTCGAAGTCAAGATCGCCCCTGGAGGGACGTGCAAAACTTTCTTAAGACCCATCACTGACATTGTGCTCCTTCTGCCAAACACTAAGGACAAGGACTAAAGAAAGACAATATGATTGACATCTTGTTGATGTCAGGCGGGGAGTGTTCTGGCGGATGTTACATCCCGCCAGCAGGAGGCGCTATTGTTTTTGTATTCATTTTATGTCTGTTGTAAGTGAACCAGGAAGTAGGAAATTGAGCTTAGATGGTTAGTCATGCTGGATAGTAGCGCAGATGTTCAAGTGTTCCTGAATTTGTATCCATCCATCTTTGTTGTCTTACAGAAAGCATTGTCTGTAAGTGATATTACCGTCTAGTACATCTTTGAGCAGTATTATTGCTATTTGGTTTGAAAATGTTTAAGATGTTCGCAGTTAGTAATGTTTACATTAGCGACATGTTTACACAGTGATGTATGCTATAGTAATCTGCATCTTTGCATCTTGGCTTGCTTAATGAATACTTAGTTCATGTTTTTACATGTTTTACATATTTGATATCTATCTGATTGTGTAATATTCAGTCCTCAAGCAAGTACCTGAAAAGGCTATTTATAATTTCTTGCAGTTTCACTCTGTCGCACCAACTTTCATCTAAACTACTGGGATAAATAAATAAAATCAGTCAATCAAGAAACTAAAGTAAACTTCTGCCGTTAACATGTGTGGGGCAACGCACCTCTTCTTTCGCGTGTACCTCATATATATGCACGTGTGCTCTCACCAACGCCACCAAGCCTCTGAAATACATCAAAGCGAATCAATGACTGAGGAACAAATCATACACACAAATACGATCCTACACGGGAAAAGGAACAATCACTTCGAGCTGCATGGTTACATCCTTTCTTTCCATGTTAAAGTGTTCATC
>JAMWET010003167.1:0-27500 GCA_024036415.1 Prochilodus magdalenae
AGAGAGGGAGAGGAGAGGGGAACAAATAACAATCTCTCAATATGGAGAAGGACTATAGGGAAATCAACAAAACAAACCGAGTAGAACGACTGAAAAAAATAAAGAACAGGTCTTAGACAGCACTAATACAACTATACAATATCGTACTGTAGACTGGTTGTTTGGATGCTCTTGTGCAAGTCTCTGTTCTGCTGTAAAAACACTGTTCCCACGTAACACCTCACCCCAAGTGTATTGTTTCTCTTTTGCTGTTTATGCTCACCTGATCACTGACATGATTTCCTGAGAGGTTGAGGTGCAGAGGCCACGACCCACGCAGAGCAAAGCATGGGAAGCATGCCTTTACTTTACATGTCTCACAGGTGCATTTATGCAGTCATCTGAGGTTCTTTAGAAGGTTCACATAGAAGGAATGTAACTTTGTTCAAAGGTCAGCTGATTCCAGATGTGTTTCTAACCCCTTCCCACACTATGTCGTCCTGGAATGTACGGCTGTTTTTCCTTTTTTTGGTTTAGGCTCATGAACGTCGCCTGTGACGGTCAACAGAAGTGAAACTCAGTATAGAACCATAGTGGAACACAGTAATCAACACAGTATTGTAACACAATATAGAACACGATAGTGGAACCACTCATATAACACAGTAGTGACACAGTTGGAAATGTGTCTACCACATACAAATCATCTAAAGCGTATGAGGAGAGGCAACAGACGAACAGATCTGTAGTGCTCATTGTTTACTGAGAATACCCGGATGCGTTCTCTCCAGTCAAGGTTCTAGTGTACAGGTGGAGCTCTATCTTCATGTGTACAGGAGATACCCCGATGGTGTTTCTAACTTCGGGAGCAAGTCAGAGGTTCTAGTTTCAGGTGGAGCTATCTTCATGGTGTACCGGAGATACCCAGATGGTGTTCTACTACTCCAGTCCGAGTTCATAGTGTACAGGTGGAGCTGTCTTCATGGTGTACTGGACGATACCCCGGATGGTGTTCAACTCGCGTCAGAGGTTCTAGTGTAACAGGTGGAGCTATCTTCATGGTGTTTACTGGAGATACCCGAATGGTGTTCACACCAGTCAGAGGTTCAGTGTACAGTGGATCTATCTTCGTGTGTACTGGAGATACCTGGATGGCGTTCCTAACTCCCAGTCAATGTTCTAGTATAACAGGTGGACTATCTTCATGGTGTACTGGAGATACCCGGATGGTGTTCTACTCCAGCGTCATAGTTTCTAGTGGTACAGGTGGAGCTATCTCATGGTGTACGGAGATCCCCAGATGGTGTTCTAGCTTCCAGTCAGAGGTTCCGTATAACAGGGGGAGCTACTTCATGTGGGTACTGGAGATCCCCAGGATAGTGTTCTACTCACACAGTCAGAGGTTCATAGTTGTACAGTTTGGAGCTAATCTTCATGGTGTACTGTTTCCCTTCATGCACTTCAGCCTCACCAGCTCCGTCCGCTGCAAGCCATAGAAAATGGCTGCGGGTAACACTGGGGGCTAACGCAGCCCACTCCGAGTGTCTAACTGTGGTGTAGTGATTGTAGTGCGTGTCAGTGTGTGTTTCATCAGAAATGAGCCTCAGAAAGTTAAATATTACAGGTCTGGAAGATAATAAAAGATGAACTCGCTTAGGCGGATCAAGTTTTAGAGTTGAGTATCCGAGGGGAGCTAACAGCTAGGCTACCGTATCTCAGGTGAACTGAGCAGCGTTAGCAGCAGCTAGCCTAAACAGTGGATACGTAACAGCTCTGAGGTAAATGTGCGGTACCTGTCATTTGACTGTATTAGTAATACTACACTGTAGGTCAGACCTTGTTAACTTGCACGTATACCACACACAGGGGGCGTGGAGCTGCTCCTTTCTTTCAGTCTCTTCATGGTCAGACACTGTGCAGGTCCATCTTTTTCCTGCCTCTTTTGGAAGTGCAGGGTTTTGTGATTTGAGGAGGACAACATCTTTAACGGTTGAACTGTATGGTGGCAGGTTCACGTACGAACTCTCCTTATTACCCCCTTATAGTGTACATTAGCTTTAAACATTTAAGGGCACTCGTAGCAGTGCCCTGTATCCAGCATCCTGTGAGGAAGTGCAATTGTATCGAGCTTCCTGTGGGTAAGTGTCTTTGGGGAAGCACCCTGTCTAAACATCTCCAGCGCACTGCTGTTCTGGATCCACTTACAACCGATCAACCACACACACAACCAACCACCAACGTCAGTGTCCCCTGCAGTGCTGAGAATGACCACCACCCACATCAATACCCTGCTCTGTGGGGGTCCTGTGGGGGTCCTGACCATTGAAGAACAGTGTAATACAGAACACATAGAACAGATGGACTACAGTCTGAGGACCTGTAAGCACCTCAAGTGTCCTATACTGGTAGGTGGAGCTGATAGAGTGGCGTGGGTGGAGATAAGACGGAGATTCTAATGCGGATATTCTTCACAGGCCTACTTATCCGACAAATTAGCATCTCAGTGAGACTTTTAACATCACACATGCGCTTTAACTATATATTTAATATCCCTCAACTTAATGCACATTCTGAGCACATCAGAAATTTGAAATAACAAACATAGCCAATAGAATAATCTGTGTAAGTCCTTGACTGTGGGTGTTGGGCTGTTTGCTTCTGTCCTGCACTATAAGAATGACAGTGCAACTCAGAACCGGATTACACAGCATAGAGTATTAATAAATACCGACTGAACCTTCAGACTTCCTCGCTGGTAGAAACTGAAAAACCATGTTAGACGCAAAGCACCAGGCAGGACAACCAAGGACACTGTGGCTGACTCACGACAGTTTCCTCAGCAGTTCCTTCTGCTTATGGTTAATATGCATGTGGTTTTTATATGGTCTTAATATGGGAAATAATGTCGTCAGCAGTAAGATGAAGAGGCCTGCCAGCAGTCTGCAGGGCCTGTGACATTTGCAGGCCAGGCTTTAGTCCTCATGGTTTCCTCCCCCACCCCAGTGTGGATGCGCAGTCCGCCCTCGTCCGAAGTGTGAGTCACTGTTTGGGGTCTGTTGATAACTGTATTACATATTTATAGTGTTAATAAACAGATACACCCATCAGACATAACCACCTCTAACTGCACTCACTGTCCACTTCATCAGCTCCACTAACCTTATAGGAGCACTACATACATAGGGAAGTCAGTACATACAGAATGGAATTTAGTACATTTGGTCTGTACTGGATATAATTTAATATGTACAGGATGTGATTTAGTACAAAGTAGAGACGATTTGTGTCTCTGTGCCACTGAATGGAACACACACCGTGACGACGGTCTTTATCGAGGGGGTGGAAGTAGAGACGGTTAGGACCTACAGGTATCTCAGACTGCACCTGGATGAGAGGTTGGACTGGTCAGCCAACACTGATATCCTGTACAGGAAGGGGCAGAGCCGACTCTACTTCCTGAGGAGGCTGGGGTCCTTTCATCTGTAGGAAGCTCCTGGATCTATCTATCTATCTATCTATCTATCTATCTATCTATCTATCTATCTATCTATCTATCTATCTATCTATCTATCTATCTGTCTATCTGTCTGTCTGTCTGTCTGTCTGTCTGTCTGTCTGTCTGTCTATCTATCTATCTATCTATCTATCTATCTATCTATCTAACGTGTGGAATTTAATATGTACTAGATGTGATTTGGTATGTAAGGTGTGGAATTTAATATGTACTAGATGTGATTTGGTATGTAAGGTGTGGAATTTAGTATGTACTAGATGTGATTTGGTATGTAACGTGTGGAATTTAGTATGTACTAGATGTGATTTGGTATGTAATGTGTGGAATTTAATATGTACTAGATGTGATTTGGTATTTAATGTGTGGAATTTAGTATGTACTAGATGTGATTTGGTATGTAAGGTGTGGAATTTAGTATGTACTAGATGTGATTTGGTATGTAAGGTGTGGAATTTAGTATGTACTAGATGTGATTTGGTATGTAACGTGTGGAATTTAGTATGTACTAGATGTGATTTGGTATGTAAGGTGTGGAATTTAGTATTACTAGATGTGATTTGGTATGTAATGTGTGGAATTTAGTACGTACTAGATGTGATTTGGTATGTAACATGTGGAATTTAATATGTTCTAGATGTGATTTGGTATGTAAGGTGTGGAATTTAATATGTACTAGATGTGATTTGGTATGTAAGGTGTGGAATTTAATATGTACTAGATGTGATTTGGTATTTAATGTGTGGAATTTAGTATGTACTAGATGTGATTTGGTATGTAAGGTGTGGAATTTAGTATGTACTAGATGTGATTTGGTATGTAAGGTGTGGAATTTAGTATGTACTAGATGTGATTTGGTATTTAACGTGTGGAATTTAGTATGTACTAGATGTGATTTGGTATTTAACGTGTGGAATTTAATATGTACTAGATGTGATTTGGTATGTAAGGTGTGGAATTTAGAAAGTAGTAGATGTGATTTAGTATGTAACTTGTGGAATGTATTGTGTAGTAGATGTGATTTGGTATGTAAGGTGTGGAATGTGTTGTGTAGTAGATGTGATTTGGTATGTAAGGTGTGGAATGTGTTGTGTAGTAGATGTGATTTGGTATGTAATGTGTGGAATTTAATATGTACTAGATGTGATTTGGTATGTAATGTGTGGAATTTAGTATGTACTAGAAGTTATTTAGTACATACTGGATGGAATTTTGTACATACCTGCCAATTATAGCACAGGAGACAGGACTCCTAGCCAATCATAGCGCGGGAGCGGGAGCAGTAGTTCTCCTAGTGAAACCACAGGGCGGACAGGCCAAAAGCGCTGTAGTTCCACCATGTTGTTGGCCCAGTAGCAACGAGTGACGTAAACGAAGCTCTGTATTCCTATTGGCGGAGCCGCTGCAGTTATCTCCGTTATCTCCAGCTGGAAGTTCGGGTTCGGGTCTACCGGAGAAAGAGACGAGAGTGAAACCATCTTCTCTCTCCAGAACCGGGTCCAGCGGTTATTCTACTGAGCTGGAGGACAGAAGGAGATGATGGGACCGGCTACTGCGGCCTGTGTGCTCCTAATGCTGGGGCTTCTGCTGCGCTCTCGGAGGTGAGTGTCTGGTGGGTACTTGCTCTTGCTGCGTAACTTCGGACGAAACCGAAAGTAAAGCGGTTCTGTTCTGGGCGGTTAAGGGAACGGAACCGAACACCCCGGGAGACCCCCAGACTGAGCGCTGTGTTGTCTTATACTGCGGGTGTTCATGCTAGCAGCTGTGTGTCTCAGATCAGGTTAATTATCAGGACAGTGTCTCTGTACATCTGCAGAACTAATCAGGACGTACTGATAGACACACTAAGACCCAGTAAACATCAGTAGAATTAATCCCAGCGGGATTAACTACTCATATGGGAGATTAATCTACCCTGAGTTCATCACTCAGTCCTCTCAGTGCAGGTGAACTGTAATCACACACAACAGGCTACATGGTAACATCTGGTTGTAATTCACAAAAAATAAACAAACAAACAAATAAATAAATAAATCTAACAAACAAAACAAACAAATGAATAAATATGTTAAATGCATCAGAAATTCATGCCAGTAATCTCTAAAGAGCACAGAAGCCTGAATCAGGGCACACAAGGCAGAACCCTTAGCCAATCATTGTGCAGAAGGCAGGACCCTTAGTCAATCATTGTGCAGAAGGCAGGACCCTTAGCCAATCATTGTGCAGAAGGCATGACCCTTAGCCAATCATTGTGCAGAAGGCAGGACCCTTAGCCAATCATTGTGCAGAAGGCAGGACCCTTAGCCAATCATTGTGCAGAAGGCAGGACCCTTAGCCAATCATTGTGCAGAAGGGAAAGGAGGCAGGGCTTTTAGCTAGTCGTAGCGCAGGAGGCAGGGCTTTTAGCTAGTCGTAGCGCAGGAGGCAGGGCTTTTAGCTAGTCGTAGCGCAGGAGGCAGGGCTTTTAGCTAGTCGTAGCGCAGGAGGCAGGGCTTTTAGCTAGTCGTAGCGCACGGAGGGAGACAGGGCTCTTTTAGCTAGTCGTTAGCGCAGAAGACAGGGCTTCTTACGCTAGGTACAAGCTAGTCGTAGCGCAGGAGACAGGGCTTTTAGCTAGTCGGAGCGCAGGAAGCATGGGCTTTTAGCTCGGTCGTAGCGCAGGAGGCCAGGGCTTTTCTAGATAGTAGGCTAGGCGGCAGGCGCCGGAGGGAGGCATGGCTTTTTAGCTAGTCGTAGCGCAGGAGGCAGGGCTTTTAGCTAGTCGTAGCGCAGGAGACAGGGCTTTTAGCTAGTCGTAGCGCAGGAGGCAGGGCTTTTAGCTAGTCGTAGCGCAGGAGGCAGGGCTTTTAGCTAGTCGTAGCGCAGGAGGCAGGGCTTTTAGCTAGTCGTAGCGCAGGAGGCAGGGCTTTTAGCTAGTTGTAGCACAGGAGGCAGGGCTTTTAGCTAGTCGTAGCACAGGAGACGGCTTTTAGCTAGTCGTAGCGCAGGAGGCAGGGCTTTTAGCTAGTCGTAGCGCAGGAGGCAGGGCTTTTAGCTAGTCGTAGCGCAGGAGGCAGGGATTTTAGCTAGTCGTAGCGCAGGAGGCAGGGCTTTTAGCTACTTGTAGCGCAGGAGGCAGGGCTTTTAGCTAGTCGTAGCGCAGGAGGCAGGGCTTTTAGCTAGTCGTAGCGCAGGAGGCAGGGCTTTTAGCTAGTCGTAGCGCAGGAGGCAGGGCTTTTAGCTAGTCGTAGCGCAGGAGGCAGGGCTTTTAGCTAGTCGTAGCGCAGGAGGCCGGGCTTTTAGCTAGTCGTAGCGCAGGAGACAGGGCTTTTAGCTAGTCGTAGTGCAGGAGGCAGGGCTTTTAGCTAGTCGTAGCGCAGGAGGCAGGGCTTTTAGCCAATTATAGTGTTCTGTTAACTTTTCTGCACCACCTTTCTGATGTCCCCTTCAGGAGAACACTCTCTGTACTACACCTACACCGCCCTCTCCAAAGATCTAACCCTTCCAGGGATCTATGAGTTCTCAGCGCTGGGCCTGCTCGATGACCGGGAGATCGACTACTACAACAGTAAGGAGCAGATGAAGGTTCCTAAGCAGGACTGGATGAAGGAGAAGCTCCAACCAGATTACTGGGAGAAAGGCACCCAGTCTCGCAAGAGCAAAGAGCAGTGGTTCAAGGTCAATCTGGACATCCTGATGGAGCGAATGAGACACAATAAGACTGGTTAGTGATCTATCAGGTTGCTCCACCCACTTTACTGTGTCAGTGAATATCATGGTGTTTATTGTTATTGATGTTCTTCTTATTTAGACCTTCATGTTCTGCAGTGGAGACATGGCTGCGAGATCGATGACTCAAACGGACAAGTAACCTTTCTGAGAGGCTCCAGTGACTACGGCTATGATGGGGAGGACTTTCTCTCTTTCGATATTAAAACCATGACCTGGATCGCTGTGGTTCCAGCTGCTTTGCCAACCAAAAGGAAATGGGACAGTGTGGCCATCCTGAACCAGTACACCAAGGGTTACCTGGAGAAAGAGTGTGTGGACTGGCTCACCAAGTTCTTGATGTGCAGAGAAGAAACACAGGAGAAACACTGTAAGTTTCCTGGGAGTGATTTTGTTCTTGAACTAGTGAACTGGAGGAAAGGTAGTTTAGGGAAAGGAAGTTTCTGTGGCTGGGTTATTTACATGGGAAGGTTTGCTGACGTTATCACGTCTTATCCTTTCATTAATCATCATAAATGGACTGATTTGTCTCACTGCATGGAGCATCGTACATCCTACAGCCTGCAGTCACTGACCATATAGGACACTCTGTAGGTGTACAGGTCCAGACTGTAGCGGTGATTTTTAAATCTGTGTCTTCTTCAGCTCCACCAGAGGTTCATGTGTTTATGAAGAAATCTATAATCAACCCGGACAAGCTGACCCTGACCTGCCTGGCCACGGGCTTCTACCCCAAAGACGTGGTGCTGAGGCTGAGGAGGTTCAAAACTTCACTGCCTGAACATCTACTAACATCTTCTAGAGTCAGACCCAATGAAGATGGAACCTACCAGCTGAGGAAGAGTGTGGAGATCCAGGAGGACCATACAGCTGATTACGACTGTTATGTGACTCACAGCTCCATCCAGGAACCTGTAATTAAAGGATCAGGTAATTAGATATTTGTTTAGTACTGATAGTTACTCTATTGATTACCATGGGAACAGAGTAATGGTACTGTGTGTTCCACTGGTTGGTTCTATCTGGATGGTTTGTTAGATGGTGTAGACTGCAGTGTTCTTGAAGGAACAGAGTGATGGTACTGTGTGTTCCACTGGTTGGTTCTATCTGGATGGTTAGTTAGATGGTGTAGACTGCAGTGTTCTTGAAGGAACAGAGTAATGGTACTGTGTGTTCCACTGGTTGGTTCTATCTGGATGGTGTGCTAAATGGTGCAGGCTGCAGTGTTCTTGAAGGAACAGAGTAATGGTACTGTGTGTTCCACTGGTTGGTTCTATCTGGATGGTTTGTTAGATGGTGTGGGCTGCAGTGTTCTTGAAGGAACAGAGTAATGGTATTGTGTGTTCCACTGGTTGGTTCTATCTGGATGGTTGTTAGATGGTGTGGGTTGCAGTGTTCTTGAAGGAACAGAGTGATGGTACTGTGTGTTCCACTGGTTGGTTCTATCTGGATGGTTTGTTAGATGGTGTAGACTGCAGTGTTCTTGAAGGAACAGAGTAATGGTACTGTGTGTTCCACTTGGTTCTATCTGGATGGTGTGCTAGATGGTGCAGGCTGCAGTGTTCTTGAAGGAACAGAGTAATGGTACTGTTTGTTCCACTGGTTGGTTCTATCTGGATGGTTTGTTAGATGGTGTAGACTGCAGTGTTCTTGAAGGAACAGAGTAATGGTACTGTGTGTTCCACTGGTTGGTTCTATCTGGATGGTTTGTTAGATGGTGTAGACTGCAGTGTTCTTGAAGGAACAGAGTAATGGTACTGTTTGTTCCACTGGTTGGTTCTATCTGGATGGTTTGTTAGATGGTGTAAGCTGCAGTGTTCTTGAAGGAACAGAGTGATGGTACCGTGTGTTCCACTGGTTGGTTCTATCTGGATGGTGTGTTAGATGGTTTGGGCTGCAGTGTTCTTGAAGGAACAGAGTAATGGTATTGTGTGTTCCACTGGTTGGTTCTATCTGGATGGTTTGTTAGATGGTGTGGGCTGCAGTGTTCTTGAAGGAACAGAGTAATGGTACTGTGTGTTCCACTGGTTGGTTCTATCTGGATGGTTTGTTAGATGGTGTAGACTGCAGTGTTCTTGAAGGAACAGAGTAATGGTACTGTGTGTTCCACTGGTTGGTTCTATCTGGATGGTTTGTTAGATGGTGTAGACTGCAGTGTTCTTGAAGGAACAGAGTGATGGTACTGTGTGTTCCACTGGTTGGTTCTATCTGGATGGTTTGTTAGATGGTTTGGGCTGCAGTGTTCTTGAAGGAACAGAGTGATGGTACTGTGTGTTCCACTGGTTGGTTCTATCTGGATGGTGTGTTAGATGGTGTAGGCTGCAGTGTTCTTGAAGGAACAGAGTAATGGTACTGTGTGTTCCACTGGTTGGTTCTATCTGGATGGTGTGTTAGATGGTGTAGGCTGCAGTGTTCTTGAAGGAACAGAGTGATGGTACTGTGTGTTCCACTGGTTGGTTCTATCTGGATGGTGTGTTAGATGGTGTAGGCTGCAGTGTTCTTGAAGGAACAGAGTGATGGTACTGTGTGTTCCACTGGTTGGTTCTATCTGGATGGTTTGTTAGATGGTGTAGGCTGCAGTGTTCTTGAAGGAACAGAGTGATGGTACTGTGTGTTCCACTGGTTGGTTCTATCTGGATGGTTTGTTAGATGGTGTAGACTGCAGTGTTCTTGAAGGAACAGAGTAATGGTACTGTGTGTTCCACTGGTTGGTTCTATCTGGATGGTTAGTTAGATGGTGTAGGCTGCAGTGTTCTTGAAGGAACAGAGTAATGGTACTGTGTGTTCCACTGGTTGGTTCTATCTGGATGGTGTGCTAAATGGTGCAGGCTGCAGTGTTCTTGAAGGAACAGAGTAATGGTACTGTGTGTTCCACTGGTTGGTTCTATCTGGATGGTTTGTTAGATGGTGTAGGCTGCAGTGTTCTTGAAGGAACAGAGTAATGGTACTGTGTGTTCCACTGGTTGGTTCTATCTGGATGGTTTGTTAGATGGTGTGGGCTGCAGTGTTCTTGAAGGAACAGAGTAATGGTATTGTGTGTTCCACTGGTTGGTTCTATCTGGATGGTTGTTAGATGGTGTGGGTTGCAGTGTTCTTGAAGGAACAGAGTGATGGTACTGTGTGTTCCACTGGTTGGTTCTATCTGGATGGTTTGTTAGATGGTGTAGACTGCAGTGTTCTTGAAGGAACAGAGTAATGGTACTGTGTGTTCCACTTGGTTCTATCTGGATGGTGTGCTAGATGGTGCAGGCTGCAGTGTTCTTGAAGGAACAGAGTAATGGTACTGTTTGTTCCACTGGTTGGTTCTATCTGGATGGTTTGTTAGATGGTGTAAGCTGCAGTGTTCTTGAAGGAACAGAGTGATGGTACCGTGTGTTCCACTGGTTGGTTCTATCTGGATGGTGTGTTAGATGGTGTGGGCTGCAGTGTTCTTGAAGGAACAGAGTCATGGTACTGTGTGTTCCACTGGTTGGTTCTATCTGGATGGTGTGTTAGATGGTGTAGACTGCAGTGTTCTTGAAGGAACAGAGTAATGGTACTGTGTGTTCCACTGGTTGGTTCTATCTGGATGGTGTGTTAGATGGTGTAGACTGCAGTGTTCTTGAAGGAACAGAGTAATGGTACTGTGTGTTCCACTGGTTGGTTCTATCTGGATGGTTTGTTAGATGGTGTATACTGCAGAGTTCTAGAAGCAACAGAGTCAATGGTACTGTGTGTTCCACTGGTTGGTTCTATCTGGATGGTGTGTTAGATGGTGTAGACTGCAGTGTTCTTGAAGGAACAGAGTAATGGTACTGTGTGTTCCACTGGTTGGTTCTATCTGGATGGTGTGTTAGATGGTGTAGGCTGCAGTGTTCTTGAAGGAACAGAGTGATGGTACTGTGTGTTCCACTGGTTGGTTCTATCTGGATGGTGTGTTAGATGATGTAGGCTGCAGTGTTCTTGAAGGAACAGAGTGATGGTACTGTGTGTTCCACTGGTCGGTTCTATCTGGATGGTTTGTTAGATGGTGCAGACTGCAGTGTTCTTGAAGGAACAGAGTCATGGTACTGTGTGTTCCACTGGTTGGTTCTATCTGGGTGGTTCCATGTTTAGATCTCTTGGTCGTGACTGAACTAATGAATAGAAATGTAAATCAGTGTATTCATTTAATCTGATCTGGATTTAACAGGTAATATGAGTGATGGTGGTTCGGATGCAACCAGCAGCGGAACTACACCATCTGTTCCAGCTTCTACAGGTAGGATGGACTATTAGGAACCCCAGGCAGGGGATAATAGAGCTATCTAGTTTAATAACTACTTTTTGAACACAATGTTGACTTGGCTCTTGGCTCTGGCAGTGGTGAGAGAGACATGCTCTCTCCACCCTTTCAACAGTATCTAGAACTGAATGTACAGTTTCTTTCTCAGGGATCTCCGACCCCAAAAACCTCAGAGTTGTGGAGACCACCCCAACCTCTGTTAAGGTCCAGTGGGAGAAACCCCTGGAGGAGATTGACAGATACATCCTCCTGGTTTCACCCAGTCAGACAGGCAGGTTGAGGCGGCAGATCGAGGTTCTGTCTGGAGAGGTCTCAGCTGAAGTTGATGGTTTAGAACCGGGTTCTGTCTACATCATCTTGCTGGTAGCACAGAAAGGCAGCACACGGAGCCTGCCAGCGACTGCACTGGTAACCACTAGTGAGTACTGATCTCCATTAAACGTCAAATCTAGAACCTTCTTTAACTCCTACAGATTACAGCAGTTATCAGGTCATCAGGAGGTTTGAGGACACACTCACCGAACACTTTATCACTAGGTAGCACCGCACGGTACTCCCAACACAGCCTCAAATCTTTATAGCATGGATCCCACAAGATCCTGGAAACCTGCCTCTGAGATTCTGGCCTCAGCTGGATCTGGTTATGAGGCAACATGCACACTACAGCTGAGTGGGAGATGACTCGCTGCCTTGAGGCATAAGCTGGGTCTGAAACCGCACACCACTTTACCACACATACTAAACAAATGAATGGATTTCTATTGGTGGGACACTGGTTTTAATATTCCATCTAGTGAGGTAGTGTGAGATTTTGTACACAGCAGTAGTCTAGTGGACTCCAGAGCAGGAGAGGGGGTCCAGGAGGTGGAGTTCAGGACTCGCTGTGCTCATGCCTCTCGTTCTCACTGCCATGTGTGCTCTCTCTCACTCTCTCTCTCAGCTTTGGTCCTTCTCCTGCTTTCACTCGCGGCTTTCGATTAGGTTTGAGGCTTGGGCATCACCTCCCTGCCCTTTCACAGGGCTGTGGTCAAGGTCTGTTGGCAGGTTAGTATAACGGGGTCAGGCTGTTGGCACCACTGCTGTTGACCCCTCTATCAGTGTGCCCCAGCAAAAATGGAGGTTCTTCAGTCCAGCTTTGTTTTCCCAGTTTTTCGCTGTCCAGGTTTTGATGCTACTTCAGCCTCAGCTTGCTGTTGTTGGCCGACAGAAGTGGATCCTGATCCCATCCACCAATAGCATACCTGGGGGGATCTGGACATAAATGGGGAGCATCACAGAGAGGGAAAGTGATTACATCATGGATCCCCCGTGTGACCTTTTCCTCTGGTTTAAATTCAGCAAGATTCATTCAAAGATTCAAAGATTCAAAGCTTTATTGTCATATGCACAGTAAGGAAACTAGTTTCCCTGTACAATGAAATTCTTACTTTGCTGCCCACATTGGATGTCATAGAATAAAAAGTATAAATATAAATAGACAGAATAACAAGGATCTGGATGGTTTGTTACATGGCAGAGACTGCAGTAAATAAAATTGAATGGAACATTTAGTATACAGGCTATATACATTATGTACATGTGTCCACTGGTTATGTCACATTAGTTTCATTGTAACATGGTGTAGTTAAGTGGTGTTTGTGCAAAATGTTCTGAAATATAACATACAAGTAACGGTTACATGTGCAAAAAACGATGGTGTGCAGCTGGTTGCTGACACAACAGTCAAGTACAGTAGTGCAACTATTCATGTGCCAGAATGATATGAGTTTAGTGCAATTTTTTATAAATGCAGTGATGTCTATGAAGGAGACATCAGCTCAATGTTTAAGAGTCTGATGGTGTTCCAAGAAAAGAGTTCTTTAATCTGGTAGTCCGTGGCATTTCACGCTTCTGTACCTCCGAACTGAAGTATGGTAAGTGTGAAAGTCCATGGTTGGGGGTGGGTTGGGATCCTTTGATGATGGAGGCAGCTCTCCTGTGGACTCTGAGATCATTGTAGCTGCTCTGCAGATAGGGTTGTGTCCATCTTGGTGATTTTTGGTAGTCAGTCGTGTACCATGTTTAGATCTCTGCATGGCTGGACTGCTGGATCCTTAACAGTAGTATGCATTTGCCATAACAACCACATTTTAATGAGTAATACGAGTGAGGGTGGATTCAATGATGCAAACCAGTTTGAGCTGAGGATTCTGGTGACATGCCATCTGTTCTAGCTCCTACAGGTAGAAAGTAGAGCCGCTTAGGAGCCCCCTTTAGCACATATGGATGTTCAGTGTCCAGCTATCATCAGTTTAATGGACTACTTTTTGAAAGTGAAAAGTGACCTTGGCTTGTGTAGAGCCGTGTTCCCTGTGATCCTGATCTTCCCTCTCTTTCCAACCTTCAAACACAGTTAGAACTAAATATACGGTTTCTTTCTCAGGGATCTCCGACCCCAAAAACCTCAGAGTTGTGGAGACCACCCCAACCTCTGTTAAGGTCCAGTGGGAGAAACCCCTGGAGGAGATTGACAGATACATCCTCCTGGTTTCACCCAGTCAGACAGGCAGGTTGAGGCGGCAGATCGAGGTTCCATCTGGAGGAGTCTCAGCTGAAGTTGATGGTTTAGAACCGGGTTCTGTCTACATCATCTCGCTGGTAGCAGAGAAAGGCAGCACACGGAGCCTGCCAGCGACTGCACTGGTAACCACTAGTGAGTACTGATCTCCATTAAACGTCAAATCTAGAACCTTCTTTAACTCCTACAGATTACAGCAGTTATCAGGTCATCAGGAGGTTTGAGGACACACTCACCAAACACTTTATCACTGGGTAGCACCGCACGGTACTCCCAACACATCCTCAAATCTTCATAGCATGGATTCCACAAGATCCTGCCTCTGAGATTCTGGCCTCAGCTGGATCTGGTTATGAGGCAACATGCACACTACAGCTGAGTGGGAGATGACTCGTCTCCCAGTCACTGCCCTTGTTCCACGCTTTAGCCCCCCCGCGTGCCTGAAAGCGCACACCACTGTCGAGCATTTAATGATTTCAGACAGGACAGAATGTTTACTGATGGATATACTTTATGTTTCTAGATGCTGACTAGGAAGGAGATCTCTAAGGCCTTCGTTTCCTGAACTACATCACCAAATGCCAAGACCCGCCCACTCATCGCCATTCTCATCATAACCGATCAATAGCAAGAAGTTATTAATTACACACACTGGTGATGAGATTTGATTTTTTATGGAGCATTTCTACTTCTACATCCTATGTTAACCACGCCTAATCACAGTTTTATTAATCTCTAAAATAATCCCATAGTTCTGTATCAGACAGATCTAATCACATCTTTATTAATCTCTAAAATAATCCCATAGTTCTATATTAACCAGAGTTAATCAAGGTTTTATTAATCTCCAAAATAATCCTGTAGTTCTACACCAACCTGACATAATTACATCTTTATTAATCTCCAAAATAATCCCACAGTTCTGTATCAGACAGACCTAATCACATCTTTATTAATCTCTAAAATAATCCCATAGTTCTGTATCAGACAGATCTAATCACATCTTTATTAATCTCTAAAATAATCCCATAGTTCTATATTAACCAGAGTTAATCAAGGCTTTATTAATCTCCAAAATAATCCTGTAGTTCTACACCAACCTGACATAATTACATCTTTATTAATCTCTAAAATAATCCCATAGTTCTGTATCAGACAGACCTAATCACAGATTTATTAATCTCTAAAATAATCCCATAGTTCTGTATCAGACAGACCTAATCACAGATTTATTAATCTCTAAAATAATCCCATAGATCTGTATCAGACAGGACTAATCACATCTTTATTAATCTCTAAAATAATCCCATAGTTCTGTATCAGGCAGACTTAATCACAGATGTGTTTATCTCCAGATTGACCCCATCCTTCAGTAAAGTACAGTGAAGCCTGGAGTGAAAGATTTGGTCTCTTTTAAAGGTCATAATCTAAAAGGTCATTAATATTAGGAATCAGAATTCCCCCATGTTTATAATCTGAATTGGTGAATATGTTAACACATTCCTAATGCCTGTTATATATCCTGTATGATATATATACTATGTATATACACTGAATAATGTTTATTCTATATTATAACTGATCTCTGGTCTTTACACTGAGGAGTGTGAGCCTCTCCTCTTTGTGAACACGTCTTAACATCACCTCCTCACACGAGGACAGAGTGACCCACCGTCTGGAGGAGAATCTGTCAGATATGAACACGGGGAGGTGGATTAGGAGAGAGTGTAATCTACACTAGAACGGGTTCTGTCTCTTTAATGATCCTGACGTCTGATTATCATCTGTACTCAGATCCCAGTATAACCTGGAGTATAACTCCAGGATCTTTAGTTCTGGTTTATGGTTTATAGTCTATGATGTAATCCTCTGATCACCATTTTAGCTGTGAGAAGCTACTCGTCCACCGTGTTAGCTTGTCCACCATCTTGAAGGAGTAAACCTGTTACACACATTAGCATTAAGGGAAGTAGATTAAAGGAGTGTACCGTCTATTCCTCGTTCTTTATTCTGTCTACTCATTATTAAAACACATAAAACTGTTCCTGCTGGGAGAGTTCCAAGAATAAATCTGACAAAGGCAGTTTGGCGCTGTGGACTCTTTTGCTTGTCCCGTCGATTGTCAAGTGGAATCACAGCTACTGTTTGTTCTCGTGGAGGTATTATCTAGTTCTATCTAGTCCTGATATAAAGCAGGGAGTGATAGTCTAGACATGAACATCCAAAATCATTCAAACAAACCTGTGTCCTTTCAGTGTAGGTTCACTGTAATCCCACAGAACAGGCTAAACTACATGGTGAAATCTGCACTGAGGCTGTCATTTACAACCACCAACCATCAAACCGACCAACCATCAAACCAACCAACCATCAAACCAACCAACCATCAAACAACCAACCAACAAACCAACCAACCATCAAACCAACCAACCATCAAACAACCAACCAACAAACCAACCAACCAACCCTCAAACCAAACAACCATCAAACCAACAAACCAACCAACCCTCAAACCAACCAACCAACAAACCAACCAACCAACAACCAACTAACCAACCAACCAACAAACCGCCTAACATCCAATATCATTCAAACAAACCCGTGTCCTTTCAGTGTAGGTTCACTGTAATCCCACAGAACAGGCTAAACTACATGGTGAAATCTGCACTGAGGCTGTCATTTACAATGACCAACCATCAAACCGTCCAACCAACAAACCAACCAACCATCAAACCAACCGACCATCAAACAACCAACCAACAAACCAACCAACCCTCAAACCAACCAACCATCAAACCAACCAACCAACAAACCAACCAACCCTCAAACCAACCAACCAACAAACCAATCAACCAACAAACCAACAAACCAACCAACCAACCAACAAACCAACCAACCCTCAAACCAACCAACCAACAAACCAACCAACCCTCAAACCAACCAACCAACAAACCAACCAACCATCGACCAATTAACCAACCAACCAACAAACCGCCTAACATCCAATATCATTCAAACAAACCTGTGTCCTTTCAGTGTAGGTTCACTGTAATCCCACAGAACAGGCTAAACTACATGGTGAAATCTGCACCGAGGCTGTCATTTACAACAACCAACCATCAAACCAACCAACCAACAAACCAATCAACCAACAAACCAACAAACCAACCAACCATCAAACCAACCAACGGCCAACTAACTGACCAACCAACAAACCAACCAACCATCAAACCAACCAACAACCAACTAAATGACCAACAAACAAACCAACCAACCATCAAACCAACCAACCAACAAATCAACCAATGGCCAACTAACCGACCAACACAGCGTTTACAGTTAACCTAGATTAGTTGAAGATTAGCATATATAGCTTAGCAAGCCAGCTAAGAGTAACAGTACTAAAGTATGTACCTTCAGATGTTCTTAAGTATGGAGAGTAACAGTACTAAAGTATGTACCTTCAGATGTACTAAAGTATGGAGAGTACCAGTACTACAGTATGTACCTTCAGATGTACTTAAGTATGGAGAGTAACAGTACTAAAGTATGTACCTTCAGATGCACTTAAGCATTGAGAGTAACAGTACTAAAGTACATACCTTCAGATGTACTTAAGTATGGAGAGTAACAGTACTAAAGTATGTACCTTCAGATGTACTTAAGTATGGAGAGTACCAGTACTAAAGTATGTACCTTCAGATGCACTTAAGCATTGAGAGTAACAGTACTAAAGTACGTACCTTCAGATGTACTGAAGTATGGAGAGTACCAGTACTAAAGTATGTACCTTCAGATGCGCTTAAGAATGGAGAGTAACAGTACTAAAGTATGTACCTTCAGATGTACTGAAGTATGGAGAGTAACAGTACTAAAGTATGTACCTTCAGATGTACTTAAGTATGGAGAGTAACAGTACTAAAGTATATACCTTCAGATGCACTTAAGTATGGAGAGTAACAGTACTAAAGTATGTACCTTCAGATGTACTTAAGTATGGAGAGTACCAGTACTAAAGTATGTACCTTCAGATGTACTTAAGTATGGAGAGTAACAGTACTAAAGTATGTACCTTCAGATGTACTTAAGTATGGAGAGTACCAGTACTAAAGTATGTACCTTCAGATGCACTTAAGTATGGAGAGTAACAGTACTAAAGTATATACCTTCAGATGTACTTAAGTATGGAGAGTACCAGTACTAAAGTATGTACCTTCAGATGCACTTAAGTATGGAGAGCACCAGTACTAAAGTATATACCTTCAGATGTACTTAAGTATGGAGAGTACCAGTACTAAAGTATGTACCTTCAGATGCACTTAAGTATGGAGAGTAACAGTACTAAAGTATTTACCTTCAGATGTACTTAAGTATGGAGAGCACCAGTACTAAAGTATGTACCTTCAGATGCACTTAAGTATGGAGAGTAACAGTACTAAATTATATACCTTCAGGTGTACTTAAGTATGGAGAGTAACAGTACTAAAGTATGTACTTCAGATGTATTTAAGTATGGAGAGTACCAGTACTGAAGTATGTACCTTCAGATGTACTAAAGTATGGAGAGTACCAGGAGCATGGTTTATTACGGCTCTAATGTTCTATTATCATTTCTGGAACAGGACTCTTCATCAGCTCAGTGTAGGAGAAGAGACTCTAGTGTCTCTCAGTCCACCAGTCTTTAATAGAAGCTCATTCATTAGTCTGACACAGACGTCTAATCACATCGTTTAGTTTGGACATGTCACCATATGTGCCAACTAAACCGAAAGGAACTACAGATTTCCCATAATGCAGTGGAGTAAAGTCAGTCAGATACTGACTGTGAAATGTGGTGGAGATAAAGTACCAAGTTTTCCAGAATGGAAATACTTCAGTACAGGTACACGGATAAACTACTGAAATACAGGAACTAATTCCATGTACTTCCTTACGGCCCAACACTGTTCAGTAGTCATGCTGAGGGAAGCAGGCAGGTAGTATGTGCTGGGGTGCAGTGTGGCCTGTAAAAACACAGATGTTCAGAAGGTGTACAATGAACAACAACAGCGTTCAGTGGCGAGTAAAGCTCTTTTAACTTTAAGGTTCAGTGAAGTTCACTCGTGTACCTACTTCTAACAGCCCAGCGGTACATCCTGGAATGTACTGGTCGTGATATCGGACGTACCGCCATGTTGGACACGACTCTTAACCAATCATAGCACGAAGGACATAACTTTCAGCCAGTCAAAGCGCGTTCACCAGACCAAGGGCGGCAACGAGTGACGTAGGCAAAGCTCTGTATTCCTATTGGCGGAGCCGCTGCAGTGGGTGTTATGTCCAGCTGGAAGTTCGGTGTCGGGTCTACCGGTGAAAGGGACGAGAGAGAACTATCTTCTCTCTCCAGAACTGGGTCCAGTGGTTATTCTACTGAGCTGGAGGACAGAAGGAGATGATGGGACCGGCTACTGCGGCCGGTGTGCTCCTAATGCTGGGCTCTGCTCTCGGAGGTGAGTCCGTTCTGTTCCTGCTGAGACACGGACGAAACCGAAAGTAAAGTGGTTCTGTTCTGGGCGGTGAAGGGAACGGAACCGAACACGCAGAGAGACCCCCAGACTGAGCGCTGTGGGGTCTTATACTGCGGGTGTTCATGCTAGCAGCTGTGTGTCTCAGATCAGGTTAAATGTCAGGACAGTGTCTCTGTACATCTGCAGATCTAATCAGGACGTACTCAGTTCAACTTTATTGTCATTATACTAATACAGGGTTACACAGTATAACGAAACACACAGTCAGGCTCCGCCTCCAGTGCAGTATAAGATATATGTGTGTTTATAATAAATAAATATAAATATAGTGTAGTGCAAAGACACAAAGACAAAAACAATGCGTAAACAGTACAGGACGTGTGCAGAGTGTTAGAGCAGTACCAGTGTGTGGTTGTAAACAGTATAAATATATGAAGTGTACAGTGCAGTTAGTAGAGCAGCTTTATGTTCAGGTAACAGCTAGGTTGCTTAGTACAGATGTTCAGTAGATCAGTTCAGTGTAGGTGAACTATAATTACTTACAACAGGCTAAACTACATGGTAGAACCTGCACTGAGGCTGTCATATACAACCAACCAACCATCAAACCAGCCAATCAACAAACAGACCGATCAACCAACAAGCCAACGACCAACTACCCGACCGACCAGTCAACCAACAAACGGACTGATCAACCAACAAACCAACTGACTGACCAACAAGTCCCACTGACCAAACAACCATCCAGCAAACTGTTCGACCAACCAACCAACTGACTGACCAACCAACCAGCAAATAGACCGGTCAACCAACAAACCAACTGACCTACCAAAAATCCAATGACAATTAACTGACCAACCAACCAACAAACTGACTGACCAACAAACTGACCGACCAACCAGCCAACAAACCTCCTGACCAACCAAACCGTCCAACAAACTGTTCGACTGACCAACAAATTGACTTACCAACAAACCAACCGACCGACCGACCAACCAACCAACCATGCATTAGCATCATACTAGGGTGAAGCAGATGCAGCGGCGCTCTTGACACCACTTAACCGCCGTGGCACCAGCTCTGTTCTCTCTCCTGTACTTTACTAATTAAACAGTTCTATAACACTCACCAGCCCAAACAGCAGATCCTGCGACTGTGATAAAGCCACCATCACTAAATACAGTTCTGAATGATACAGAAAGTGGGATTTGACCAGATCTCACTCAGAGTTTACTGCACTCTCATGCAAGTGACAAAATCGACAGTTAGAAGCAACAGCAACCAGTTAGAAGGACTTTGGTTTTGGTGGACCCAAGAGATGCATGTGGTTACGGTTAATCACGAGACCTAAATTTCACAGCAGGATTTGAGAACCAGTGTTCCGGTACCAGCAGATACTCAGGGCCTGTATTACATGCTGTTTATGGCAGCCACATTAATTAAATCACAGTTTTAATTAGTCTTTACATGGACCACAGGTTTGAGTGCACATGATGTTTCAGTGTGCGAGAAATCAAATCCCACCTACCAGCGTCTCATTTACATAATATCTCTATGAAGGACGCCCTAATTCAGACTCAGTGTGTGTTCTGGAATATAACCCTTTTATTCTTCAGTTAACTTTCTACACCTCCTTTTTGATGTCCCCTTCAGGAGAACACTCTCTGTACTACACCTACACCGCCCTCTCCAAAGATCTAACCCTAACAGGGATCTATAAGTTCTCAGCGCTGGGCCTGCTCGATGATCAGATGATTGACTACTACAACAGTAAGGACCAGATGAAGGTTCCTAGGCAGGACTGGATGAAGGAGAAGCTCCAACCAAATTACTGGGAGAAAGGCACCCAGTCTCGCAAGAGCAAGGAGCAGTGGTTCAAGGTCAATCTGGACCTCCTGATGGAGCGTATGAGACACAATAAGACCGGTTAGTGATCTATCAGGTTTCTTCCATCCACTGTGGTTCCTCGTGCTGTATCAGCAAATGTCATTCATGTGTTCATTGTTGTGATTGTCTTTCCACCAGACCTGCATGTTCTTCAGTGGAGACATGGCTGCGAGATTGATGACTCAAACGGACAAGTAACACTTCTGAGAGGCGTTGATGAGTATGGGTATGACGGCGAGGATTTTATCTCCTTTAATGATAAAAACATGCAGTGGATCGCTCCGGTTCCATCTGCTGAGCCAACCAAAAGGAAATGGGACACTGTGGCCAGCCTGAACCAGTACACCAAGGGCTACCTGGAGAAAGAGTGCGTGGACTGGCTTAGAGAATTCTTGGTGGACAAAAAAGAAGAAATGAGAAAATACAGTGAGTGCCAGAAAATGTTTGATACAGCCACTTGCCAAGCACACTCCGAGTTTCGGCTTTGGAAAACAGTGCTTGTGCAAGCCGCTGGATTTAGCGGGAAAGGTGAGCAGGAGCTCACTCCTGGGAGCAGGAGTAACGAACGCAGAGCAGGACCTAGAATGGAGGAGCCTTACGGATTTTGGTTAAGTTTACAGCCAGCATTAGGACATGCAGTCGGAGCTGGTGGTGAAGTTAGTGGCTCTGCTAGTTACGCCCCAGTTCACTGGCTCTTGGCCCACAGATGCTAGACGATGCCCCCTCTGACGCTGCAGAGCTGGTGTAAAACAGTAACCGTATGTGACCACACATTGCCATGTGAATTTTAGAGATGGAACGGAGAGGTTTGATGATCAGTTTTGTTTGTTCACTGTGGAAAAATGGACACAGTAACAAATTCTGTTTTGTTATTTTTGCTTTGGTGTTAGAGGAGTGTTTTAAATAGTTACAAATTTGAGAGGGCCCGGCTTCCAAAGGACTTGGTCTACCAGGACCCCCTGTAGATACACCCCTGCCTAGAAAGAGAGAGAGAAAGAGAGAGAAAGAGAGAGAGTTCAGTTCTTTAATGTAAACCAGTATAACTAGAAACCAAAGTCATCAACAAAAGAAACAAAATCTAGAAAGAACATGAACCACAGGAAAACCAACATGGAGACAAAACAGCAAGCAGATCCAGGAAGACAAATAAGTAAGGGCTGATGATAAACTCCTGGGAAAGGGGAGGAGCCCCTGGTCAGAAAAGACCAAAGACAAACACAGGCAGGTCATGACACCTGGTATATTCTGTACGTAGTCAATCAAATACTCTACTGGTGCTGATGATTGTATTGTTGTCCTTTCAGACAAACCTGACATTCATGTGTTTGTGAGGAAATCTGAAACCGACTCAGACAAGCTGACCCTGACCTGCCTGGCCACGGGCTTCTACCCCAGAGACGTGGTGGTGAGTCTGAGGAAGTTCAACACTTCACTGCCTGAACATCTACTAACAACTTCAGGAGTCAGACCCAATGATAATGGAACCTACCAGCTGAGGAAGCGTGTGGAGATCCAGGAGGACCATCCAGCAGACTACCACTGTTATGTGACTCACAGCTCCCTCCAGGAACCAGTAATTAAACAATGGGGTAACTATTTCTGTGCTTGTTGTCTGAAATGAATTCTGTTTATGGGTTTATTAGTTACTGCATCTGTTAACATGCTTCACGGAATGCCAGAGAACAACCTCATGGTTTTACTGGTAAACTGGTTATGACTTGGAATGTTGGGATATGAGCTTTTGATCAGTATGTCATGTGCAGCTCCTGGTAGGAGTAGGAGGTGCTGTACTGTGGAACAGAGGGAGAAATATAATGTCATGATACAGACACTTTCCAGCCTCCTGTACTGATTAGGCAGCTTCAAGAGTAGCCATAGTGTTGTGGATAGTAAAGTCCAGGGGTCTTCAGACTTACCCCAACAGACATTAGACTGGAACAGTTATGGACTTCCTCATCATTTCGAAACAGAAATATTGCAGCTCTCGTTTTTGTCCATCGCTATTCTGTTTACAGACCGAGCCACATGTAATGACTGCTCAAATGCGATGACTGGTTCTGGTGTGATTATTGGAGGAGCGATTACAGGTGTGGTGTTGCTGGCTGTGGTCATCGGCGTCCTTAAAAAGAAAGGGATAATCGGTGAGTGTAGCTCATCTCAGTTCTGGTTCTGTTAAAAGCATATACAGTGAATCTACTGAACGTGAACCATGTACCATGACCAAACCCTTCTAACCTGAAATTCTAGGAGGTGGAGGAAATGGAAACCGGGACTCCAGGTCTTCCACTCCTCAGCCACCAGGTCAGTGTCTTTTCAGACATCTGGGCTTCATATGGCCCGAAATGGGAAAGTACAGCTTATTCTCTGAGTCCATCCACACGACGTTTGTATAGGCTGTACTGAACAGCGTGTTCAGTGAAATAGGTGAGGTGAGGTGTGGTAGGACAGATGGTGTTGTGGATCTGTACTAACCTCTGTGTAAACCTCTCTCTTTAGCTGCGGCTCCTTTGATGGCTCCTCTGCAGACCACAGTACTAGGTGAGATTGATTTGACTTTAGTTCTAATCTCAGCACCATGTTTACACTCCAGTGCTGTCAGCAGGATACACCCCCGTTTAACCATCTTACAACCCAACACGGTTAATGCAGTTTGTTATTCTGAAGCTCTTTCCTCAGAGGTGTGTGATTTTAACTGTATCTGTTTTTATTATCCTCCAGTAAAACATGAGGATGGCTCAGATACCGACTCTGGTAAATAATTATATACATATTCAATATCAAAATCTTTTAATTTACTATATTTCTAATTTTCTCTGGTGACTGTAACTCACTGCTGACATGGCCTTCTTTCGTTTTCCTCAGGAAGAGGATCCAGTGGATCACTCATTGGCAGCTGTAAAAGCTTTGATGCTGGTAATGTTTGGAGCTGATGCACTTTATTCCTGCCTTCGTTTTTATTACAGCGGTTTCTAATAAAGTGGCCAGTGAGAGGAAGCACATGGTGGGTGTTTCTAATTAAAGGGCCAGTTAGTGAAAGTACAAGGTGGGTGTTTCTAACAAAGTGGCCAGTGAGTGGAAGTAAAGGTGGGTGTTTCTAATAAAGTGGCCAGTTAGTGGAGGTACAGGGTAGGTGGTTCTAATAAAGTGGCCAGTTAGTGGACATGTAAGGTAGGTGTTTCTAATAAAGCGGCCAGTTGTGGAGGCACAGGGTAGGTGTTTCTAATAAAGTGGCCAGTTGTGGAGGCACAGGGTAGGTGGTTCTAATAAAGTGGCCAGTTAGAGGAAGTACAAGGTGGGTGTTTCTAATAAAGTGGCCAGTTAGTGAAAGTACAAGGTGGGTGTTTCTAATAAAGTGGCCAGTTAGTGAAAGTACAAGGGAGGTGTTTCTAATAAAGAGGCCAGTGAGTGGAAGCACAAGGTTGGTGTTACTAATAAAGTGGCCAGTTAGAGGAAGTACAAGGTTGGTGTTTCTAATAAAGTGGCCAGTGAGTGAAAGTACGATGTGGGTGTTTCTAATAAAGTGGCCAGTTAGTGAAAGCACAATGTTGGTGTTTCTAATAAAGAGGCCAGTTAGAGGAAGCACAAGGTCGGTGTTTCTAATAAAGTGGCCAGTTAGTGAAAGTACAAGGTGGGTGTTTCTAACAAAGTGGCCAGTGAGTGGAAGTAAAGGTGGGTGTTTCTAATAAAGTGGCCAGTTAGTGGAGGTACAGGGTAGGTGTTTCTAATAAAGTGGCCAGTTAATGGATGTGTAAGGTGGGTGTTTCTAATAAAGTGGCCAGTTAGTGGAGGTACAGGGTAGGTGGTTCTAATAAAGTGGCCAGTTAGTGGACATGTAAGGTAGGTGTTTCTAATAAAGTGGCCAGTTGTGGAGGCACAGGGTAGGTGTTTCTAATAAAGTGGCCAGTTGTGGAGGCACAGGGTAGGTGGTTCTAATAAAGTGGCCAGTTAGAGGAAGTACAAGGTGGGTGTTTCTAATAAAGTGGCCAGTTAGTGGAAGTACAGGGTGGGTGTTTCTGATAAGGTGGTCAGTTAGTGGAAGTACAAGGTTGGTGTTTCTAATAAAGTGGCCAGTTAGTGAAAGTACAAGGTTGGTGTTTCTAATAAAGTGGCCAGTTAGTGGACGCACAAGGTAGGTGTTTCTAATAAAGTGGCCACCTAGTGGAAGCACAATGTGGGTGTTTCTAATAAAGTGGCCAGTGAGTGGAAGCACAAGGTTGGTGTTTCTAATAAAGTGGCCAGTTAGTGGAAGCACAAGGTTGGTGTTTCTAATAAAGTGGCCAGTTAGTGGAGGTACAAGGTGGGTGTTTCTAATAAAGTGGCCAGTTAGTGGACATGTAAGGTAGGTGTTTCTAATAAAGTGGCCAGTTGTGGAGGCACAGGGTAGGTGTTTCTAATAAAGTGGCCAGTTGTGGAGGCACAGGGTAGGTGTTTCTAATAAAGTGGCCAGTGAGTGAAAGTACGATGTGGGTGTTTCTAATAAAGTGGCCAGTTAGTGGAAGCACAATGTTGGTGTTTCTAATAAAGAGGCCAGTTAGAGGAAGCACAAGGTCGGTGTTTCTAATAAAGTGGCCAGTTAGTGGACATGAAAGGTGGGTGTTTCTAATAAAGTGGCCAGTTGGTGGACATGTAAGGTAGGTGTTTCTAATAAAGTGGCCAGTTAGTGAAAGCACAAGGTTGGTGTTTCTAATAAAGTGGCCAGTGAGTGGAAGTACAAGGTCGGTGTTTCTAATAAAGTGGCCAGTTAGTGGAAGAACAATGTTGGTGTTTCTAATAAAGTGGCCAGTTAGAGGAAGCACAAGGTTGGTGTTTCTAATAAAGTGGCCAGTTAGTGGAAGTACAGGGTGGGTGTTTCTAATTAAGTGGCCAGTTAGAGGAAGTACAAGGTTGGTGTTTCTAATAAAGTGGCCAGTTAGTGGAAGTACGATGTGGGTGTTTCTAATAAAGTGGCCAGTTAGTGGAAGAACAATGTTGGTGTTTCTAATAAAGTGGCCAGTTAGAGGAAGCACAAGGTCGGTGTTTCTAATAAAGTGGCCAGTTAGTGGAGGTACATGGCGGGTGTGTCATGATGATTTTATCGCTGTGTGTTACAGGAAGCTCCTGAGGAAGTGTGCTTTGCCGCGTGATGCTGCAGCTTGTGGTCCACTGAAGCTGTGTTCCGGATCACTCAGGGTTTTACCTCAGCACTTTATATTACAGCACAGACCTCTTACAGCACAGTACTGCCGTTATGAGCCTCCGTTTCAGCCTGTCTCTATAGTAACCCACCTATAGCACTTTTATGGGTGACCGTGTGGGTGAACATGAGTGTAATATACTCTCTGTATATGCTGTATATGAATATTATATGTATATGATGTTTTATTAAACTTCATTTCCTGTTTTTAAATTGAAATTTGTTTGTGCTTGTTTGTGCTGTATCAGACAGACCTAATCACAGCTTTATTAATCTCTAAAATAATCCCATAGTCCTGTATCAGACAGACCAAATCACAGATTTATTAATCTCTAAAATAATCCCATAGTCCTGTATCAGACAGACCTAATCACAGCTTTATTAATCTCTAAAATAATCCCATAGTCCTGTATCAGACAGACCTAATCACAGATTTATTAATCTCTAAAATAATCCCATAGTTCTGTATCAGACAGACCTAATCACATCTTTATTAATCTCTAAAATAATCCCGTAGTCCTGTATCAGACAGAACTAATTACATCTTTATTAATCTCTAAAATAATCCCAGAGTTCTGTATCAGACAGACCTAATCACATCTTTATTAATCTCTAAAATAATCCCAGAGTTCTGTATCAGACAGACCAAATCACAGTTTTATTAATCTCTAAAATAATCCCATAGATCTGTATCAGACAGACCTAATCACATCTTTATTAATCTCTAAAATAATCCCATAGTCCTGTATCAGACAGACCTAATCACATCTTTATTCATCTCTAAAATAATCCCATAGATCTGTATCAGACAGACCTAATCACATCTTTATTAATCTCTAAAATAATCCCATAGATCTGTATCAGACAGAACTAATTACATCTTTATTAATCTCTAAAATAATCCCGTAGTCCTG
>JAMWET010003167.1:32500-50228 GCA_024036415.1 Prochilodus magdalenae
TTTATTATTATATAGAGATATGTTAGGGATGCACCGATATTGAATTTCTTTGACCGATACAATAATAATTATGTTAATATTATAATAATATCGATACCAATGTTAATAAACGATAATTAAACATTTTTTATATTTTTAAAAATCATGTTATAATGCTGCCCATGCAGCATCATCTATGTTTATGTGAGAATCAAGCCAACAATGATTAAGCTTAGCATATTCATTAGACTGACATCCTGAGTTCATATGTCAGTATTAAAGCTAGTCCCTTTGACATTAGCTCTAATATGCTTGTCTATCTGTCTGTCTATCTATCTATCTATCTATCTATCTATCTATCTATCTATCTATCTATCTATCTATCTATCTATCTATCTATCTATCTATCTATCTATCTATCTATCTATCTATCTATCTATCTATCTATCTATCTATATACTCTATCTATCTATCTATCTATCTATCTATCTATCTATCTATCTAGCGTATCTTTCCAAAGAAAAACAGGTATCTCCAAAATGGCAACTTTACAGGAAGGCCAAAACCTTATTTAGTTTGAATGGAAGTCAATGGAACCAGACGTCTCTCCGAGCAGTTTTGGGTCATTTCTGTTGGTCAGTTCTTCATGAAAGTTCCACACAGTGTAAACAGCAGCTCATGTGATCAAATGAGGCATAAAAGTCAAAATCAACAAAAACGGAGATACATGTTTTTCTTGGGACAGCGACGATATGTATATGTGGTGATTAAGATTCAGTCACATTCAGTCATTCGTGGTACTTTGGGGTTTTCTTTGGGGGACTATTTGACCTCACAGCGCCCTGCAGCATGTATCCCTCCACCATGAATGGAGTTTAAGGCTGAGATCTTCTCCACACTATCATAAACAGCGTCTCAGACATCAGGCAGCGTATTCAGAACCACCCCATGTAGGAACTTCCTGTGAGGGAGCTTTTATCAAAGCGCTTCTAATGATAGGTTTTCTATAATCTTCTAATTCCATAATTAAACATATGCATGTCCTACGGCTATCTCGGGTTTCATCTGCGTCTCTGTTCATTGTTCCCTACGGTTACAGGCATACAGGATACATGTACTGAAACAAAGCTGGTATTATATTACTGGAAACACTGATTCAGACCTCACGCACAGTGCTGCACACGGAGTGTGCGTTTAGCTGGAAGCAGATCGGACCGCAGCTGCGACAGAGCTAATGAAACCCAATCAGATATTTGAAATTCTGAGGTCAAATCTTCTGTTTGTTCAGAGTGGCTTTGGAGGGAAACGCTCCGTTCTAGATAAAGTCAGATCGGTGTACAGTGGGGGTGAAGGTAACCAGACGTCTCCCTCTAAAAGCTCCCTCCTCACACCAACCCCCCACTCTGAGTCACTCTGTTTACACCTCACACTGAGTTATTCAGAGGCGCTGGCTCATGCTGACCACAAACGGCGGATCAGCCCAAACCAAGAAAACAGTGTTCCTCAACCGTTCTCCACCAGCCTGGCCTGCCTGCCTGCGATGGCGGCCCACCCATAAAGCGCTTGAGTTATGACCTCACAGTCCCAAATCTCTGTGTATATAGTCAAACTTTGTTTGGTTATAACACATTAGATAGGTTAGCTATGTACATCAGCTGGCCTGCTAATGGCAAACCTGACGGCCCCGCTGGTGGTCAAGCGTCTATAGGGAAGAAGTTTAGAATATTGGTTATAGATTATTTTCCCAAATATAATTTGTGCATAGTACAGTTATCCGGGTGGTCCGAGAGTGGACCATCAGTGGGGTGCCAACCTGATCAAACCAGAGGACCGATATACAGTATGTTGGAGTTTGGATGCTGGTTTATTGGTCAGTCAGCTTGACCATGCTGTCATTGTCCAGTAAAGCCTTCACCAGATCATAAACCAGAATAAACTGGTTTTAAAGCTGTTGATTAGTTGCTAGGTTAGCCAGCTAACGTTAGCTTAGCTCATCCTATTATTAGCTTAGCACTGACAGTTCTGGAGAAGTTTACCCGAGGTAGCGAAGAGGTAGTATGGAAGTTCGGGAGGTTGCAGTGTGGAATGGTTAGGTAGGATGTGGTGGAGGGTGGAGAGTTGCTTCAGGTACAAGCACCCACCCTACAGCAAGGTGGAAGCCATCTGGTGCTAGAAATCTTGGGTGAACTTTGGGGTGACCATTCCCTGGTAGTGAAAGAATGGTGGACCACTGTTGGACCATTAATGACAAAGCTGGTGGTCTGCTGGTGGACTGGTGGTGGACTGGCGGCCCTCCGGCGGTTAAGCCATTTTCATAGCTTGTTTTCCGCTAACAGGCCAGTTTACTGACACAGGAGAATAATCAGGGTGGTCCGAGCGTGATCAGCGGGGTGCCTACCTGATCAAGCCAGAGAACCCATACAGTACCAGTCAAATGGATGGTGATGGTGGTTGGTGTAGCTCAGCAGATAACACCACTACCCACCAAGTAGCCACCACCACACGTGGGAGACTGGGGTTCGAATCCCATAGTGACTATGCTGTGCTACACCAATAAGAGTCCTTGGGCTAGACTCCTAACACTACGTTGCCTTGTACTTGTAATATGATTACCCCTGTAAGTCGCTCTGGATAAGAGCGTCAGCTAAATGCCATAAGTGTAAATGTAAATGATGGTAGTCTTAAAGTCTCTACAGTCGCGCACTGAACAGCTCCAACTGATGAGAGTCTGAACCGGTCCGTAGTTCAGTCCTCTAGTTCTCCTTTCAGGTTAGTGAATATTCATGAGCGACCGACCAATAGAATCGCTCCAAACCTGCTTAGTAATAAACCCAGTTCTATCAGCTCCACTGCAGGGTAAGGAAGCTGCTCCATTCTCCTGTACAGCTCCACTCTGAAGGGGTTTAAGGTGGACTGGAAAAGTGGACCAGCAGTGGGATTATGGGAGCAGCAGTGAGATTATGGGAGCAGCAGTGGGATTGTTGGGAGCAGCAGTGGGATTATGGGAGCAGCAGTGGGATTATGGGAGCAGCAGTGAGATTATGGGTGCAGCAGTGGGATTGTAGGAGCAGGAGTGGGATTGTGGGAGAAGCAGTTTGATTGCGGGAGCAGCAGTGAGATTGTGGGAGCAGGAGTGGGATTATGGGTGCAGCAGTGAGATTGTGGGAGCAGCAGTGAGATTGTGGGAGCAGGACCGGGATTACAGTAGTAGCTGTGAGATTGTAGGAGCAGGACAGGGATTACAGGAGTAGCTGTGAGATTGTAGGAGCAGGAGTGGGATTACAGGAGTAGCTGTGAGATTGTAGGAGCAGGACCGGGATTACAGGAGTAGCTGTAAGATTGTAGGAGCAGGAGTGGGATTACAGGAGTAGCTGTGAGATTGTAGGAGCAGGACAGGGATTACAGGAGTAGCTGTGAGATTGTAGGAGCAGGACCGGGATTACAGGAGTAGCTGTGAGATTGTAGGAGCAGGACAGGGATTACAGGAGTAGCTGTGAGATTGTAGGAGCAGGAGTGGGATTACAGGAGTAGCTGTGAGATTGTAGGAGCAGGACCGGGATTACAGGAGTAGCTGTGAGATTGTAGGAGCAGGAGTGGGATTACAGGAGTAGCTGTGAGATTGTAGGAGCAGGACCGGGATTACAGGAGTAGCTGTGAGATTGTAGGAGCAGGACAGGGATTACAGGAGTAGCTGTGAGATTGTTGGAGCAGGAGTGGGATTACAGGAGTAGCTGTGAGATTGTAGGAGCAGGAGTGGGATTACAGGAGTAGCTGTGAGATTGTAGGAGCAGGACAGGGATTACAGGAGTAGCTGTGAGATTGTAGGAGCAGGAGTGGGATTACAGGAGTAGCTGTGAGATTGTAGGAGCAGGACAGGGATTACAGGAGTAGCTGTGAGATTGTAGGAGCAGGAGTGGGATTACAGGAGTAGCTGTGAGATTGTTGGAGCAGGACAGGGATTACAGGAGTAGCTGTGAGATTGTAGGAGCAGGAGTGGGATTACAGGAGTAGCTGTGAGATTGTAGGAGCAGGACAGGGATTACAGGAGTAGCTGTGAGATTGTAGGAGCAGGAGTGGGATTACAGGAGTAGCTGTGAGATTGTAGGAGCAGGACAGGGATTACAGGAGTAGCTGTGAGATTGTAGGAGCAGGACCGGGATTACAGGAGTAGCTGTGAGATTGTAGGAGCAGGAGTGGGATTACAGGAGTAGCTGTGAGATTGTAGGAGCAGGACCGGGGATTCCAGGGAGTAGCTGTGAGACTGTAGGAGCAGGAGTGGGATTACAGGAGTAGCTGTGAGATTGTAGGAGCAGGAGTGGGATTACAGGAGTAGCTGTGAGATTGTAGGAGCAGGACCGGGATTACAGGAGTAGCTGTGAGATTGTAGGAGCAGGACAGGGATTACAGGAGTAGCTGTGAGATTGTAGGAGCAGGAGTGGGATTACAGGAGTAGCTGTGAGATTGTAGGAGCAGGACCGGGATTACAGGAGTAGCTGTGAGATTGTAGGAGCAGGACAGGGATTACAGGAGTAGCTGTGAGATTGTAGGAGCAGGAGTGGGATTACAGGAGTAGCTGTGAGATTGTAGGAGCAGGAGTGGGATTACAGGAGTAGCTGTGAGATTGTAGGAGCAGGAGTGGGATTACAGGAGTAGCTGTGAGATTGTAGGAGCAGGACCGGGATTACAGGAGTAGCTGTGAGATTGTAGGAGCAGGACAAGGATTACAGGAGTAGCTATGAGATTGTAGGAGCAGGAGTGGGATTACCGGAGTAGCTGTGAGATTGTAGGAGCAGGAGTGGGATTACAGGAGTAGCTGTGAGATTGTAGGAGCAGGACCGGGATTACAGGAGTAGCTGTGAGATTGTAGGAGCAGGACAGGGATTACAGGAGTAGCTGTGAGATTGTAGGAGCAGGAGTGGGATTACAGGAGTAGCTGTGAGATTGTAGGAGCAGGAGTGGGATTACAGGAGTTGCGTTGTGAGATTGTAGGAGCAGGAGTGGGATTACAGGAGTAGCTGTGAGATTGTAGGAGCAGGACCGGGATTACAGGAGTAGCTGTGAGATTGTAGGAGCAGGACAAGGATTACAGGAGTAGCTATGAGATTGTAGGAGCAGGAGTGGGATTACCGGAGTAGCTGTGAGATTGTAGGAGCAGGAGTGGGATTACAGGAGTAGCTGTGAGATTGTAGGAGCAGGACAGGGATTACAGGAGTAGCTGTGAGATTGTAGGAGCAGGAGTGGGATTACAGGAGTAGCTGTGAGATTGTAGGAGCAGGAGTGGGATTACAGGAGTAGCTGTGAGATTGTAGGAGCAGGACAGGGATTACAGGAGTAGCTGTGAGATTGTAGGAGCAGGACCGGGATTACAGGAGTAGCTGTGAGATTGTAGGAGCAGGAGTGGGATTACAGGAGTAGCTGTGAGATTGTAGGAGCAGGACAGGGATTACAGGAGTAGCTGTGAGACTGTAGGAGCAGGAGTGGGATTACAGGAGTAGCTGTGAGATTGTAGGAGCAGGAGTGGGATTACAGTAGTAGCTGTGAGATTGTAGGAGCAGGAGTGGGATTACAGGAGTAGCTGTGAGATTGTAGAGCAGGAGTGGGATTACAGGAGTAGCTGTGAGATTGTAGGAGCAGGAGTGGGATTACAGGAGTAGCTGTGAGATTGTAGGAGCAGGAGTGGGATTACAGTAGTAGCTGTGAGATTGTAGGAGCAGGAGTGGGATTACAGTAGTAGCTGTGAGATTGTAGGAGCAGGAGTGGGATTACAGGAGTAGCTGTGAGATTGTAGGAGCAGGAGTGGGATTACAGGAGTAACTGTGAGATTGTAGGAGCAGGAGTGGGAATACATGCCGGATGCCCTTTGCTCCGTATTTGGGTTAGTGCGGATCCATGGAGGAGAGAGACTGTGGATTAGACCGGGTGAGTCCCACCCTGCTGCTCACCCTCAGTCTGTCTGTCATGCGGGATCCAGCATACAGAGAATGTGTGTGAGTCATGACCAGTGAGAGGTGCTGTCAGCGTCGCTATGGTATGCCTGAGAACGACAGGAATGGAATCGCCTCCTCCACTCCTCCCTATAATAACCAAGGCAGCTCCAGAGCCGATGATGGAGATCATGATGGAGAAGGGATGTAGCAGAGAATACAGTGTCAGGGAGAAACTCCCTCAGAGCAAGAGGAAGAACCACGACCCCAAAGGGAAACCCATCCTCCTCTGGTCCACACCGGAGAGGCTCAGAATCTCAGACCATGAACACCAGAACCTGCTGCTGGGAGCCTCCAGTGACCTTAATGGCCGCCCCAAACATGCTAATGATTGGATAAAAGGAGTGACCGCATGTGGGCGTGGCCAAAGACCATAGTGTGAAGGAAGTAGCTGAATCTGCAGGTGTATGGAAGCGTACGCTCATACGGGTCTACCAGCAGTGGATAGAATCCCAGTCTACAGGGAATTCTCCTCGGAACTGTGCCAGGGAAGGCATCCACCAAATCTGGACCACCTGACCAGTTCTCTGATGTGAGAGTGTCTGAACACTGATGTGGCTACATCCAGAACCTTGTCCAGAACATGCCAGATCCAGTCCCAGCTGTTACTGGTGCTGGTGGAGGTGTTACACGCTGTTGGGTACGGTTCGGTCTCAGTCTGGTGAGCTTCCCATGTACCCAAACTCCAGCACAGCATTTCTATAGACCTACAGTGAGTCATACATGCCTCTCCCACGGCTAGCGCGGCCACGTCCCAGTAAACACTATCAGGTTACAGCATAAACACCGCACTCACCATACGCCTTACACATCCCCTACACAACCCCACAGGCTGGAGCTCAGACACGCCTCCTCACAGCAGGGCCTCCTCACAGCAGGGCCTCCTCATACGCCTTACACATCCCCTACACAACCCCACAGGCTGGAGCTCAGACACGCCTCCTCACAGCAGGGCCTCCTCACAGCAGGGCCTCCTCATACGCATACACATCCCCTACACAACCAACCAGCTGGAGCTCAGACACGCCTCCTCACAGCAGGGCCTCCTCATACGCCTTACACATCCCCTATACAACCCCACAGGCTGGAGCTCAGACACGCCTCCTCACAGCAGGGCCTCCTTACAGCAGGGCCTCCTCATACGCCTTACACATCCCCTACACAACCCCACAGGCTGGAGCTCAGACACGCCTCCTCACAGCAGGGTCTCCTCATACGCCTTACACATCCCCTACACAACCAACCAGCTGGAGCTCAGACACGCCTCCTCACAGCAGGGCCTCCTCATACGCCTTACCCATCACCTACACAACCAACCAGCTGGAGCTCAGACACGCCTCCTCACAGCAGGGCCTCCTCATACGCCTTACACATCCCCTACACAACCAACCAGCTGGAGCTCAGACACGCCTCCTCACAGCAGGGCCTCCTCATACGCCTTACACATCCCCTACACAACCCCACAGGCTGGAGCTCAGACACGCCTCCTCACAGCAGGGCCTCCTCATACGCCTTACACATCCCCTATACAACCCCACAGGCTGGAGCTCAGACACGCCTCCTCACAGCAGGGCCTCCTCACAGCAGGGTCTCCTCATACGCCTTACACATCCCCTACACAACCAACCAGCTGGAGCTCAGACACGCCTCCTCACAGCAGGGCCTCCTCATACGCCTTACACATCCCCTACACAACCAACCAGCTGGAGCTCAGACACGCCTCCTCACAGCAGGGCCTCCTCACAGCAGGGCCTCCTCATACGCCTTACACATCCCCTACACAACCAACCAGCTGGAGCTCAGACACGCCTCCTCACAGCAGGGTCTCCTCATACGCCTTACACATCCCCTATACAACCCCACAGGCTGGAGCTCAGACACGCCTCCTCACAGCAGGGTCTCCTCATACGACTTACACATCCCCTATACAACCCCACAGGCTGGAGCTCAGACACGCCTGCTCAGAGCAGGGTCTCCTCATACGACTTACACATCCCCTATACAACCCCACAGGCTGGAGCTCAGACACGCCTGCTCAGAGCAGGGTCTCTGCATACGCCTTACACATCCCATACACAACCAACCAGCTGGAGCTCAGACACACCTCCTCACAGCAGGGCCTCCTCACAGCAGGGTCTCCTCATAGCAGGGCCTTCTCATAGCAGGGTCTCGTTCTGTGTATCTTAAAGCTTTACTGTAGAATAAAACTGAAGACATCAAACTATAAACGAGCCCTCATGGTATTATCCAGTCCACCTTAAAACTCTCTCATGAAATTATCCAGTCCTCCTTAAAACCTTCTCATGGAATAATCCAGTCCACCATAAACCCCTCCAGAGTGGAGCTGTACAGGAGGATGGAGCAGCTTCCTTACCCTGCAGTGGCGCTGATAGAACAAGGTTTATTACTAAGCAGGTTTGGAGCGATTCTATTGGTCGGTCCATCATGAATATTCACTAACCTGAAAGGAGAGCTAGAGCTTTTACACTGTGCAGAAAAAGATCAAAGTTTTTACACCACTAAATATATATTAGAGGTGGAGATATGGAGGAGTATCATACTGTGTACATCAGGAGTAGATGTGGTGTATCAGGATACGGACTGGTTCAGACTCTCAGCAGGTGGAGCTGTTCAGTGTACCACTGTAGAGTCTATAAGACCACCAACACCATCCAGTTAGAGGGGTAAACCTGAACTTTTGACTGGCGGTGTCCAACACTATGACAGCGTTTGAATATCTGGCGTGATGTAATACCAATAACTGTATCATAACTACCGGGCTCAGTATGAGTGAGAGGAGGATCTACCAGCATCTCAGCACCACCTGCAGCTGTGGGGGGACCATGGGCGAGCAGCTGCATCCGGACGTTACATCTCCAAGCGTAGTGCAGACCGTGGAGTGCAGTGGTGTAAAGCTCCACCCCTGGACTCTAGAGCAGTGGAGGCGTGTTCTCTGAAGTGACCAATCACGCTTCTCCGTCTGGCAGTCTGATGGACGAGTCTGGGTTTGGCGGTACCAGGAAAAACGATACTGGTCTGACTGCACTGTGCCGAGTGTAGAGTTTGGTGGAGGGGGGATTATGGTGTGGGGGTGGTGTTCAGGAGTTGGGCTCCGCCCCTAAGTTCCAGTGGGAGGAGCTCTTAATGCTTCAGCAGACCAAGAGACTCTGGACCATTCCATACTCCTAACTTTGTGGGGACAGTTTGGGGACAGCCCCTTCCTGTTCCAACATGACCGCACACCAGTGCACAGAGCAAGCTCCATACAGACATGGATGAGCGAGTCTGGTGTGGAGGAACTGGACTGGCCTGCACAGAGTCCTGACCTCCACCCGATAGAACACCTTTGGGATGGATTAGGGCGGAGACTGAGAGCCAGGCCTTCTCGTCCAACACCAGTGTCTGACCTCACCAATGTGCTTCCGGAAGAATGGCCAGAAATTCCCATAACCACATTCCTAACCTTGTGGAGAGACTTCCCAGAAGGGTTGGAGCTGTTGTAGCTGTAAAGGGTGGAGCATCATATTACACCCTATGGATTAAAAAAGGGAGGCCACTCTATATATTTAAATGTACATACTTTACCTGGGTAGAGATGCATGCTTGTCTTAGGACAGCGTCAGTCTGCTACGGCCCGTATGTGCGGAGCGCTGTCTGTATCAGCCCAGAGAACCGTGGAGAACTCATGATCTGTTTGTTTGCAGAGCGTGTTGGCAGAGCGTCGCTCCCCCATATACAGGCGGGACACACCGGGCTGCATGGCGGACTCTGACGAAGAGGGAAGTGGTGGAACCTGAATGTCTGGAGTGCTTGGTGTTGATCCGCTGCTAGAATGGCATGTTCCTCATTTCTGCTCCTGCTGCTGGTGGCCCACGGTGTCTCGGCGCACAGAGGTAAGCTGGAAGAGCTGGTTCAGTCTGCAGGGCCGGATAGGAATACAGGGCAAAGGTCGGGAACCACTTCGCTAGCTCAGCCACGCCGCTCAGGTTTAGGAGATGTGGGGTGGGTTATTAGGTCATGAGAGTGTAGAAAGACAGAGCCGCTGGACTAGTCTGGGGTTCCAAACCTTAGTAGGCCCCATCAGATATACAGCTCCACTCCTGCTTCAGATCTGAGAACCTCCACAGGTGCCCCTGTCCATCCTTCTTCCACTGCGAGGAGACAGCTCAACGCTATGGAGGTCTGAAAGGAGGTGGAGCTGCTCAAGAAGAGTAAAGGAGACAAAAGAAGCTGCTGGTGTCCTCAGAACAATGGACTGACCACCCCAGAGTCTATGTACCACGGCCTGTGTTTGAGGTGATTCAGCTGGGTAGAAGAAGCTAGTAACGCTAAGCCAGCTTCTGAACCTTAATCTAGAGTGTAATCTCTCCTTGGTGTTTCCTGCTTCTCCTGATTCTGAGAACTGATAAACCTGTACTCTGGAAATGATAAACGACCACATGAACCTTGTACAGTATATACCGTATAGCTGAAGGCATGTGGACACCCTCCTGCTTGTTGTGCTCAGGTATTTCAGCCATACCCGTTCCTAACACAGCTGCACAGTCAGGTGCATGGAGTCATGCAGTCTGCATAGAGAAACACTGGAAGTGTAAATACGAATTCAGTGTGCTTATGTCTATATACATGTATACAGGTCTGGAATAATGTAAGACCCCACCTGTAACTGATCAGGTTCTCTAGGTGTGCAGGTTCTGGGTTTGTGTTGGTTCTGTTTGATTCTCTACACTACTGGAAGCATGTCTCCCAAACTCCAGATCAGATATTGTATTAGATCTGTGTATTTAGAAAATCACTAATGACCTCCAGAAGCCTGTTTTTAGAACCATGCTCGCTGTGCGTCTCACCCCAGCCACCGCTCGCTAGTCTCTCTGTAGGTCACCTGAGGTCATCTTACGGTGGGTAAGGGACATTGGAATGAGGTGGCGCTCATCACGGTCAGTAGAGAGGGGGTTTGGCCCTCTGCCAGTCTGTAGCTGTGTTGTCCTGTGTGTTTGCTGCTGGACCTTGTTCTTATGAACCAGACGTTCACTGTATCTGCCAGTAAAGCTAGAACCCAACCTTCGGTTCCTCACTGAGAACCTGCTGTACATGTGGAGATGCTGGTTTAAGAAGAGACCGGCTCTGATTTATTTCCAGAGCTGTATATATAGATATGTGTTTGTGCACGATTCTCTGCACCCAGAAGGAATCACCCCATTGGAGTGAAACTTGGTGTGTAGGTTTGAGGTTGTGAGAAATGCCAATGATTCAGATTTCACGCTCGACTGCACACGTGACATAACCAAGGACGGGTCTTATCTCTGTACCTGACTGACCCAACAGCCACCCTTACAGGCATCCGGCGAGCGGGAGCTCCTCCATGAGACATCCTGTTAGTGCAGCACCATTGGCAGACGGCTGCACCACGCAGGAATACATGCACACAGACCGTTACCACGACTGTCCTTAACACCACGTCACCGTCACCAAAGACTGCAGTGGTGTCGTACCAGACTGTCAATAGCACTGCAATCCCACACTTCCTTCTGGGTGCAGATGCTGAGTGTATTAACATAACACATATGCATGGCCAAAAGTATGTGGACACCCAAACATCACATCCATTTATTCTGGTTGAAAATCTCATTCCATGAGCAAGGAATGACTTGGCATAGGAACCTTGTGGTTCCTGGTTTGCTGGAGTAACGATATTGGGCGATAAGGCCTGCCTCACAGTTCCCGTATATCACAAGTTTTCCAATAGTTAAGGTCCAAAGTTCCGGGTTAAGCTTTAGTTGTTAAGGACAGTAGGAGACCAACGGGTCTTCTCCATCAGACCTTACAGTTGGTGCTATACAGTGAGGCAGTCAGCATTCTTCACCATCAACCAAACCCAGATCTGCCTGGCAGCCAGATGATTCATCACTCCAGAGAATGTTGGATTAGCTGGATTGGGAATGGCATGGACCAGTTTCTGGATGTAGCCAGTTTCAGTGCTCTTACATAAGAGAGTTGGTCAGGTGGTCCAGATGTGGTGGAGGCCTTCCCTGGCACAGTTCCGAGGAGAATTCCCTGTAGGCTGGGATTGTATCCACTGCTGGTAGACCCGTATGACCGTACGCTTCCATACACCTGCAGATTCAGCTACTTCCTTCCCACTATGGTCTTTGGCCATAGCTATGCTAGCCGCTTTAGCACATGCTGAGTTTGAATGGTCCTGCTGCTTCGCTGCCAGGCTCACCTTGGTTACCTTGACTGTAGCAGCAGTTACAGCTGCCTGGGGCAGACAGACGGACTGACAGACCGGACTGACTTGTTGGAGATTTGACATCTTATTATAATGCCACATTGGAGCTCACGGAGCTTTACCGCATGACTAGTTCTGCAGCTAGTAATTGTCCCTGGAGACAATAGAAGGAAGCAGTTAGCAGTGGGTGTGACTGAAACAGCAGAAGTCACTCATCACAGCGGCCGACCGCGTATGCTTCCCATGCCAGGAGCCCTGTTAATCAGGCCCAGCGGTGAGAACCAGCTTGGCAAAGAATGCACCGTGACACTGTGTTTGTGGGTCAGCATGACAGTCGTGTTTAACCTCAGGGTTCCACAGCAGTCCCTTATTAAACCGGTGTGGTTTGATGAACCTAAAGACTCATAACTCAGTACATGCTTACACTGCAGTCCCTAACAGTGAAGCTGACTGTCTGTTACTGACTGATGTACAGTCATATGCAAATGTTGGTGTGGGCCAGTCAAATGACATGCTAATGACAGTAAGTTAATGACAATCAGTCACATGCTACTGCACTTCGGGGGGTGGGGGTGTAACACTTCACTGCTGGGTGGAAAAATAAGCAGCACTAATCTCAAGAGGAGTATCAGAATAGGACACCAAAAGGAGCCAGTCAGCCAGTCAGCCAGCCAGTCAGCCAGTCAATCAGTCAATCAGTCAATCAATCAATCAGTCAGTCAGTCAGCCAGTCAGCCAGTCAATCAGTCAGCCAGTCAGTCAATAAGTCAGCCAGCCAGTCAGTCAGTCAGCCAGTCAATCAGTCAGCCAGTCAGTCAATAAGTCAGCCAGTCAATCTGTCAGTCAGTCAGCCAGTCAATCTGTCAGCCAGTCAGTCAATAAGTCAGCCAGTGAGCCAATCAGTCAGCCAGTCAATCAGTCAGCCAGTCAGTCAATAAGTCAGCCAGCCAGCCAGTCAATCAGTCAGCCAGTCAGCCAGTCAATCAGTCAGCCAGTCAATCAGTCAGCCAGCCAGCCAGTCAGTCAGCCAGTCAATCAGTCAGCCAGTCAGTCAATAAGTCAGCCAGCCAGTCAGCCTGCCAGTCAGTCAGTCAGTCAGTCAGTCAGTCAGTCAATAAGTCAGCCAGCCAGTCAGTCAGCCAGCCAGTCAATCAGTCAGCCAGCCAGTCGTCAGCCAGCCAGTCAATCAGTCAGCCAGCCAGTCATCAGCCAGTCAGCCAGCCAGTCAGTCAGTCAGTCAGTCAGTCAGTCAGCCAGTCAATCAGTTAGCCAGCCAGCCAGTCAGCCAGCCAGTCAGCCAGCCAGTCAGCTAGCCAGTCAGCCAGTCAATCAGCCAGCCAGTCAGCCCATCAGCCAGCCAGTCAACCAATCAGAGGCAGTACATTGTGGGTGACCCTCATTTTCGGTCTTCCTTATCTTCCCCAAACTGACGCTCTGTAATGTAGCTCAGTGCGATTGTCCACACCATCATGTGACAAGCCTGTCTGAACCGGTGGTGGTGGTCGACCACACACTGTGTGGCGAACGACAGACAGAAGCAGTCGTGTCCACCTTAAAAGGACTAGTTGGTTTGCGCCATGCTGTTCTAATGGACGTTGATATCTTACAGTTCTGTATACAATGATATACAACCCTGCGTTCCTCCCAGGAAAGGACCCCCAACATACCCCACCCACAACCCGGGCAAACATTAGGACAAAGATTTGAACCAAATGGATATACCCACGTGTGTTCAGGTGTGGCGTGTTCAGGGGTGTTAACTTATTTACATTGGGAAAATCTACCAGTGTATGTGATTTGACTGGGAGTGTTTAACGTTTGCATGTGACGTGAGCTCTGTTCTGATTGGCTGTCCGTCCAGTCTTAAGGCTCATTCTAACCCAAGAGAATAAATGTATTGTATATATATGTATATATGTATACTGTATATATAAATGTATACTTTGTATGTACTCATGATTAATTCTGTACTTAGTATACTAAATGTAATTAACAGTATACACCACTAAGACTTATTTAGAGATACTTAAGTACATATTAAAGTATACTTCTATATACAGTATACTTCTATTAAGTACACTTAAGTACTAGTGAGGTAAAATACACTTGCTGGTATTAAAGTACAGTTGTAGTCCATTTTCCCATTCCACCTTAAATGGTGCAGCAGTTGCATTCCGGTGCCTCAGCTTCTTGTTGAAATGGTCCACCTTAACTAAATGGTATGAGCACTTTTACGCTTGCGGCCTGTTTGTCCAGTTTCTTGTCTGAACTTCCCCATTCCACCTTAAATGGAGAGGCTCCAGCTAGCGTAGCAGCCTGTTTAGCGATTAGATGAATGTGATGATAATGAGTTTGGAGTTCTAAGCCTTGTTCTTACAGCCTCTGCCAAAGCTGTAGCTCATGAAGCTAGTGCAGTATAAGCTAAGCTAAGATGTTAGCATGCTAACGGCTAGCAGGTTTACAGCTGAATTAGAGCTGAATATGTGACATACACTTCAGGAAATGTTTCATTAGTGAAACTGATACGACCTGCAATCTGTATTTAAGGTGGAATGGCAAATTGGAAATCTGATGCTGTTATTTAAGGTGGAATGACAACTTTAGAAACCTGACTTCACTATTTAAGGAGGAGGAGCAAACTTTGGAAACCTGACTTTACTATTTAAGGTAGAATGGCAACTTGGAAATCTGGCGTTATTTAAGGTGGAACGACAACATTGGAAACTTTACTTTACTATTTAAGGTGTAACGACAATTTTGAAAACCTGACTTTATTATTTAAGATGAAATGGAAACTTTGTAAACCTGACTTTACTATTTAAGGTGGAACGACAACTTTGGAAAGCTGACTTCACTATTTAAGGTGGAATGACAACTTTGGAAACCTGACTTCATTATTTAAAGTGGAATGACAACTTTGGAAACCTGACTTTATTATTTAAGGTGGGACGACAACTTTGTAAACCTGACTTCACTTTTTAAGGTGGAACGACAACTTTGTAAACCTGACTTTGTTATTTAAGGTGGGACGACAATTTTGGAAAGCTGACTTCACTATTTAAGGTGGAACGACCACTTTGGAAACCTGATTCCACTATTTAAGGTGGGACGACAACTTTGTAAACCTGACTTTACTATTTAAGGTGGGACGACAACTTTGTAAACCTGACTTTACTATTTAAGGTGGGACGACAACTTTAGAAACGTGACTTTATTATTTAAGGTGGAACAGCAACATAAGAAAGCCACCTTCGCTGTTAAATCGGCTCACTGCCCTTCGTCCTTCGCCTGATCGGAACGCTTCTTCCTGAATGTGTGTTCTTCAGATTCTGATGGTGGTTTCTGGTGGATGATGCTGTCTGTCCTTAATGACCCTGCATGTGAAGCTCCGAACACAGTTGACCACGACATGTAAATGTTGGGATGTTATCGCCGTGTTAATGTGTATTTTACCCGGTGATGTCACACGGTGACGTCACATGCTGATGCGTGTCCTTCACCGTTGGCACTCCTGCGTGTCCGTTTCTGTTCCTCATATTTCTCATGTTTCCTCCAGGAGTGTAAACTCATATCTGTGCTGTATCGGCCCTGATCTCGCTCGTTTTTCTGCACACCCCAAAAATCTGCATGCCTGATTACTGAATATGGGCACTAAGCCAAGATCTTTCTGACTGGGCTACTCACTGGAAGTACCAGACACACGGGTTTAGACACGCCTCCTCATAGCAGGTTCTCCCTCTGTGTATCTTAAAGCTCTACTGTAGAATAAAAGTGAAGACACCAAACTATGAACTAGCACTCATGGGATTATCCAGTCCACCTTAAAACCCTCCACAATGGAGCTTTAAAGGAGGAGGAACCAACAGAAGCAGGTTGGAGCAATTCTATTGGTCGGTCCATCATGAGCCACAAATATTCATGATTTTTCCTGTTCCACCTTAAATAAACTGTGCGGTACGTCCACTCCTGCGCCTCATCTATTTGTCCAGCTTCATGTTCCCACCCTCCAGTTCCACCTTAAATGGTGCAGTTGATGCAGTTCAGCACCTCAGCTTCCTGTTCCAATTACCTGTTCCACCTTAAATGCAAGGTGCAGGACTTCCACGTTGGCACCTCGCCCTATTAGCTCATCTTCATGTTTAAACCCTCCAGTTCCACCTTAAACGGTGCAGTTGGTAGGAATGCCATGCATCCATGGCCCGGTGCAGTACCCAGATGGACGACTGTGATCCCATTGGCTCACGTCCATGTCAAAAGACATGCCTTGCATTTCATTGGTTTACCAAGGTCATGTGACATCGTGACTCACCTACCGGCTAACCACAGGCCAGCCCTCTATTCCATCCAGTCAGAGGAGTAAGGCATCATGTATGTGTTATGACCCCATCTCCTTTCACTACTGTCTTCTTTTAGGGGTCATGAAAGTGTCCGCCTACTCCTGGGCGCCCCCTTGATGTCATTGTTGGTGGTGCATGATTGCTGATGTCAGTTCATTACCAAACCGTATGGAAAGCTACACCTGGACATATCAGGTGTTGGGTCAAAAGGTCAGCTCATTTGCTGCCCCTCCTGCCCTTCTCCTGCTGATGCCTACCCGAACCCTGAAGTCCAGTGTTAGTGAGCCGCTGGAGTGTACAGAGTTACAGTGATCGGGCTGACCGCTGTAGCTACCATGTTTCTGAGACACGTTTCACTCGCTGTCTTCTTTGTCTGCCCTGCAGAGAGACACTACGTCTACCACGTCCACAGTCTGCACTTCAACTCCCTCCTGAACTCCTCTCTGAGGTACATGGAGCAGACCGCTGCTGTCCTGTTTGACGGTAAACAGATAAACTACTACAGCGGCGGGAAGAACATGGCCTCGGCGCGGATGGAGAGGACCTGGAGGAGGAAAACGAGCATCACACCAGAGAGGCAGCTACTGCAGAACGAGTTCGAGGGGTTCCACAACCTGCTGGAAATCAGCTCTCACGGTCAGTGCTCAGCTCCGGCACCAAACCACAGATCACCTAAATCCAGTGTGTATTGGTTTAGCGCTGGTTTAAATACAGTATGTATTGGTTTAGCGGTGGTTTAAATACAGTGTGTATTGGTTTAGTGCTGGTTTAAATACAGTATGTATTGGTTAGGGCGCTGTTTAAATACAGTGTGGGTATTGTGGTTTAGTGCTGGTTTAAATACAGGTTAGCGGTGGTTTAAATACAGTATGTATTGGTTTAGCGCTGGTTTAAATACAGTGTGTATTGGTTTAGTGGTGGTTTAAATACAGTATGTATTGGTTTAGTGGTGGTTTAAATACAGTGTGTATTGGTTTAGTGGTGGTTTAAATACAGTGTGTATTGGTTTAGTGGTGGTTTAAATACAGTGTGTATTGGTTTAGTGCTGATTTAAATACAGTATGTATTGGTTTAGTGCTGGTTTAAATACAGTGTGTATTGGTTTAGTGGTGGTTTAAATACAGTGTGTATTGGTTTAGTGCTGGTTTAAATACAGTATGTATTGGTTTAGCGCTGGTTTAAATACAGTGTGTATTGGT
>JAMWET010003168.1:0-52500 GCA_024036415.1 Prochilodus magdalenae
TTAATAACTGACCACCACACTGATTTATCAGTCTACTCAGACTTTAGCAGAGCTCAGTAACGCTGAGATTAATAACTGACCACCACACTGATTTATCAGTCTACTCAGACTTTAGCAGAGCTCAGTAATGCTGAGATAAATAACTGACCATCACACTGATTTATCAGTCTACTCAGACTTTAGCAGAGCTCAGTAACGCTGAGATTAATAACTGACCACCACACTGATTTATCAGTCTACTCAGGCTTTAGCAGAGCTCAGTAACGCTGAGATTAATAACTGACCACCACACTGATTTATCAGTCTACTCAGACTTCAGCAGAGCTCAGTAACACTGAGATTAATAACTGACCACCACACTGATTTATCAGTCTACTCAGACTTCAGCAGAGCTCAGTAACACTGAGATTAATAACTGACCACCACACTGATTTATCAGTCTACTCAGACTTTAGCAGAGCTCAGTAACACTGAGATTAATAACTGACCATCACACTGACCCATCAGTCTACTCAGACTTTAGCAGAGCTCAGTAACACTGAGATTAATAACTGACCATCACACTGATTTATCAGTCTACTCAGACTTTATCAGAACATTGATTTATTATTGTTCATTTTGTCTAGCAGCAACAGCTTGATTGGTCAACGTTTTTTTATGAGCACTGCTGATTGGATAAGAGCAGTGCTGAATCTGATGGAAACTGAATCCTACAGTGACCTATGGTAGTGACTTCCATGGTATGGAAGGCTCATTTAAATACAGCTTTCTTCTGTAACATGAATATTGCACATGACTCATAGCTGGAATCTAGAGCCTGTGTCCACTTTCCCACCTACCTAAATCACCTGCAAACAAAAGAGCTTGTCAGCAAAAACAGAAACTGGCTACTAGAGAAACTGAAGTGGAGACCTGGGGGGTCTCTTCTAGGGTCTGTTTTAAATCACACTCAAGAGCTTGTCCTTGTGTTCCTCACTCCGTTCTCTTGCTTGGTGCTGACGCTAACAAAAACTAGCACAATGCTCCTACAAAGCCTGCCATTTCAGACCAGCAACTGCCTTTTCTCATATTTTCATGTGTTTTTTCAAGTCATTTTTTAACCGCTCCCCCCCGAGGAGAGCGCATGCATCTTTAATTGCCGCTCTCATTAGTTCTGTTTTCCCAGGAAAGGGAATGGAGGACAATTAATTTTATCACTTAATTTTGTCACCGAATCGCCGCCCGCCCCGTATTGATGCCCGCCGCCATTCGCGGGCCCTCATTTTTCACAAAAATTAATTGACAAAGTGCGAAAAATTTATCAACATATCAGTAGATTAAGGGACAAATTGAAGCGATGAGGAAATCAATTGCAGGAGCTGAAGACAGGGAGCTGTCCCCCCCACCCCATACCAAACCCACCCCCCCTCGCCCCGTGATGAGAGGAGCTGCAGGGACTGACTGCTCACTGCTGAAGAGCCATTTGTTCATCTCAGACAACCATAAATCACAATGAGTTACAAATGACCCTCCGAGTTCACAGCGGGCGTACAAACGCATGCAGACACCAGGCCCAAACACATGCGCAAATTACTACCACATCAACAACAATCCCAGCCGGAGTCTCTCGGATACCGAGACATTATCAAATGCTGTCTGCACTTCTATTAACACTTATTTTTGACAGAAACCGGATTATTATCCTATTGATGTTACAATCAGGATGGTATTAACATTAACAATAGGCTCACCAAACAAACAGTAAGTCGCCTTGCATGTTTAAGGCGGTAGTAACTTCAGGCTCCTGTAGATGGCGCTGCACGAGGATGCTGAGGCAATAAACACCTGCGGGGTGTGAGTGATGGGATCCATAGATTGGGAAGAGGTGCTACAGTGCAGGGAATGTCTCGTTCCATGTGTGGAAAACGCTCCAGAGCAGATGTTAATGATTGGCTAAAAGGAGTGACTGCATGTGGGCGTGGCCAAAGACCATAGTGTGAAGGAAGTAGCTGAATCTGCAGGTGTATGGAAGCGTACGGTCATACGGGTCTACCAGCAGTGGATAAAATCCCAGTCTACAGGGAATTCTCCTCGGAACTGTGCCAGGGAAGGCCTCCACCAAATCTGGCCCAACTCTGATGCAAGAGTGTCTGAACATTGATGTGGCCTGGAGCCAGAAACTTGTCCAGTCCATGGCAAATCCAATCACAGCTGTTACTGGTGCTGGTGGAGGTGTTACACCATATTAAGGATTAGATTCCACTGAAACTATACCTAAACCTAACCCCAACCGACTCCTGCTTATACAACTGAGCTTAAGGTCAATGTTATTAATACACAAGTCACTATTACAGTAAGGTTTATTCATGACTCAAGTATCTGTAGATCATCTGTAGAGGACCTCGTAATCAAAATTTTACCAAAATTTCCCCTAATTAAATGGACTCTTATTTTGTATTTGTGCTGTTATGCAGAAACCAACAGTATGGAACAAAGTATGGAAATAGTCAGTAGTACAGGCCCAAACCTGTAAGAGAGAAAAATCTATGTAATATATATGTTACATAACACTGTAAATACAGATGTAATTGTGTAAACATTTTTTTAAATATAACTGTTATAATGGTTATTTAATAACTTTTATGAATTATTTTGTATATACTATGAAATATTGAGAACCTGCTAAGAATTATTCCTTCCTGTAACATCTACAAATTATTCTGTAACATCTACAAATTATTCTGTAACACCTACAAATTATTCTGTAACACCTACAAATTATTCTGTAACATCTACAAATTATTCTGTAACATCTACAAATGATTCTGTAACACCTACAAATTATTCTGTAACATCTACAAATTATTCTGTAACATCTACAAATTATTCTGTAACATCTACAAATGATTCTGTAACACCTACAAATTATTCTGTAACATCTACAAATTATTCTGTAACATCTACAAATTATTCTGTAACATCTACAATGATGCAGCACGTAAAATTAATTGTCCAATAAATCCTAGAAATTATTCAGTATTTACTATAAATTGTTCAGTAAGTACTATTAATTATTTAGTAATTATTTTTTATAATTGATCTTGTAATGACTATACATGATTCAGTATCTATTGTGGATATTTAGTATCTACAGTGAAATATATAAAGTATCTAATATCCATGCACTGTAGCTGTATGATATATTCAAAGAATTACAATGAATCAGCACCACTTTGAATTTTACATTAGGAACCATGGGTTCTACAGTAGCTACTATCAGTTCAGTAACTGATCTATATTATTTGTAACTATTATGAATTATTCAGTCTTTTATTGTTCAGTATCTAACGTGGATTGTGTGATATATAAAATGAATTATTCAGTAATCATTATGATTTATTCATTATCTATTCTGATTTATCCGGTACGTACTATGAATTATTAATGATCTATTATGAATTATTCAGTAATTACTATGAATTATTCAGTATCTATTATGAATTATCCAGTAACTATCCAGTAACTTTTTCTTAGGTCCCACTCTAAATTATTTAGTAACTACTATGAATTTTTGAGTATCTACTACAAATTATTCAGTAACTACTGTGAAAAATTCAGTAACTATTATGAATTTTTCAGTATCTATTATGAATTATTCGGTAAAAGCTTAGAAGTTTTCAGAATCTACTCTAAATTATTGAGTAATTATTGAATAATTCAGTAACTGCTTTGGATTTTTCGAAGCAACTACTATACTAGGGGTACAGTGACTAAAATTTTTTTAGAATGTAACTATTTTATCTAGTAACTAATTATATAGTAAGCATTTTGCATTATATAATAACTACTATAAATGTATCAGGGACTATGAAATAAAATGTGAATAACAGTTTTATACTTTTATTTGCAATATACAAAAAAACGTAAGATCACGTAATCAAATTTAATTCCAGATTTGAAGCATTTCTATTGGTCCAATTGTTATTCACATTTTTTGACACAATGTACTGTACAAGGGCGGCTGCTGATGAAAACAAAAACCCTAAATATCCACATAAATGTAGATACATGTTCAGCAATGATACATTATGGAGTACACAGATGAAATATTTCGGGTTCTGAGTTGCTAGAAGATTAGTATTAGAACGTTCCTACAGCTACAGTACTGCACTGCTTCTGTATCTATAATGACCTTCTCCCCCACCACACATACAAACACATTAACCACACACATACCCACGCTACAGTCATCAGAGTGAGACAGAACAGTCCCGCGCGCTCAGACTGAGCCGCCGCCCCGTGCCGCCGAATGATGGAACACTAAACAAATGAAAATAAAAAGCCTAATTATGGCAGACCTGCCTGGTATTGCATCACTGCTCAGACGCATTTAGAAGAGCATTTACTACAGCAGGGCATTAGCTCTAACTAACGCAGCTACCTTCGCCCATTACATCTGCATTCCTCAGGACCACTCCTGGACCTAGCAGCCTGTTATATGGCTATTTACAGCCAATGTTCAGCTGTATGCTACGGTTCAAAAGGTCAGGATCTCCACTGGAAGGTCTGGATTTAGCATTTCAGATTTACTAACACTCTGCATTGTTAACTCACCCAAGCTGGTAAACACTGGCTGAAGTAGACCTCCAATTCTGCCATTTGGAGCTAAACTGAAATAGACAGTCTAGTATACACTCATCATCAAAAGAATAGTTAATGACCCAGGGCTGGGCTGCACCCAGAAGAAATCCACCAACAGGATTTTGACTTAGTGAGACATGCCAATGATTCAAGTTTCATGCTCAGCCTCACTGTACCTGACTAAACCAACAGCCATGATTGCGAACATCCAGCGAGCAGTGGTGTCCTCCATGTGTCATCCTGTTAGTGCCAGCACCATTGGCAGACGGCTGCACCACGCAGGACTACATGCACACAGACCGTTACCACGACTGTCCTTAACACCACGTCACCGTCACCAAAGACTGCAGTGGTGTCGTACCAGACTGTCATGGAGTGACTCAGAATGGCAGCGGGTCATCTTCAGTGACGAGTCCCGCTTTAGTCTTGATGGAGACGCCCAACGAATCCGTGTGTGGAGGCACCGTGGTCAGCACCAAGATGAACGGTTTGTTGTCACACATCCAGAAGGCCTGGTGTCCCTCCACCTCCATCCCTACCGCACCATCTGCAGGAACTGTGTGAGGATGTTCAAGCTGCATGGGATGGATTATCACAGGACACCATTAGGAACCTCTACAGCTCCATACCGAGACGTCTGGCGTGTTGGGTTAGCAAATATGGCGGCCCGACGCCATACTGAGAGACAGACTTCTGTATGTGTAGCTCAATAAATATTGATCATATCAGTCTAAATTAACATCAGTTATTGATCCTGGTCACCTTAATCTTCCCAACAGCACCGCACTCCCACACCTCCTTCTAGGCATCTAGACTTTTGGGTAGATGGGTGTATTTACATCTACCAGCCATTTAACACAATATACTGTACAGGGACAGCGTGTTGGTTGTACTGTTACAAGCCTGTACTCCGTTTAGACAGTCTCCTATCGGCACAATACAGTAAACGGCTGTTGGAGGCGAGTGTGTAAAAGAGAGAGAGACAGAGACATCAGCAGAAAGCCGTCCACTGTCTTGGCCTCTGTGGTGAGGTTAGAGGAGTGTGTTTGCTCAGAGAGAAATAAAGCGTCCGTGTGGAGGAGTGCGAGCGAGCGGGCGGCCCATCGCGGGGGCTCCACCACTGTCATGTCTGTATAAACAGGCATTGATTTTTCTGTCCGGCCCTGCCACCTTCGCCATTTATTCTCCGCTTTGTGGTCGCACCCAGAGGGCCTGAAAAATTCTGTTACAGTCCACTCGCCCCTGAGGCAAATGTGAGAATAGATTTCACCAGTAAAACAGGCTCTGCACACCTTAACTGGGGCAGAGGCCCTGTCACAGCCAGCCCGCTAAATGAAAAGACCCAACACACGCACGCCTCACCGCTGTGGCTCTCACCTTCCACAGGACCCCACACCTCCCCCCACAACCCCCAGCCCGGTGGTCTAGATTTCAGTGGGGGCAGACATGAGCCACTCTGCTGGGACAGCTCATCAACATAAGCCTCTCTTCAGTTAGCAAGGTGACATGTAGGTAAAGAAAGAAGGACAGAAACTTCAAGGACACTGAACATTTCTACACTTTAATACATGTTACTGATAGATATATACTATAGACAGATAGATAGATAGACAGACAGACAGATAGATAGATAGATAGATAGATAGATAGATAGATAGATAGATAGATAGATAGATAGATAGATAGATAGATAGATAGATAGATAGATAGATATGCAGTATAATATATTCATATTAAGATAAATAAAAGTGGCCTGTAATGGGAAAAAAGGCAGGTGTTTCTAATAAAGTGGCCACTGAAAGAATGCACATATGTGGTCAGTGAGTGGACGCACATGGTGGGTGTTTCTAAAAAAGTGGAATGTTGCACAACACAGGTGTTTCTAATAAAAAGGCCAGTAAGAGGATGTACCAGGTAGGTGTTTATTAGAAAGTGGCCAGAAGCACAGAGTAGGTCATTTAATAAACTAGCCAGAAAAACAAGGCAGGTGTTTCTAATAAAGTGGCCAGTGAGAGGATGTACCAGGTGGGTGTTTCTAATAAAGTGGCCAGTGAGAGGATGTACCAGGTGAGTGTTTCTAATAAAGTGGCCAGTGAGAGGATGTACCAGGTGGGTGTTTCTAATAAAGTGGCCAGTGAGTGGATGTACCAGGTGAGTGTTTCTAATAAAGTGGCCAGTGAGAGGATGTACCAGGTGGGTGCTTCTAATAAAGTGGCCAGTGAGAGGATGTACCAGGTGGGTGCTTCTAATAAAGTGGCCAGTGAGAGGATGTACCAGGTGGGTGCTTCTAATAAAGTGGCCAGTGAGAGGATGTACCAGGTGAGTGTTTCTAATAAAGTGGCCAGTAAGTGGAAGCACAAAGTGGGTGTTTCTAATAAACTGGCCAGTGAGAGGATGTACCAGGTGGGTGTTTCTAATATAGTGGCCAGTGAGAGGATGTACCAGGTGGGTGTTTCTAAAAAAGTGGCCAGTGAGAGGATGTACCAGATGGGTGTTTCTAATAAAGTGGCCGGTCAGAGGATGTACCAGGTGGGTGTTTCTAATGAAGTGGTCAGTGAGAGGATGTACCAGGTGGGTGTTTCTAATATAATGGCCAGTGAGAGGATGTACCCGATGTGCCACCAGGTGGGTGTTATTAGAAACACCCACCTGGTACATCCTCTTACTGGCCACTATTTTATATGTTTCCAATAAAGTGGCCAGCAAGTAGAATCACAAGGTGGGTGTTTCTAATAAAGCGGCCAGCAAGCGGAGGCACACGAGGGGCATTTCCAATACAGTGGCCGGAAGCAGAGTGTAGGTGTTCCTAATGAAGTGGGCAATTAGTGGAGGCACTTATGGCTCGTATCGGAACAGCACGGCACCAGCCAGCGTGGCTGTGGCTCACTAAATATAATCATCTCCGTTCACATTCATTTTCACCTACAGCATCGCAGGATCTCTGTTGTGTAAATGTTAACAGAGACAAGTTCCCGGGGACTTTGTCAAGACTGAGTTTCGACAAGTTCTCCGAGAGAAGCAGCCTGAGATGTGCCGTGCGTGGCGCTCCGTGGCAGGAGTGGATTACCGTGATGGAGAATGTGAAAACAAAGCACTAAATCTGGGGATCAGCAATCTTGCATTAAACACCGTAGCCCACTTTTCTTTTATTAATTATGATCCCAAGGCTTCTCTCCAGCGCGGTAATAAGGCGGGATCAATATTCCGGCCTGTGGGGGCGTTTTCTTCCTGAAATAGAAGTAAAGGGAAATTGGAATGCATCCAGAGTTCTGATAACCTACAGCTTACACAACGTAATGCTTTACTTGTTTAGCTTGACGCTGAGGGTTTGCCTGGCGCTGATTGTGATATTACTATGATATTACTTCTACTGATGCACCATAGAGAGCATCCTCACGGCCTGCATCACTGCCTGGTATGCTGTACTGCCACGACCGCAAGGCCCTGAAGAGAGTGGTGAGGACAGCGGGGTCCATCAAAGGCAGCAAACTTCCGGACTTGCAGGACATCTACCAGTCCTGCTGCCTAAGCACATTTACCGGTCCCACTGCCTGAGGAAAATCCATAAGATCTGGTTGGACTGTAGCCACCCAGCACACGGCCTGTTCACCTTCCTCCCATCAGGCAGGAGGTACCGCAGCATCCAGGCCACCAATACCACCAACACCACCAATTCCAATACTACTAATATCACCAATACCATCAATACCACCAATACCACCAACACCACCTATACCACTAATACCACCAACACCACCAACACCACCAATACCACCAATACCACCAACACCACCAATACCACCAACACCACCAACATTACTAATACCACCAACACCACCAACATTACTAATACCACCAACACCACCAATAGCACCAACACCACCAATACTACCAACACCACCAACACCACCAATACCAATAATACCACCAATATCATCAACACCACCAATACCACCAATTCCACCAACACCACCAATACCACCAATTCCAATACTACCAATATCACCTATACCACCAACACCACCAATACCACCAACACCAGCTATACCACTAATACCACCAACACCACCAACCCCACCAATACCACCAATACCACCAACACCACCAATACCACCAGTACCACCAATACCACCAACACCACCAATACCACCAGTACCACCAATTCCACCAACACCACCAAAACCACCAACAACACCAACACCACCAATACCATCACCACCACCAATAATACCACCAATTCCACCAACACCACCAATACTACTAACGCCAACAATACCACTAATACTACCAACACCACCACCGCCACCAATTCCACTAACACCACCAATACTACTAACACCAACAATACCACTAATACTACCAACACCACCACCGCCACCAAACCACCAATACCATTAATACAACTGCCCTCTGACACTTTATTATTATTAACATTCTTGGACAATGGACAATGCTATGGACAATGCTATGGACAATATCGCTAAGTCACTTTAAACAACAGACATACATACATATTTATTTTATATCTCCGCTCTCTCAGACTATCCTTGTCTAATAAATGTACATATCAGATCACTCCTGCAGACCCCTCCTGTCTGTGTGTATTCTGGATTATTTTTTATATTTTGTGTATTTATTTTATATTTCTCTTTATTTTAATATGATTAGTTAGTATGTATATAATGCTGCCCTCCTGTACAGCATCAACCTGAACCTCACCACAAGCATTTCAATACATAAAGGTCCTGACATGTTATGCAAATGACAACAAACCTGAAACTTGAAACTACTGCTTAAAAAGCTCATATTCCCAAACTGATGCAAAACACACGTTTCCCATAAACGCAATGACACCTTTATCGAATTCTAAAGCACGATGGCTGCATCTGTTCTTCTAGCTCTTCCTGCTTTGGAGGGAGGTTGGCACGGTACGTATGTCCTCTGCTATCAAAAGTACGTCATTACATCAGTTCACCAAGAGCACGAAAGGAGAAATCAATACAACCATCTTGCCAACGGCGTCTAACGAGCTTAAACCTTGTGTGAAATACAGTGGCAGGTGAAGAGTTCTCCATGCGAGAGGGAAGGCTGAGATTAGCCAGGAGCATAGATCCTTGTGATGGAAGGAGGAGGGTGGAGACAAAGCGGGTGGGGGGGTGGAGGACAGAGGACAGACGCAGAGTGTCAGTAGCTGTCAGATGTGAACGTTGTGATTCAGAGGCACAGGCAGGCAGCTGGCATTTCAGCCCCCCTGCCGGCCCTCAACATGAGAGAGACAGCACTGTCACTCCACCTCAGGCGGCCAGATGCTGGCTACGCTACCTTTCAACCCAGTGACCACGGCCTGTTGATCTTACGGCAATAGCCCCGCAAACGAAACCCAACTAATTCACCCCGAAATGTGTCAGTCAGCCAAGACGGAAGTTTGCTGCTTGGGTTTTGTGCTGAAGCTACAAGGCTAGTAAGTAAAGCCCAGTAATGAAAGCATATGCTGAAGCACAATGCAGGTGTTTCTAATAAAGTGGCCAGTCAAGAGAATGCACAAGGTGTTTCTAATAAAGTGGCCAGTAAGTGGATGTACCAGGTGGGTGTTTCTAATAAATGAGCCAGTGAGTGGAAGCACAAGGTAGATGTTTCTAATAAAGTGGCCAGTGAGTCGAAGCACAAGGTAGGTGTTTCTAATAAAGTGGCCAGTGAGTGGAAGCACAAGGTAGGTGTTTCTAATAAAGTGGCCAGTGAGTGGAAGCACAGTGCAGGTGTTTCTAATAAAGTGGTCAGTCAAGAGAATGCACAAGGTGTTTCTAATAAAGTGGCCAGTAAGTGGATGTACCAGGTGGGTGTTTCTAATAAATGAGCCAGTGCTTGGAAGCACAAGATAGATGTTTCTACTAAAGTGGCCAGTGAGTCGAAGCACAAGGTAGATGTTTCTAATAAAGTGGCCAGTGAGGGGAAACACAAGGTAGGTGTTTCTAATAAACTGGCCAATAAGAAAATGCACAGTGTGTGTGTTTCTAATAATGTGGTCAGTTTGTAGATGCACAGTGCAGGTGTTTCTAATAAAGTGGCCACTGAGGGGATGCACAAGAGAGGTGTTTCAAATAAAGTGGCCAGTGAGTGGATATATCGGGGGCGTGTTTCTAATAAAGTGGCCAGTGAGTGGAAGCACAGAGTGAGTGCTTATAATAACATGGCCACTGAGCCCCTTCTGGGCTTCAACATCAGAGAGTCTGCACTGTCACTCCACCTCAGACAGCCAGATGCTGGCTACGCTACCTTTCAACCCACTGACCACAGCCTGTTGATCTTACAGCAATAGCCCCGCAAACGAAACCCAACTAATTCACCCCGAAATGTGGTCAATCAGCCAAGACGGAAGTTTGCTGCTTGGGTTTTGTGCTGAAGCTACGAGGCTAGTAAGTAAAGGAAGCCCACAGCACTAATTAGCATGGTGCTAACTGCATGCTAAAATCATCTCACGTTTGCCTCAGCCTGCGTCAAGTTGTGAAGTAAGCTCAAATAGGCTTGTTTATGTGGTTTCTGACATCGTACGAAAAGCTGCTATCTGTTAAAGCGACGTACAGCGCGATCGTCAGAAAGTTGTGTGACACTGTGTGGTGGCTGTGGTTCCACACCTCCAAAGTTCAGACTTAGAAGAAGTTGGTTTTTGCTTCTCACCTTTCAAGTAAAGCCAAACACATCCAGTGATGTTGAGGTAGTGGACTCTGGGGTGGTCAGTCCATTGTTCTGAGAACACCAGTAGCTTCTTTGTGTCATCTGTCCATCTCCTTTTCTCAGTGAGGAGCTTCTTTAACCATTACACGTCCTTTCAGACCCACAGTGTTGAGGAAATCATAAGCTCACTAGGCATATGACTAAACTGTGAAATGTTCAGGCACTCCTGCATTAAAGCATTGAGTAGTAGGTCCAGATCTGGTGGAGGCCTTCCCTGGCACGGTTCCGAGGAGAATTCCCTGTAGACTGGGATTGTATCCACTGCTGGTAGACCCATATGACCGTACGCTTCCATACACCAGCAGACTAAGCTACTTCCTTCACACTATGGTCTTTGGCCACGCCCACATGCAGTCCCTCCTTTTAGCCAATCATTAACATCTGCTCTGGAGCCATTTTCCACACATGGAACGAGACATTCTCTGCACTGTAGCACCTCTTCCCAATCTATGGATCCCGTCACTCACACCCAGCAGAGATTTACAGCCCCATCATCCTCATGCAACGCCATCTGCAGGAGCCTGAAGTTACTATCACCTTAAACACACTAGGTGAATAGCTTGTTTTATCTGGGGGGATCATATAGCTAATAACATATATAGCTAATCAGTAACTGAAGTCCGGAAGGTCAACAATTCAGGGATTTGATGAAACATACCATCCATTAGCAGAACTAAATATCCATAGAATGTATATAAAGAGTGGCGAGGTGACCTTAAGGTCCTCTCTACCTCCGCCCAACTCCCAAATGATTCAAAATGACTTAATTCACAGAATCTATATGTGTACGCATCCACAGCTAATTCTCCAAACGTCTTAAAACCAAGAACCCTTCAACAACGCACATTAACGAACAATGTTAAATGGTGAGATTTTGCAGAAAGAGAAAGACAAATACATTCGGAGATTAGTGGAGGAATCAAACGTAACTCATGGACAGTACCTCATACTCAAGCTGAGGCGGGTGTGTGTGGGGGGCAAACAGATATAAAAACGAAAGATGTTTTTTGCCATTTTTCTCATTTTTGTATAAAAACAAAACGAAGCGGGATAAACTATCAAAAAAACAAAAAGTGAGAAGGAGAGAATCAAGGCGGCTGCTGCTGAGTTGTTGCTGCTGTTGTAGTGAAAACATTGTGGGTCCTTGTGTCCTGGGCAGTGGATTTAGGTTTTTTGTTGTTGAGAGGGTTGGTGTAGCTCACCAGATAATACCACTACCCACCAGGGAGCCACCACCACATGTGGGGACTGGGGTTCGCATCCCGGTCTGGGTGACTACGCTGTGCTACCAATAAGAGTCCTTGGGCAAGACTCTTAACACTGCACTGGCCTACCTGTAATATGATTAACCTTGTAAGTCGCTCTGGATTAGAGCTTCAGCTAAATGCCATAAATGTATATATCTGCAGAATATATATATATATATATATATATATATATATATATATATATATATATATATATATATATCCAAATATATCCGTAGAATGTGTATGTGAACCCAAACCATTTGTAGGCCAGTTGGCCAAACCTATCCAACACTGCACAACCTTCTAATGACAGATGGTGTTAATAACTAATTTGACTCATCAGACCTGAACTTTCTTGATTTCAGTCCAACCAAATATGCATTAATATGGTTACAGCTCATTTCTCTTGTGGCAAGGGGAAAGTCTATACAACAAGCAACATGCTGAATATTAAAGTGCATGGGATTTTAGGAAAATACGTAATACCTGGATGATATGGATTATAGTTTAAATAATAGCTGGACTGATAATAGCTGCGAAATCATGTTAGGCAGCAAAACCATAGCAGCTATGAAAACACTTAGTTTGTTTGTATGCTTGTTCTTATCTGTGTGTATCCACCTGATACAAAAATGATAAATTCGTATTCATATTGTCATGACTACTGGTTCTCCTCTCACCTCTGATCTCCTGGACTCGCTTTCCTGTAATCCACCACCTGATGTCACATGTTCATCCTTTCCCAATTACAACCCGTTGTCTCGTTCTCTGTCTCCAGAATATTGATTGGTCACCTGACATTAATTACACTGTTGTTTATATGCTTCTCTCTCGCACTGACTCATTGCGAAGTATTGTGTACTGAGCGGCCTCTCTCTGTTTGATCTTGTAACTCTGGCTCTGACTCTTTTATTTTGATTCTCTGGTTTACTCCTTTGGTTCCTCTGCCTGGTCTGATTGTCTGCTTAGTTTGACCCCCCCCTGACTCTGACTCCGTTTAGCCCTCTGATTGTATTTCCTTGTTCTTGGTGTTGCTGTGTTTCAGTACAACCCTATTTGATAAACTGTGCCCTGCTTTTAGTTCAGCGTGCATCGCAATCTGTTTGTCCATTGTCACACATATCCATATTGCTATTTCAGTTTTATGTCCTCACTCATCTTCCCAGATTTTTGATGTGAAGGTAAAAATGTTTGACGTGAAGGTAAAAAAAAATATTTTTGGGTAAAATTCCATTAAATGATTGGCTGTCATTCAAAATGTCCATGGTTCTATTCCTCAGTCCAACAACTAGTCCGTTTGCATTGTTTCCCATGTAATAAATGAGTAATAAAAATGTAATAACCTGACAATTAAGGCGTTAACTGCAAACAATTAAACATATTCGTAAGTTAAAAATCCTTAAAGTTAAAAAAAGTAAGTTAAAAGCTTGTAGAAAGACACTTTCCACCCGCAAATGGTGCACAGCAGGCCAGGTGACGAGACAGGTCGAACACCTCAGAAACGGTGGCGGCGCAGGTGAAGGCGTGAGGCAAATTCTTTTGCGCCCTTTAGGAAGCAAGGTCCAAAAATAATCCTCAACCAAACCGAGTGACAAAGGCTTCAGGAAACAGAAAACCCAGCTGCCAGTTAGTTTCTGGGAAGTCAAAGAATTCTTCTCTTGGAGCTTGTTAAACTTTCATGCAAGTCATGACCTGTTTTGAGCCGCCGAATATCCATGGTGTTAGACCATGTGGAGGGTAGGCAAAGTGGCCATGTGGAGGGTATGCTGTTGGGCAGTACTCCCTTGCAGTGTATTCAATAAAACAGTATTGGTCCACATGCTCAGTGTTTTCCTCTAGTCCTTCTAGGCCAAGCAACTACATTGCAGCTCCAGCAGTGGACTGGATAGGATTGGAGCTTCAGTAAGTTCAAAGGTGGACGATGAATAAGAAGTAACTGTGTGGTATGGCTAAAGAACAGCAAAAGAGCCAGTAGCCAGGATGTATGGCTTGTGACTGGTGGTGTTAGTGAAGCAGTTTGGCAGACCGGTGGTGTTACTGCAGCGATACTTAGGCGTAGTTGGGGTGATTGGCCAGAAGGCCAGAGTTGGGGCTCTAGAACACCCAAGCTGTGAGGAGCTCCATGCCTACTGTTGGAGAGGATGCAGCCCCAAGAGAGGGCTTGAGGCCTGGCTGGCTGAGGAGTGCGTGCCTGGTGGCATTTGTGTTGATTAGGACATGGATATTCCAAAACCCTGTGAAGAGACTGCAGGGATGAGGGGGGATGTGCAGAGTGCCCCTGTGTGTCCCAGGCACTCGACTTAAACTAGGGTCATCAGGATGAGCCGGCTGTGTAGCAACTCGCTAGTGGCCACTCTGCCCTAAGCTTGTCCTATGTTTAAGTGGTCATTACAGTTCTATGGTAGTTTCATTCTTTGGGTCCCAAATGAATCTCTGTGTGAAATGAAGGACTATAGGAGAGGAGAATTTAAAAGAGGAGGCTCTACCTATGACAATGATGAAAACAGCAAGCTAGCATAACAGTGAACGCTAGCTGTAGGAAACGTTTAAGCAGCTGTTAGCATTAGCTGTCTAGATAAAACAGCCGGGTCTGGAAACATCAGCTTCGGGAAACTTTCGCTTGACGTAATAGCCATATTCAAACCCAAGAGCGAAAAACCACCAACCTTGAAGTCTGGAATGGCCTCGGTTTCAACCTCCCAATAAAGCATCTTCGGTTTCATGCTCTTGTCTGTTGGTGTTTTGAAAGTATGCCATCCGCCGTGATCATGTTGTTCCATGAAGTTAAAGAGCTGCAGAGATGCGTTACATTATGCAACCGAAGTGCAACTGAGTTTCATGCAGGTTTCAAGCAGCTACAGTTAGGCGGTGCTCCAAGCCGAACCACGCCAGACATCGCATCCAACTACAGGAAGAGGAAAGCAAGACGGTGCTCTTCGTGACACGGGTACACGGGTCACACCTCCGCTCACTTGCCTTTACGAGTGTTTGTGGAGGCGTGGGTGGAGCGTGAGCCAGTTAATGCTTGTAAATGCTGTGCTGAGCGGCTGTTGATGAGTGATTGCCCTCAACAGTTATTAGGAACAACGATTGAGCCACTTGGGGGCTTTTTAATGGGGCTTTGTATGGGATCAGATGGGCAGCCTTTGATACCTGCCCACAGTCTACAGCCAGCCAACAGTCCCTGCGTATGCGATATGCACAAAAAAAACTAAGAAAAAATAAAGCAAACATCACGAAAAGAGACGGGCCTCCTGAGAAGAAGGGAGCAGGAAAAGGGGGTATGTAGCGGAGAGAATGGGTGGGGGGGCATTGTCCCTGTTCAAACGTCATATGAAACGTCCGGTAAAAATGAAGCCTGTTGTTGTTTGAGTTGTGTTGTTTTCATGTTGCTTGCCACCACCTCAGCTCATAAGAAGCGCACATCAAGCAAATGAACAGTTGTGTCCTGGATTAATTACGAGACGTGGAAACGTGCGATTGGGGGGAACAGAGGGAACGCGCTGTCTTTATTGTTGTTTCCCATCCTTTCGTTTCCCCAGTCAGCGAAGCTGAGGTGTAGCTGCTGTCAAGCCATCACTGGGGAGAGTTGGATTAAGCCGACCCTCCCTTTGCAGCGATCAGCTTTCATACTACTGGATAGATTTAGAGCCTGGATAGTATTGTCTGGAGAATACCGGAGTCTGGGGCATCGATATGAGCTGCTGCACTGTGGTTTATCATTAGCTTTATGCTAACACCTGTTTTGAAGCTTATGAAGCTTTAAGCCAAAAAACCACAGAGTTAGCATTTACTCTGTCACGAACAGTGTTAGCTAAGCTGTACCCTCTGCACACGAAACATGGTGTTGGATAAGCAGGTTTCTCTATATAGTCCCGTTGGAATGCAACTTAGAAGTCAGTTCAGTGGATTGATACTCACTCACTCACTCACTCACTCACTCACTCCCTCACTCACTCATCTTCAATCCATCTTAATTCTTCTTGGTTGCGATGGGTGCTGGACACTATCCCATCAATCAGTGGGCGGAGCTCAGGAAACACCCTGGACAGGCCATTAATCCATAGCAGGGCATGGTGAAACTGATTTTTGATGCAGAACTATTTATTGTACACAAACTTACAGATGGGTGATGGGAACCAGGGGTCAGCATGTGTGCAGGGGTCACCATGTGTGCAGCATGAATGTAGCCATTTCATTCACTGCCAAAACCACCTGTGAACCTATACTTGTCTCCCAAGTTTTCTTGAGGGAAAATGTTTTGCGCTCAATGTAACCCTTCCACCCATGAAAATAATTAATTAATTTAAATGTTAGACTCCACAAAGAGGCTGCCACCCCTCCCAAATCCATTTCCCTCTTAGGGACAATAAGATGAGAGGGAGTCTATTCAGTAGGAGTCATCAAAACGATTCGTTATGCGTGACACATTTAAGGGTACCTACATGGCCATATTTGGTAAACTATTTTAAGTGGTCAGGATGATCCACCAATGACAAACAATCGGCGATACAGTTGTATTTCATCTATTTATCGTTCAAAGAACACAATGGGACCAGAATGGGTTCTATGTAATATAAGACATGCTAATAAAGCATTAGCATTGGTAAACAAGGAACAGACCCAGAACCAAACAAACAAGCTTTTAAAATGAGCTGCTTTGGTCTCCTGCACTAACCAATCACATCTTTATTTTGTAAATGAGGTCACATGGTTACAAACTCACAATCTCAAGTCATGTGATTGCATCCAGGATGTTCAGTGAATTGGTGTCACTTAGGAGCAACCTAGTGAGTGACTCGCGTGGACGGTGAAAATGAACCACTTTTACCAGAAAACCAAAAACAATTTTTACATACCTGGCGATTCCTGATTGGAAAGCGACGTAAGGTCTAGCACAAAGGAACGCGGTAAGGCTTGTTGCAGACCCTTGTCAATCAAACAATCAAAAGTGGGCGGAGTCTGGGATGGTGATGATGTTAAAGCATGATTTCGTGTCGTGTGTTAGGTTGGCATTGTGTATTTCACTGCCCAGGTCCGAGTTGACGCAGACATGGTAGTTTTGTTATAGACTGCACATTGGTCAGATGGTGGAGCTCTAAATCACGTGGCCTGTAGATAGTGAACTGTTTTGCAAAAGCTGCCAGCCATTTTAAGCTAGCTAGCTGGCTCTCTACTACAGCTAGCGTTAGAGCCCACTTGCCTTCCTTAACATTTCCAACTCTAAGAGGTTTAGACACCTGTTTGTCTCTTTCTTCCACTCACTCTTCCACCGCCAGGCAGTTTGATTGGACTAAGGTGCTTGTAAACAAGCCCCTTGCGTGTTAGTGTGAGAGCCCAGCCCCCTTTTCATATGTCAGAATTCGCAGTTTTTTGAGTAAAGATTTCTTGAATGACCTTAAAAACATTTCACGTCTTGTTAATGATGGCTTTTTGCACTCTTGACACAGACATACCTGTGCTGTGAAGGATAAAGCCATTTGAGAAGGAGTATGTACGCCAACCATGGTTTAAGTGAGCGCTTGGAGCACACGCCAGATAACCGTTATCCCAAAGTGTACATAAAGCAGATACGTCAGTGATCCAATCAGGGGGGAGCAAATAAGCTAACCATTTCAGGTAATTACTTTCCGTGTGGGATGCTTGTAGAGGTAGTTAAATCTTTCAGGTGTCTGGTTCCTATCACCACCACCCACTGTGATCAATCCCTACTTCTAGCAGCCAGGTATCTAGAATGGAGAGGTGTAACACCAAAACCACTGGGATGTGCGTTGACTTTGACCCAACAACAATTCATCCATATCATCTATCACATTATCAATTATCAGTAATTAGATCGTCGTATACTGTCTTTTGCGAAGGCTGGTCGGGGGGTTTTTGCTTTGTAAAGATAAAGAGCCAGTACACAGTACTATAATGAGAACTAAGTCTTGATTGGAATACCAATCAAAATCAGTTGGGTTAAACCAGAAAGAATGTTAAGTGCTTGGTGTCGTGGCCCTCTGTCAGGAGGTGGCACAGGCCGCAGATCAAATACAAGATAGCTCTGTTGGTGGCTGTCTCAGCTTAGCAATTCCAACGGAGGCCCCAGACATTGTTTGGCACACTGTGGTGTTTTTTTTCCCTGCCGCTAAACAAGGGCTGTGATAATTGCCCAAGGCAAAATTTCAGAGGCATAGTGTAGAAAAGAAAGAGAGCCACACTTTTGGCCCAGAGTCTAGCAAACTCTAATCTACTGTTCATAATGCACAGTACACAGTGCGTCTATTAGCGAAACAGCATAACTAAGGGGGAGCGAATGATATGAGGACACCTGACTATAAATAGAGCTTGTTGTACCTCAGCTTTCCCACTCCCCCCCCCAAAAGACCAATGTGCGGCGTTGTCCTTTCGCTTTATCTATCACACAGCCTCCAACTCTTCTGGAAAACTGTCCCCAACATTTTGGACGGCGTCGGTGGGATGTGTGCCCAATCAGTCCAAAAGAGCATTTGGGGTCAGGGGACTGATGTTGGACAAGAAAGCCTGATCATAGTCAACATTCAGTTCACGGGTTTCGGTCGGGTTAGGGTGAGTGTCTGCTGCAGGCCACTGGACGAGTTCTAGAATTTCATCCAACACATCAAACTCCATGGAGCTGGCTTTGAGACCCGGGCACAGGCATGCTGGCACAGGAAGGGTTCTTCCCAAACTGCTTTCCCAAACCTGGAAGCATATAACTGTGTATAATGTCTTCTATGGTGTTAGGGCATTGAATCACTACCTCACTGGAGCTAATGTGCTCGAAACCCTACAACAACAGCCCCAGACCATCACGACCCATTCTCACAAAGTTCATTGTTGGAAATCTGCATTCTGGTGGGGATTCTCCTGGATTCATTCACCAAACACCAGATCCTTACATCCGATTCATCACTACAGAGAACACCGTTTCCACTGAGTCTCGCTGGCAGCATGCTTCCACATCACTCCACACAATCTTTGGGAAAGCTTTTTTCAAGAAAGCCTCCCACACACTGTGGTGATGTTGCCTTCCATGAGACCGTTTGGATCCTCCGCAAGTACGTGATGCGCTATGGATGTACCGACTTTGTTGACGGAAGCTGTTCATTCTGCCATGCGGTAGATGCCACCATATCAGTCTACAGATACTGCAGTAACAGTAATGCTTGTTGTTGATCAGGGAAGACCTAGCAGGGCACCACGGGGTCCTATGGATAGGTGTAGCTCAGCGCGGATAAACCACAATCAATCAATCAAATAGTTTTATTGTATAGCGCATTTTACAACCAAACGTTGTCTCTCAAAGCAGTTTCACACTAGAAAATCAGTTTTAGTTTATAAAATAAAACACTCGCAGTGGAGTTAATGTACAGCACAGACATGAGGGGTGGGGGGAGGTTGTTTGGAGGGGTCGGGCCTCCAAGCCCCCCTTGAGCAAGCCAGAAGGCAACAGTGGCGAGGATAAAACCCCCTTGGACTAAGGCGCAAAGAGAAAACTCGAGAGGAACCAGGCTCAAAGGGGAAGGAACCCAACTCCTCCTTAGGTCGAACCCGGATTGACGACCACTACCCACCAGGGAGCCACCACCACATGTGGGGGACTTGGACTGGGGGTTCGAATCCTGGTCTGGGTGGGACTATGCTGTGCTAACACCAATAAAAGTCCTTGGGCTGGCCAGACTCCTATACACTTACACTGCCACATTGCGATGATATGATTAGCCTTGTAAGTCCCACTGGATAAGAGTGTCAGCTAAATGCCATGTATGACCGTGACGCATTCAATGCACTCCATTCTATACAGCCAAGTGTTGGTCATTAAAGATTTGCATGGCTGATGGTGTATCTTGATTTTATGCTCCTGTTTGCATCTGAAATTGCCTGAGCTAAGTAATTAATTCGAGGTGGTGTCCATATACTTCTGGCGCATTGCAATCACTTCCCTAACTACAGACAGACATTCAAACGAATTGGTAAAGACCATTCAAAAATTGGTTATCCTTTCCACCCTTCCTTTATTTACGGTGCTACAAAACTACAGACACCATATTGCTTCCTGTAAGGCTTCGCAATCTGCCATGTGTCATCTATATTTTGCAAACAGCAACCTTATTCAAAAATTACTGAAAAACCCGTAAGGAACGTTAAACTTATATTCAGATCTTTGCTGCAGGATTCATCCTGTCCCTTTACACGTGGGCTCAAACCGCATCCCCACAATCTCTGTCACCGCAGCTAGACGGGCCTGGTCAATCAAGTTCAGAAGCAGAGCAGTCTAGACTAAATTAGCTCAAATGGAAGATCAAACAGATGGCCAGGGGGTTGAGAGTCAGACAAATATCATTGACGGCTGACAAATCGGTTTCCAGCTGATAGATTCGGACCAGGGCATCAGACAGGGGTAAGCAGTGTGAGACAGGAGTCACGTCGATCTAACTGACGCAATTACAAACTGTTTAGTAAAATATTGGTCAAGGCAGCTGAACAATTCGGCGATACACACGGCTACCAGAGTCAATAAGAAAGCAAAAGCCAGTATTCCCAACCGTAAAGTAGATTTGCAAGCCATAGGTAGTGTTGATTTATAGTCTATCAAGCTCAATCTCAAAAGAAATCATTAAACGCCGAAAACATTCACCTGCACAGGTGCACGTTAAGTTTTCCTATTGAGGGGAGGATTGGAGCAGCCGGAGAAGGGGCCGCAGAGGGCATCGACATGTGGAGCCGTTACAACTGGTACCGGGAAAGGTTAGTGGTTCGTTCATGTTTCCTTCTGCCATTGTTGACCAGATGCCTAACACAAGCAGAGAGACGCGAGAGAGAGTGATACCGCCAAACCAAGGCCTGGAGCTGTCTGCTGGTCCCGTCCACAAGTTTAGATTTTCCACGTACTATGGGTTTATCGCTGCTAGGAGGTACCAACAGGACCTCAAGGAGTGTTCATTTCTTCAGACTCAGCACTTTGCAGCTGACGCCACAAACAATATGTCGTTTGGTTGTCCTAGGATGCGGTGGGCATCCCTATCCACAAAGCCCATGGAGCAGTGGAGGGTTAGGTGTCTTGCTTATGTGCCCTTCAGTTGGGTCCTGTCAGTTCAGTAGACTGAACCAACAACCCAAACCTCCATCCGTTCCAGTTTTATGGTTTTTGGTAACTTCTGGCTGGTACCAGTAGGACCTCATAGGTGTTCTCCTTTCATTGTAGCTGATGCCATGACACTAGTGTGTCCAGAGTGGTGGGCAGCCCTATCCACAAAGCCCAGATAGAAGTCGGGGGTTAGGTGCCTTGCCTGTGGGGCACTTGTGCCATTACCAAAACAGATGCTCAATCAAACACAGAGAGAGTTGAACAGAGTCCAGTAACAACAGCCGATACTTCTAACACACCCATGTGCTACAATCACACCAGAAAACACCAATTGTACACCCAAAAACAGAAGCCCTGCCTAAACAGGGTCTGAAACTTGGCTACTAGGTCCCAGTACTGAACGGTTCCAGTTTTAGTTTTTTGGAAACTTTGTCTAGTACCAATAGGACCTCAACGATTGTTCTCCTCTCCTGGCCAGCCTGACGGCAACGACCACTAGTGTGTCCAGAGTGGTGGGCAGCCCTATCCACAAAGCCCCAGATAGCAAGTTGGGGGTTAAGTGCCTTGCTTGTGGGCCACTTGTGCCATTACTGACAGTATGCTCGAACAAGAGAGAGTTGACCAGAGTGCAGTAACAACAGCCGAATACTTTCTAACACAACCATTGGCACAACACCCTAGGAACACACACCATTATACACCCAAAACAGAAGAAGCCTGTTGCTAAACTGCTAACCAGGGTCTGGAAAACTGGCTAATGGTCGCAGGTACTGAAGGTTCCCAGTTTTATGGTTTTGGTAACTTGTCTTAGTCTTCGTACAAACGGGACCCTCAAAGGTGTTGCTCCTCAGTGTTTCGGTACCACTTGCAGTTGAAGCTATAACAGTAAGTGTATACACCTTTTTCCAACTGGGGACAAAGGCACAAAGCATTGCTGTAACCATCACCAGAAGGAATTCGAGACCATTTATCGTTTTATGGGCTTGCACACAGATTATTTGTCTTCCACTTGTGTGACCTATCCATCCAGTGTAGCACACCCATATTCACCACAGCTAGTGAACACACACACACAAATGTGTTAGTGAGCAATCACCTGCCTGGAAAACAGTGAGCAGCCCTGTCCATGGCAGTGGGGAGCTGGGTTCCCTGTTCAAAGGACACACTCAGTCATGTCCTGTCGGCTCAGGTGATTGAACTTTACAGTCTCATGGCTGCTGTTTACAACTAAATACTAACATCATCATTCACCTTATGCAACTTCTATATTTATTTCTATATAGTTTCACCTACCCGACAGAGAAAAATACTTTGGGCTTGACTCTGCATGTGAGTTTTCTGTTGAGCGGTGCAGTACAGTCTTTCATATCAGCCAATACGTTAAGCTAACGAGTATGCAAGGTAGCTAATTGGCTAATTAGAGACCTTAGAGTGGCATAAACTGAGCAGAAAGATTATTAAATAGGGTTCCAGCTGTCTCTCAAGCCAGTGGAAAATAAATTAGAACTAGGCCTATGGACTCTTGATTTTAAGAGCCATCAGTGTCGATCAATTTTAACACCATTTTAGTCCATGTGTTTAAGAATACTGTATACTGTGTAAACAACAAAAAGCGCCATCAATTAACAATAAACATATTTATTTCTAAGTGTCTTTCTTTTAATTTTTTTTCCACTGCAGCAATAATTCTTTCATCTAGAACATTGTGTGGGATTGATTGTGCAGCTCAAGCTTGTTGCCAGCCATTTGCTAAGGTGTTGGTCTACGGGATGAACGCGGGATGAATAAACAACACATAGAGGATGGAAGGAAATGGAAGGAAATTAATTATTTAGCAACTTATCACTTAAGATCTGTACCGAACCACACCATTCCCAATCAGACGGGGCATTCCGGAGTTGCAATGTGTTCCTGCAGGTCCTTTGTTTACACTGTTTACCAAGACTACTATAAACCCACTGTCTGTCCACTCTATTAGACACTCCTACCTTGCTGGTCCACCTTGTAGATGGACAGTCAGAGACGATAGCTCATCTGCTGCTGCACAGTGCAGTGTTGGTCATCCTCTAGTCCTTCATCAGTGCTCAAAGGCGGTACCCACAGAATACTGCCCACAGAACGCTGCCCACAGGACGCTGCCCACAGGACGCTGCCCACAAAATGCTGGAGAATGGATAGTGTTGGTTGGTGGACGATACTCAGTCCAGCAGCACTGCTGTGTCTGAGCCACTCACACCAGCACCACACACACTAACACACCACCACCACGTCAGTGACACCGCACTGCCGAGAATGATCCACCACCCACATACTACCTGCTCTGTGGTGGTCCTGTGGGGGTCCTGACCATTGAAGAACAGGGTAATACAGTATACAGAGAAACAGATGGACTACAGTCTGTACCTGTAGATCTACAAAGGGCTCCTATATGGTATGTGGAGCTGATAAGATGGTGCTCCGTGGGTGTATGTAGACAAATGATACAAACACTATATAATATAATATCTACAGTACACAGCCATTCAGCACAGGACAGGAGAGGAGATGGACCATCTGTTGGTCTGCAACTGTACACCAGCCAGGTGGAGCTCCAAGAGCGGGGTTTCTAATGAAGTGGCTGGTGCGTGTATGTTATAAACAAACTGAAAAGATGAAAAGAGAGGGAACGTAGATTAAAGAGAAACGAGTGCACTGCCAAAAGTCTCCGCACTGGATCAGAACAAACATGCTCCAAAAGTCTCTCAACCCACCCGGGCTTTCTGATTCCCCAGTGCTCCATCCTCTCTCCCTCCCTCCATCTCTCCCTCCATCTCTCCCTCCCTCTCTCTCTTATTACTGGTCATATAATTCAATGATCACCTGAGATCACCTGCTGGTCATAAATCAGCCCAGGATGTAAGATGAAAAATTATATTAATATGTGAAACTTATTATACAGTCCAAAACGCTCAGCTGATAAATGACATTGTTCTGGCCTGACACAGATCGCCTCCACGCTTCCTCCCTTCCTCCTCCTCCGTTTAGAGCAGTTCAGATCTTCAGGGGGGAAACACACAATTCAGCAACGTGACTTCAGCTGGGTGTGGCTCATGATAACGGAGAGAAAGAGAGAGAGAGAGAGAGAGAGAGAGAGAGAGAGAGAGAGAGAGAGAGAGAGAGAGAGATACAAACAAAGAATGAGAGATTCAGAAAAAGAAACAGAGAGAGAAAGAGAGAGAGAGAAAAACAGGAAGAGAGACAGAACAAGAGAGAGGGATATCTAGAAAGAGAGGGAGAGAGAAAATACTGAAAGAAAAAGAACAGAGAATATGAAAAAGAGAAAAAGAAAGAAGACAACGGAGATAGAGGATGAAAGGAGCAGAAAGACAGACCAAAATATGTGTGAGGAAAGAGACAAAGAAAGAGTGAAAGAGTAAACAATGTAAAATGAAACAAGAATGATAAAAGCTTGTATAAGTGAGAGAATAAGAGAAAGAGAGTGAAAAAGGAAAGTATGTGAAAGAGTAGGGGGGAGAAAAGAGAGAGGGGAAGAGAGAGAGAGATAGAGAGCTAGAGATAGAGAGAGAGAGAGAGAGAGATGGTAAATGGTTTGCTCTGCAGATACTAATTGCGCTCTGTAACACAAACACAGTAAATAATGAAATTTTAATTTCTGCTCTCTCTCTCTCTCTCTCTCTCTCTCTCTCTCTCTCTCTCTCTCTCTCTACAAGAAGGGGCACAAGAAGCAGGCCCACATTGTATTCTGTGTAGATGTATCTGCATGTATATAATGTATGTGTAAATGTATATATGTTATTGTCTCTATTTGTACAAATCTATCTTGCTTCTGTTGTTACTTCTGTATAGTTTGTTTGTATACCTGCTACTGGATGCCTTGAATTTCCCTCTGGGATCAATAAAGTATCTATCTATCTATCTATCTATATGCATGTATATATATTTATGTATGTGTATGTACGTGTATGTAAGTGTATCTATGTTTATGTATGTGTATGTATGGCTCTGTAAGTACGTGTATGTGTATGTGTATGTATGTGTTAATGTGTATGTATGTGTATGTGTATGTGTATGTAAGTGTATGTGCGTTTGTGTATGTATGTGTGTGTGTATGTATGGCTCTGTATGTGTATGTGTATATATGTGTGTATGTGTATGTGTGTGTATGTGTGTACAGTATGTATGTGTATGTATGTGTGTATGTGTATGTATGTGTGTACAGTATGTATGTGTGTATGTGTATGTGTATGTGTATGTATGTGTGTACAGTATGTATGTGTGTATGTGTATGTGTATGTGTATGTGTATGTGTATGTGTATGTATGTGTGTACAGTATGTATGTATGTGTATGTATGTGTGATTGTGTATGTGTATGTATGTGTGTACAGTATGTATGTGTGTACAGTATGTATGTGTGTATGTGTATGTGTATGTGTATGTGTATGTGTATGTGTATGTATGTGTGTACAGTATGTATGTATGTGTATGTATGTGTGATTGTGTATGTGTATGTATGTGTGTACAGTATGTATGTGTATGTATGTGTGATTGTGCTGAGGCTGTTATAAAAGGCACCGGATAAAATCCATGAGCTTTAATTTGAGAGGATGGTGGCCCATTGGGATGATGTATAGTGACAAAGCTCTGGATGCTAAGGCTGAGTGGAGCGGAGCGTCCGCCAGCATGCCGCTATTTACATTAATTACCGCAGGACCGCTATAGACACCACACACCCCAGCGCCTTCACTGGGATCTCGCTGTGGCTTAAAGATGGACAGTGAGAGGAGAGGGGAGAAACAGAGAGAGAAAATAAAATAATAGATGTTGCTGAATTTTACGTTGATTATGAACATTTAGATTTAGTGTTGCATTACTAGGCTTTATTGTAACTACTAAGTTATTACATAGTTATTACATAGTGATTATATACTTTTTTCATTTACATTCTGTATTAACAGCTTTTTAAAATGTTTTTATTGATTTAAAACAATAAAAGGATGTCAGAAATATACTGGAGGGGTGGTGAACCTACAATCATGCCCAGAAACATTAGTAGCCTTAAAATTTGTTTAGTTGAACTAAAAATAAGGGGACTGCCAGTCAAAAGTTTAGGCACACCCAGCATTTTAAGGGGGACTGTATAGTTCTATGGGTGCTATTTTATAGTTCGATACCTAATTTTATTCTACAATAAGGCATTCTATGTGTAATATATATGTTAGGCTTATGATGATGATGATAATGATTATTATTATTATCATTATTAGTATTATTATTATTAGTAGTAGTAGTATTAGTATTAAAATTATTAAAATTAATAAAACTATTATTATTGTTGGTGGTGGTGCTGGTGGTGGTGTATATGGTGAATTTAACATAGTGGGGGGGAAATTAAACATCAAATGTGGCCTGTCTAAAAGTTACATTAATATTTTTGTTTATTTATTTGTGTGTTTATTTATCTGGTGATTTAACATATGGTGGGGGGGTGCGTGAAACATAAAATGGGGCATAAAATATTATAAAAATTATTTATTGTATTTCTTTTTTGCATATTGTGGGGGAAATGAAACATAAAATGTAGCCTGCCTAAAAGTAACATTATTTTTATTATTATTGTTGTTGTTGTTGTTGTTGTTGTTGTTGTTGTTGTTGTTTGTGGTGTGGTGGTCGTGGTGGTCATGGTGGTGGTCTTGTATATGGTAAATTTAACATAGTGGGGGAAAAATTAAAAATAAAATGTGACTTAAAATATTATAACTATTATTATAAACTTTTTGCATATTGTGGGGGAAATGAAATAAAAAATGTGACCTGTCTAAAAGTTACATTATTATTATTATTATTATTATTATTATTATCATCATCATTTCCAATAAATCATGATTGCCCAGTCTTTTGCATGTAACTGAAGGAAGGTTTAGAAGCTATATGGTCAGTTTTCTGATAATGCACCATTAACAACTATCCAAGCAATCAGTAATGGTGCAGCAACACAACAGTACCAGTGAATCAGCACCGAGACTGGCAGGCCTAATGTTCTTTTAGGGGGTCTATTCTTGAAGTAGACATGGATGCATGTAAGCAAATTCAGTCTAAAGCTCTGAAAGACGCAGCAAATTCGCTGAAACGTCCACTTTCTCTACAGTTTTTCAGCCATAACTTCTGACTGCTCGTTACCGGACTGTGTCTTAAATAATAAAGCAGCTGCCCCATGGCAAATCCTCCTCTTTATCCCACCCGCTCCGCCTTTGTGTCCCCGCAACATTTGCGACGAGGACCCATTCATCTCCATCCAACAGCCAACCAAATAAAATAAATCACAAATTTCCCCAAATATAACAATATTTGTATTGGGGGGGGGAGTAATTAATGAGGCCAGCTGTAGTAATTAAAATCCATCTGAGCTCCATTCATCTTGGTCAGACCGACTGATCGTTTTTCAGACTCGGTGCCACGCCTTCCCCGAGCCATGTTGTCCTTGGACTCATTTTTCAGGTGATTTGGAAACTATTGTTGGTTTATTGGGGTAGTGAATAACCGGCCAGGCGCAATTAATAACCGGCAGGCTAACAAGCGACGTCATGTGAATTAATAGTTGTTTTCCTGCATGTTGTCCCTGAATCACATCCGCACGTGGACGATACAATAGTGCAGATATTAGATAGGCCGCTAATTGGTATTAAACGGCTCAGGCCGCACAAAGCCCCCTAAATTGTTAGCATGCGTACACAAAATTAACAGCTGCGAAACTAATAGCGCGACCTGCCAGGAACAAAACCAGTGCAGGTAAAACACATTCATAACTCAGATCAGCAGGGCTGGGTTTCATTTTAGCATGCTGGCTGTTTTATGCATCGTACTATATTTGTAGGTGGTGGGCTTCGGCAGATTCCTAGAAAGCAATGCATGTAAATATAGACTATTCATTTAATTAACTTCCAGTCAAATCAGCTCATTACGTTTCCTATTCACTCTACAGGAGATTCTCCATGGGAAACGCCAGGACAACTTAGGGACCTGACCAATAGTGGATGGTTGAGATCCCCATGGTAAAAGACTCCTCCCCTTAGACCTCCACTATAACAACAGTACTAAAGTATTTACCTTCAGTATTTACTAAAGTAAAAGTAAAATATTTACCTCCAACACACTACTTACAGCACACTAACACATTACACTTACTGAGTTACTGTACACCAACACACTACTTACAGCACACTAACACATTACACTTACTGAGTTACTGTACACCAACACACTACTTACAGCACACTAACACATTACACTTACTGAGTTACTGTACACCAACACACTACTTACAGTACACTAACGCATTACACTTACTGAGTTACTGTACACCAACACACTACTTACAGCACACTAACACATTACACTTACTGAGTTACTGTACACCAACACACTACTTACAGCACACTAACACATTACACTTACTGAGTTACTGTACACCAACACACTACTTACAGCACACTAACGCATTACACTTACTGAGTTACTGTACACCAACACGCTACTTACAGCACACTAACACATTACACTTACTGAGTTACTGTACACCAACAACACACTACTTACAGTACACTAAACACATTACACTTACTGAGTTACTGTACACCGACACACTACTTACAGTACACTAACACATTACACTTACTGAGTTACTGTACACCGACACGCTACTTACAGCACACTAACACATTACACTTACTGAGTTACTGTACACCAACACGCTACTTACAGCACACTAACACATTACACTTACTGAGTTACTGTACACCGACACACTACTTACAGTACACTAACACATTGCACTTACTGAGTTACTGTACACCGACACGCTACTTACAGCACACTAACACATTACACTTACTGAGTTACCGTACACCAACACGCTACTTACAGCACACTAACACATTACACTTACTGAGTTACTGTACACCAACACACTACTTACAGTACACTAACACATTACACTTACTGAGTTACTGTACACCAACACGCTACTTACAGCACACTAACGCATTACACTTACTGAGTTACTGTACACCAACACACTACTTACAGCACACTAACACATTACACTTACTGAGTTACTGTACACCAACACACTACTTACAGCACACTAACGCATTACACTTACTGAGTTACTGTACACCAACACACTACTTACAGCACACTAACACATTACACTTACTGGGTTACCGTACACCAACACACTACTTACAGTACACTCACAATAAGATTTCTATTGTTAATAATAAGTTTAATATTAACTAACATTTGTTTTATTTTACAATCTCATAATTTTGTGATTCATGGTCCCCAAATTCTTTAAACTGTCATCAAACCATTGGTTTATCTTTTAGTTTATAAAACCTGTACGACATATGTATCTACTTAATAGCACTTATTACATTAATAGAAAATTCAGGTTGGACTAATGGATGTCTTAGGGATGGCATGGTTGTTCCTGATTCTTTCTGTGAACAGGAATTTTAAAAGAGTTTCTGAGATGGAGTAGACTGAGAGGGGCAATAAAACACAATGGCATATAGCATATACCTGCATGATCCTCATTAGATACAGTCTACATGCATCTGTGCTATTCAGCTAACACAGCTAACTATAATTACACCATCATCATCTTCATATGAAATTAACCAAAAGTGCCTGTAGTGTTAACTCGGAGTGGTAGCCGCGGCCGTTGAATAATGAATAGCCACATGTTCAGTGCCAGTGCCTTGGGAATTTCCTGCATTCAGGGACAAACTGGCACAGCGCTTCCACACTAACCACTGCTCTAAAGGCAAGGCAGACCCCAGTGCTGAGTCAGTTCTGGCCCCCATGATGCATTAAATACCAGTTAAACAGCTAGGACTGTTTATGTGTTGGACCGAGTCCGAGTTGCCCTGAGTCCGAGTTGCCCCAAGCCAACATTTGGACTGTTCTCATTCTGAAATAGCCGATGCATTGGCTGGCTTGAGCATGTACGGGTACAAACAGGCCACTTACATATGCACAGTAGCCTATCTGAGAGCGAGAGCCTGTAGAGTACTGAAAAAATGAAATGCAAGACATGAAATCTGCAATTCTGCATAAACGTAGCTCCAAAACAACATGGCCTGAACATTCTCCAGACTCCAGAATTACTCCACAACTTCTAAAGCCTAATGTCTTCCTTCTGTGTCTGCAGTGTATGGTCAATAAGGATGGACAGTAATTAAAGGAGCTGGTCCAACATTTTCCCGTGTGTTCTATTTCTTCTTCTTGAGGTTTTAGGCTTTACTGAATGCACCAAACATGACCACAAATCATCTAATGAGACAATTTTGCATACTTCATGTCATTCAACAAAAACAGGCTGTTTTTATTACTGGGACTTCGTGACTGATATATGTAAATGAGGCTGATCTGATTGGCTGTCCTGTATTGAGAAGGGTATTTAGCAGGGTACTCAACTTTTAAACATTCATCAGTACTTCTATAGGCTGAATAGGTGGACAAAAACACTGACTTTAAAACAGCCTGGTTTTGAACAGGCTTCAAACTACCAGAGTCATTTCCTTGTGTGAGCTGTATGGTCTAGGCCAGGGGTTACCATTCTTATCCACAAATGTCAGCAGCAACTAGATAGAAAGATAGATAGATAGATAGATAGATAGATAGATAGATAGATAGATAGATACTTTATTCATCCCGAAGGAAATTTAGCCCCCAGCAAGTTATAGAAAGGTATTCCCTAGAGGGAGGGAGGAAGGTGGCCCGAGAGGTGGCCCGAGCAAGCAATGGCTTTTACTTGTTGGCGAAATCTAAAGGAGATAAAAGGATGTGAGACAGTCACATGGCTAACTGGAAAGCAACGGGAATCCCACAGCCGAGTGTTCATCCCTGCCAGAGCTGTTAATGAAAGATTGAGGCTGTAACCTTATATGTGTTATCCCTGAGTTTTCCCAGATGCTGAATCCATCTAACCTCAATCCTGTTTCAACAGAGCAAGCAAAGTTACGCTGTACGTCAATCTCACACCAGAAAGTTTGGTCAGTCTTTGTCCATCTCGCACCAAACAGGCCTTGACAGTTTAAACCTCCTGTAGTAAATTCCTGAAATGTCACTTCACCAGTAAGTCCACATGGCTCTTTCTCTTCTGATGTTGCCTAAATCCCAACCCCTTTGTTTGCACACGTCACACATATGGATGCTATAGATTACACCTACAGTTTGGGTCATTTCCATGCCAGACATTAGCATTGTAGCCGGTCAAAGAAAACAAGGATCTCCAAAATGGTAACTTTACAGCAGAGGGCAAATACCTCGGTTAATTCTAATGTAAATCCATGGAACCCGACTTTCTTCCGAGCAGTTTTGGCCCAGTTCCGTTGGTCCATTCGTCATGAAATTTTCACATGATGTAAAACAATGTAAGTAGAAATTGACAAAAATGGAGATGGGATGGGATGTTTTTCAATCACATAGAAACAATCGAAATACATCTGCATACAGTATATCATAGTTTTATCCATGACATTATATTACTGTTATACAAAATCTGTATATTAGTATAAACAAAGATTTTTTGCCGAGTATTGTATATATTTGTCTAATGTATACGCACCTACGTTTTTCACTCATCTTCACACCTGTGAAAATGTGACGTGACATTGACAAGTGATTTGAAATCACAAGTGTATCTGTACCATCCATATGCCTACTCGGTGCTTATGTATGTACCTGGTAGCTGGGTTCTGGAATCTCGGTTCTGACCCATTAGCTGTACCAACAAATGCATGGCATTTATGACAGTGGTGTGAAAAATAAATCACCCTCCAGCATGCCAGTTCTGCCAGAAAAGCTCAAAAGGCAAGAGTGATGGAAGGTCATGTTGGAATCCTCGTCTAGGTGTACAGGTGTATGTCTTTGGCATAGACCTTGTCCTGGGCCCTGGTCTTTGAGTGTTCGGACCCTGCCCAATATGGACGGCAGGAGTGGAGCCTACATCCTGGACAACAGGACAGGGACCATACTGGTGGTGGGGTAGAGGAAGGAGGAGAACGCCGAACCACTGGCACCTGAAAGCATCAGAACAGCAACACAAGCTTAAGGACAGGTGGCAGACTGTGATTGGCCGGAGTGGTGAATAAATAAGGAGCGTAGTCTCTCCATTTATATCAGTAGTATAATCTACAGAGGCTTAAATTCAGTTTAATGAAACCGCACCCCGTGCTACATTGGGATGCATCATCACCCCAGACGTGTGCTCGTTCGTGGCTCCAGGGGCGAATGTGCTCTCTCTGAAAGTGCATGCATTGATAAATCGCATTCGAAAGTAGCACCAGCCTCAGCAAACAGCATGCGCAGGGGTAGGTGAGCATTAGAGGGCCGAGCACGCAAGGCATGGTCATTTTTAACGCTCGGGGGGGAGCGACTGATGCAAATGTGGGTCGGAGGCTTTGCGGTGGGGGTCACAGAAACAACAGTAGCTAAGAGGCCGGCTCGACCCGGGCCGCCCAGGTGTTCAGGAAGAACGGCGTTCGCGGGCACGATTGATGATCTAATCAAGCTGTCACCATGGCGATGAGCGGCAGGGCGGAGCGGCGGCCAGCGCATGCTTACTGTTCGCTCAAATTGGGCCTGACAGGCGGAATTGGGAGAAGGAATTTTCCCCTAAGTAATGTAGGAAACAACTCTCACTGGCTATAGGGCCAGGATAGGGTGGAGGGAATGTTGGGGGTGGATGGGGGAGGTGGTGGCTGTTGACTCGTGCATCGACCACCCTTTTTTTCCAATTGAATACAGGCCGATGATCGATTATGATTTTTCTAACATAACCTACAGTGAAATGAATCTGTGAGCAAGTCTTTCAGGGGTGTCGTGGTGTATTCACACATTCCATAATTCCATAATAATAGGTTAAATATTAATAGATGTAAATTCTTGAGCTATAGTCTATAGTAGACTATATACTATATACTGTATATATATATATATATATATATATATATATATATATATATACTTCTGTATTCATACAGAAGTAGTGTCTCTCAGCATGGCATCATTGTTAACGCACCATGCCAGCCGTCTTGGCATGGAGTTGTAGAGGTTCCTAAGGGTGTCCTGTGACATAGCTCCCGCTGATTGTGGAGTAGGGGTGGAGGTCTTCTGGATGTGTGACAATCTCCACCAAGTGTTAAGGGCAGTCGTCGTAACGGTCTATAGTCCTCAGACGTGCAGCCTATGGTCTTTGCCACGCCCAAATCAATCAATTCTTTTAGCCAATCATTAACATCTGCTTTGGCGCCATTTACCACACATGGGACGAGACATTCCCTACTCTGTAGCTCCTCTTCTCAATCTACGGATCCCGTCACTCACACCCCGCATAGGCTTATAGCCCCATCACCCTCGTGCATCGCCATCTGCAGCAGCCTGAAGTTACTGCCACCTTAAACCCACCAGGTCTGTCATCAGTCGGGTTCTGAATTCAGTCACAGTCCTCCATCTTTTATACAGTGATAGGAAACGTAGCAGCAACACGAAACCTCTACATGCTCACACGTTCTGGCAGCAGATCCAAAATGCTGATTTCCTCATTGGTGAGAAATGAAGAACTTTCTGGAGCATCTGAAAGATTCGCTGAAACAGTCCGTCATCATGTGCATATCCTATTACGGAAATAAAAGAAGACAAGCAGGAAAAGTAAATTACTAAGTGCTAACGTTTTCAGAGAGTGTAAAAGGAAGAGTGTAAAAAAAGCCATTACACTCTTCAGGATGCCTTTACAAGCCTCTCGACTACTAAATGAATGCTGGGATTTGCGTATTTCTAGACCAAAGCTTGCTCTCCGTCCCCAACCGCTCTCTCCAACCGCAAAGACGCACACACATGCTAAAAATCGTAGAGCGCAATCACTCGAGTAAACCCCATAAAAATGTAATGCGGATAATGTTCCAGTAATCAAAGTTTTATGGACAGCAATGGCTTTAAACTAACAATTTTTTAATTATCATTTAATTCCGGCTATGATATTAAGGCCATCACTCATTCTGATGCTTTATCTATGACATATTAGGGGAAATAAACAGGAACGATTATGATACTCTGGGGGATGTGCATGTATATGTGAGAGAGAAGCGGAATGAAGAAGAGGCTGAAACAGCTTCGGAAAGTCTTCTAGAAGCCTTCGCAACACAACGCAGCCTCCATCACACATAGTGTGCACTTCGCCTAAAGGAAAACTCACAAACTGCCAGGGCCTGGTTACCTACGAACAGTACAGTGCACAAAGATGCAGCTGAAATTGACATTGCATTTTAGACTGAAGCTGATCTGCACATAGCCCCACCCATTAACAAACAAGCTTGAGGTAAACCAGTGAATGAAAGCTCAGTGATGGAGAGGGAGCCAAGCCAAAGGCAAATAACATGAAGCAGCAGGCTCATGCATGTTTTATACAGTGATAGGAAACATGGACGCCCACTGGAAGCTCTGGTCCGATCTGATCTTTCTACTGCTGCCAATCGAGATAGTTAGAGGGGTGGGTTCACATATTGCAGCCTCAAACTTGCATCTGATTTGAACCCCAATTGCATTAATTGTTACTCGCATGCGAAAAAAGGGGGTTTACAGGGGTTTTTTTTTAAGTTTTATTTTCATAAATTTCATTTCAGTTGCTTAAATAATGTAACTATTTGAAAAAATAAATTAAAATGAGGAAAGTCGGTAAATTTTTGCATATGGCAATGATGCACAAGTGTAAAATGTGGCATAACATCGATTTTTTATCGAAATCAAGATTAAACAAACCTATCTATTGATTACTGAATGTATAACACAATCTTTACAACAATAAATGAATATAATTTTAATAGTTGTTTGTACGATACGATACGATACGAGCGATACGATACGATACGATACGATAAGGTACGATACGATACGATACGATAAGGTACGATACGATACGATACGATACGATACGATACGATACGATACGATACGATCATTACGTTACGTTACGTTACGTTACGTTACGTTACGTTACGTTACGATTAGATAAGATAAGATAAGATAAGATAAGATAAGATAAGATAAGATAAGATAAGATAAGATAACAATAGTAGGACACATATATACATATCCATATGTATTTACATACACCTGCTGCCTAATCCTAATCTTAATCAGCATATTATGTAGACTATACACCATGGTGTGTTTGCCACCTGTATGGCATCATACACATTGCACAATGTGTGCTAGTTTCAAAGGCAGTATGTTGAAAGACTTCCTCAGATTTGCAGCTAAAAGGCCTACCAAAGTTTGAGTTCATTAGGCCTGGAATGTTCATCCCACATTATTGAGCAATGCAACGAAACTCTAAGACGGACACAGCTTTATTGTAAAATGACTTCCAGAACTTGACTTTTGCTACATGAAGCCACTCAAACAGTGACTGGTGGGTATAGTGAAGTGGGAAGCCACCTTAGCCCTCCATACTATAGGCTAGGGTTCAACAGTCCTTGGGCAAGACCCCTAACACTAGCTTCACCTACTGGCAGAAAGGTAAATATGTTATTCACCCAGTATAAGAGGGTGATAGAGGTTGTAAATGTAGAATCAATGTAAAACCAGCCACTAAATAGAGAGTAAGTATAGAGGGAATCGTTTAGGTGATCCGCCCATGTTGTGCACAGGCCTCCCTGAGATGCGTATGCATAAGGGAGACCCATAAGCTTTGCATATTGTGTAGTAGTTTCAGCGCTATGGGCCTGGAATGTAACTCTGAGACGATAAAACGATGCAACTCTGAGACAGACCATTTTTGCCAGTTCTGCTACATAAAACCACCAAAACAGTGACTGGTTGGCATGGTGAAGTGGGCAGCACCTCAGTTCTCTATACTGTATAGTGGGGTTCAAGCACCCTATGCTATACCCAAGAGAGTTCTTGGGCATGAGTCCTAACACTGCCTTCACCTACCTGTAATGTAAAACCAATGCATAGCCAGCGACGTTCGTAAATAGAGAGGCGATCGTTTGGGTACCCCTGCTATGTTTTGCACAGCCATCAGTAAAATGCACATCCGTAAGGAAGACCAACAAATTTTGCATATTGTGTTCTAGTATATACAACACTGTGGCATCAGATTGTTTCAGTAAACCAGGTCTCGAATGTTTATCCCACATTATCGAGCATAGCGACGAAACTTTAAGACAGACACTGATCTTTAGCCTATAAAGACACTGAAGCACAATAGCCTACTTAAGTTCTCCACTTTCTGTTGAAGCGCAAACTTTCAATAATGCTAATTCGCCAAGCATCGCCAGGGTGAAAGCTGGGCATGGATCCGCAGAGCGAAACGCGAAATATCCATACGTTGCACTTCTGAAGTTTTCTGTGCTCTGACTCGTTGGGGGGATAAATGACAAGATAAAAGAAAAATGGGGGGAAATTTGTTATTAATAATTAACAATTCGCTCATAACCACGGGGCTCGAACGGGGAAAAAAACGCTCCTCAGCTCCTCGCATATTATTGCTCTTAAATTCCACATCTTGACTATTTTTCCCCTCCTTGTACACACCACCCACACACACCCCCTCCTCCTCCCACGCCCCCACCAGCACCAGCAGCCGCCCTGATTTTTCCTAAAGACACATGCGATGCGAAAAGGCTCCTTCTCCACAATTACAAACATCCGCCATGTAAATGAGCCTGGCTAGCAGGAGGATCTTGTGGGCTCAGCGCTTTAATTTAGTTCATTATTTTCATCTAGTTTTGCGCTAGTCTCATTGAGAGACGCTGGAAGGCGAGCGGTTGAGCTGATCAAGGCCATTAAGGCTTGAAAGAAAGGCCTGGAGAGAGAGAAAGAAAGCTACGCCTGCTGGCCAAGGCCAGTTTTCTGTTTTCCACTCATGTGTGGTACGTGTCTATATTGGTCAGTGCAGACTCTTTGTATTACTGTGAATATATAAGATGATCCTGAAGTTTCCATATAGACGTTTTAATGAGTGGATTTAGATACGTTTTTGCATCCATTGTTGAGAAAGAAAAGCACTGAGTTATAGAACAGATAGCACTGAAGTGGCTACATGGGTCCGCAGGCATTGGGCTGTGGAGAAGTGAAACTATGTTCTCTGGAATGATGAAGCTCCATCCAGTGTTTTGGACAACTTGTCCATGCCTATACATAACAGTTTGTCATACAGTGTTAGAAGTAACATAAGCAAGCCGCTTTGATAGAGCTAAACTCACTCTTATTCAGCTTGGGTGTTTAAGGTGGTAGTAACTTCAGGCCCCTGCAGATGGCGCTGCACAAGGATTATGGGACTATGAACCGCAGGGTGTGAGTGACGGGATCCATAGATTGGGAAGAGGTGCTACAGTGCAGGGAATGTCTCGTTCCATGTGTGGAAATTGTCTCCAGAGCAGATGGTAATGATTGGCTAAAAGGAGTGACTGAGCATGTGGGCGTGGCCAAAGACCATAGTGTGAAGGAAGTAGCTGAATCTGCAGGTGTATGGAAGCGTACGGTCATACGGGTCTACCAGCAGTGGATAAAATCCCAGTCTACAGGGGATTCTCCTCGGATTTGTGCATCAGGAAAGACATCCACCAAATCTGGCCCAACAGACCAATTGCCTGAGTGTCTGAACACTGATGTGGCCTACATCCAGAAACTTGTCCAGATCATGCCAAATCCAACCACAGTTGTTTTTGGTGTGGGTGGAGGTATTACACACCATTAGGTACGCTTCAATCACAGGTGACTCATTATTGAGCATCTAATTAGCATGATGCTAATTGGTGGTCTATAAGCTTCTGCTTCCACTAAACTCAGTCTTGTTGCTCTAACTTGCATCTTCAGACCCCTAAACACTTTTTGACTGATCAATGATATTAAAGGAAAGATGTAAACTGGAAAGTTCAAGTTGTGCAATTAAACCACATGTTTTAAACCTGAGCAGTACAATCTCTTAAGAGCAACAGAAGCATGTTACCATGGAGCATCTATGCGCTGTAGACTACAGAGGAGAATACACGCCTGCTTCATGCTGGGTGCCCTGCCCTTGACCCTAGTCCTCATCTAGGCCACATCAGAGGCCGTTTGTGTGATCTGGCATGACAGGTGAGTATGAGCGTGTTTTTGTATGCGTGTTGGGACGGAGAGGGCGCTGACCCTGTACCTAGTGGCTTTCATCAGCTGCCCACTGGTCATGAGTCACCCGCACATGTGCAAATGCTAAAAATAGTAATATTAATTGTTTGTGCTTATACATGATAATAAACAGGGCTGTCCAAACATCAGAGACCACCCAGGCAGGACAGCAAGTTATTAATTCTTCGGTGTTAATGAAACCTGACTGACTATATAAGATGGGCTTTCTGTTCTGACTCATGCTGTTGTGTTGGTAGCATCTTTTGAAAGTAAGGTATGTACCTCAGAGTTGGAAAGCAGCTCATACCGTCGGAAGAGTTTGTGAGGGGTTGCGTCGTATAGTACGATGGTCTTATTGGCATTTTGTGCGCCATAGCAGTAGTGAGGGTAATACTATAGCATGCTGTTGGTGACAGTGGATAGAAGAAAGCATGTACCAGCAACATGAGGGATCTGGGAGACCTACAGGAACCATGGAGAGAGAGAACCGACAAATTCCCCGACATGGTTGGATTGACCCAACAGCCATGACTGTGGACATTCAGCGAGCAGTGATACCCTTTACAGGTCATCCTGTTAGTGCAGCACCATTGGTAGACGGATGCACGACTCAGGACTACGTGCATGCCACCTTACGACGACTGTCCTTAACACCACATCAACTTCACCAAAGGCTGCAATGGTGTTGAGGCAGACCGTCATGGCGGCCGGTCATCTTCATTGACGAGTCCGGCTTTAGTCTTGGTGGTGACGACCAACAAATCCATGTATGGAGGAACCTTGGTCAGCACCAAGATAAAGACGGGACTCGTCACTAAAGATGACTCGCTGCCATTGAAGAAGACCGAGCTGCATGGGATGGATCATCACAGGACACCATTAGGAACCTCTACAGCTCCATACCGAGACGTCTGGCATGCTGGATTAGCCAACATGGCAGCCCAATGCCATGCTGAGAGACAGACTTCTGTATGTGTATCTCAATAAATATTGATCATATCAGTCTAAATTTATTATCAGTTATTGATCCTGGTCACCTTTATCTTCCTTCCCCACAGCACTGCAGCCCCACACCTCCTTCTGGGTGTAGCTGTTCTTTTGATGGTGAGTGTATCCATGCACATGTGTCTTTACATTGCACTTAATATCCATTCTGAATGGTAATAAACCTGGTCTCTGATATGTGCATGGTACTGTACCTTCACCAGCACAGCCTGCTTAGGCTCCTCAGACGAGCCGTCTGTTCTTTATGAACGTTGGGTCTCCTTTTCATCTTGTAATGTGCCAACAGGTTTGGACTTCCAGGTGCTGTTTCTCAGCCGCCACGTTGGAGCTGAAGTCTGAAGGGTGTATTAGTTCAAAAAGCTTATTATTCTAATGTGTAAATGGAACTAATGGTGGGTGTGCAGTGGGCGGGGGTGTGGGTGTGGGGTTGGTGCTTTTTATTATTACTTACAAAAACAGTTCTGAGATCAGTCCACTGTTATTATTTGGTCACTCCGAGAGACCTCCGCAAAATTGCTCCAAATTACGGCCAATTAAGACAAGGCCAAAGCTGTCCATCAAACAGCAAACTTTTTTTTTCCCCCTCTTGTCATTAAACTGTTAGAGGGGCAGACAACTGCTCTTTTTCACTCATGCTCATTTCTTTCTCTCTCTTCTTTTCAAAGCTAAAAAAGAGGAGGTGGGACAGGGTGTGTGTGGGGGGGTGCGAGTAGGAGTGTGTGTGCCAGATGTGTCACCAGCGGTGAAAACCACAGTTTTAATGCTTACTTGCTCTCTCTCTCTCTCTCTCTCCCTCTCTCTCTCTCTTTCTCTCTCTCTCTCTCTCTCCCTCTTTCTGTCTCCCTGACAGTCTGTCACCTGCTCGTTCGCATAATATCCCTGGCTGGCTGGCGTGGGCTGCTGGCCTGCATGCCAAAGCTGTGCGCACACGGGCCAGGCCAGGCCGGGTCAGTGGCAAACACGTGCCGTAGAGTGGTGGCGCCAGACGGGTGGTCGGTGTGGCACTGGCTACCTCTGAAATTTGACTAGCCACCCTGGGAATCACCCCGAACCCAACTTTAGCTGAGCTTTCAGTTAACTTGCTGATTGAAAATGCCACCACCCACTAAATTGGGAGAAAGTAGCTCAGGACATGATGTCATACGTGCTTTGAATCAGACATGAGACAAAGTGGTGATGTCATCATATCCTCCATCCTGCTAACACGGCCTCTTTCACATGCTTTCGGTTTCTGTAGTCCCAATCTACGCCGCTGAGCCAAAACATTATGACCACCTACCTAATCTCCTCTGACTTGCCAAGACATGGACTCCACAAGACCCCTGAGGGTAGAGTCCCAGTCATTTTTGGACCCACACAAAGCCGGCAGTTTCCTTCGCCCGAGAGGCACGAAACTTCACCAAGCACTAATCCACAGGCATACGGACCAGCACTCATCTATCTGTAGTTTATTCATCCCTCGTTCCTCCCATAGAGTTACAGTCTTCTTGGGACCCACCCTATGCTGGCTGTTTCCTTCGCCCGAGAGCCACCAAACTTCACATACACACTAAAGGCAGGCCCCCTAACACTAATCGAGTCATACCGACCCGCACTCGTTTACTCATCCCTCATTCCTCACTGAGCAAGCTGCGCAACCATTCCGCGTTTCCTTCAGGAAATATACTTTTCTAGTTCTTTATGATGTTCCTCAAATGTATGCAATGTGTGCAAAAGGCTCACAAAGCCTTCACTGAGATCTGGGAATGCCACTTCCATAAAGGCACAAGCCACAGCATGACATTTTTTTCCACTGGCTTGTCTTCCCACAAAGCATCCTGGTGCCATCACTTCCCAGGTAAACAAAGCACATGTGCTTTGCTCAGGAGATAAAGAAACAACTCTCATCAGACCAGGTGACCATCTTCTATCGCTCCATGGTCCTGGTCTAACACTTCTGAGCTCACTGTAGATGGTGTATCATTTATTTTAGCCAATCATAAACATTTGCTTTGAGACCCATTCTCCATGCATGGAACTGCACTGTACCACTTCTTCCCCATCTATGAATGCCCTCGTTCACACCCTGCAGATATTGATATCCCTATCATCCTTGTACAGCGCCCTCTGGAGTGATGGAGGAACACGAAGTTACCACCTAGAACATGCAAAGTGACTCATATTTTGGTCCTGGGTGTTTATTATTAAGTGCATGTTCACTCATAGACCTTTTCCACCAATATGGTGTCAGTGCCAGTGTCATAATCTCAAACCATCCAGTTTCTTTCCACTGGAAAAAAAAAGTTCACAGCCAGGAATATCAGTGCCGTTCCAGCACCATTAACTCTCTGGTCTGGAACCATGAAACCCCTGATGGAAGCTCAAAGGGGCTTGCCGCTGCCATTGCCACACAAAGTTGTTGACTTGAGGTCGTCTCCACTTTTACAGTTCAGGCTTCAGGCAATGACGTATGTAATCAAAAGAATCCCGTTAGACTCTGGATGAACTGTGTTGAGCTGAACTCGGGAAGAATCATATCCTGCCAGTGATGTGTTTGTGGATGACCTCATTCAACAGGAGGCGTCCGTCTTCTGATGAGCTGTGGGGCAATGTACAACGTGAAGCATTTAAAACACAGAGAGAGGAAACACAACTACGCCCTGTCTTACGGGTAATTGCGTTGTCTATGACAATCCCTTTGCTTCAGCTGGCCACAAATGCTGAAAACCTTGGTTCTGGGTGGTAAGATTTGCCCTCAAAGTATAAATTAAAATATGCACTTATAGAACATGTTCCTCCATGTTGGTCCAGGGCTCACTGAGCCCTCACTGAGATCTGGGAATGCCATTTCCATAAAGGCACAAGCCACAGCGTGACATTTCTTCCACTGGCCTGTCTTCCCACATAGCATCCTGGTGCCATCACTTCCCCAGGTAAACAATGCACCTGTACTTTGCTCAGGAGATAAAGAATTAACTTTCATCAGACCAGATGACCATCTTCTATTGCTCCATGGTCCTGGTCTAATGCTTGTGAGCTCATTGTAGATGGTGTTCGCCAAAATGCAATGCAATCATTTCTTTTAGCCAATCATTTACATCTGCTTTGAGACCCATTTGCCATGCATGAAACTGCATTCATTGCACTGTAGCACCTCTTCTCCATTTATAAATGCCCTCACTCACACCCTTCTGTTTTTGGACGAAGAACCATCCACCTCCAGATACGTAATCACTCGGTTGTCAAACCAGTGGAAACAGGGGCCTGTTCTTAACAGGTTCAGTAGAGCCTGGGAACCAGCACCAGAACAGAGCCATGGCACTTGGTTGGTGGAAAAGAGATATCAGGGATTCTAATTTGGATTACAGTTCAGGAGCTAGAAAGCAACGGCTGCACCTTTTAAGGTAGAATGGAGAAGTCTACTAAGCTGCTGACAAATAAGGTCAACTTCGGTCTATGGTTGGTCTGTAGGGCTGTGTATTAATGATGAAGTCCTCCAGAGTTTTACCCCACCTACACAATCAGGTTGAGTAAGCCATTGATCTTTTGGTGAACATGATATATATATATATATATATACAGGGGTTGGACAATGAAACTGAAACACCTGGTTTTAGACCACAGTCATTTATTAGTATGGTGTAGGGCCTCCTTTTGCGGCCAATACAGCGTCAGTTGGTCTTGGGAATGACATATACTGCGTCCTGCACAGTGGTCAGAGGGAGTTTAAGCCATTCTTCTTGCAGGATAGTGGCCAGGTCACTACGTGATGCTGGTGGAGGTTCGTCCTTCTTGGTGGTATGCTGACATTACCCTGGATACCGTGGCTCTTGATACATCACAAAGACTTGCTGTCTTGGTCACAGATGCGCCAGCAAGACGTGCACCAACAGTTTGTCCTCTTTTGAACTCTGGTATGTCCCATAATGTTGTGTGCATTGCAGTATTTTGAGCAGAACTGTGCTCTTACCTGCTAACTGAACCTTCACACTCTGCTCTTACTGGTGCAATGTGCAATTAATAAAGATTGGCCACCAGGCTGGTTCAATTTAGCCATAAGACCTCCCACACTAAAATGACGGGTGTTTCAGTTTCATTGTCCAACCCCTGTATATACTGTATACTATGGGTTTACGGACCCCTTTTGACAGCCTTGGTCCTCGACATATAGTCAGTCCCAGAATCAGCACCTGCATGGATTTTTGGCGCACTTTTGGCAAACAAATGTGGCGGCGGCGCAGCAAAAACAGCTGTTGTCTCTGTGCGACGAGCCAAACCCATTCTGTCTTTTTGAATTATGGTAACGCGAAACAGTGTCACCCGAGCCATCAGGGGAAAAAGTCCCCCTCTCTTTCGCTCTCTCTCTCTTTCTCTCTTGTGGCTACGATGGTCCCCCCTATGCGCATCGCTCCTTCTTCCGCGAGTTTCCTCCCTGACAAACTCGTCGAGGCGCGCGACTAAAAATACCAGGTGATGAGCGGTAGCAAGAGAGGGCGAGAGAGGGGGAGAGAGAAAGAGAGAGAGAGAGAGAGAGAGAGAGAGAGAGAGATGGCATGATAAAACATCGGCTCTGACATGGCCTCCTCTGTAATCTATCTCCTCTCCTCGCGCCTGCGAGCCAGCATATGTTTCCAATCGCCTCGCCTTGTCCCAAGCCGCCATTGCAGTTTCCCCCTGTCTGCGGTTCAAACCGGTGCGGTTATCAATCACCGTCAAACGGGAGCTCAACGCGAGGCGCACACATTTGTGCACGTTTGCGTGTGGGAGTAGAAAACTCTTTCCCTTAACGTTGGGTTGAATTTGTTCCACTTAATAAGCCCTCCCCAATGACCTCGCGCTAATTAAGTGCCGTGCGTGTAAGAAATGCGAGCTTTAATTAATGATGAGATAAATTCCGTCTCAAGGACTGTCAGAAAATGATGACACCATGTTTTACAGTTAAAATAGAATTAGGCAGAGGAGGAGGAGGAGGAGGAGGAGATGGGAGGGAGGATGGGAGGGAGGGTGGCGGATGGAACAAGCTTACAGACAGCACTTTCTAATCTGTCAGGCGGCCATGAAAAGAGCGGAATTAAAGGAGCGAGCGTTTGGGATGTCAATCAATGTTGTTTCCCTGTTGGTCGCGGGTGTGTTTGTACTCGATTGAGCCGGATCATGTTAACACATCTTATCACAGAGGAGCCGGTTTGTTGGCTTGGTGCCATGATGTGCTGAGTGAGTGAGAGAGAGAGAGGGAGAGAGAGAGAGAGAGAGAGAGAGAGAGAGAGAGAGAGAGAGAGAGAGAGAGAGAGAGAGAGGGAGTGAGAGAGAGCGAGAGATAGAGAGAGAAGAGAGAGGGGAAGAGAGAGAGAGAGGTAAAGAGCGAGAGAGAGAGAGAGAGAGAGAGAGGTAGAGAGGGAGAGAGAGAGAGAAAGAGGAGAAGACAGAGAGAGAGAGAGAGAGAGAGAGAGAGAGGGAGAGAGAGAGAGGAGAAGAGAGAGGGGAAGAGAGAGGGGAAGAGAGAGAGAGGTAAAGAGCAAGAGGGAGAGAGAGAGAGAAAGAGGAGAAGAGAGAGAGAGAGAGAGAGAGAGGTAGAGAGGGAGAGATAGAGTGGGAGAGAGGGAGAGAGAGAGAGAAAGAGGAGAGAGAGAGAGAGAGAGAGAGAGAGAGAGAGAGAGAGAGGGAGAGAGAGAAAGAGAGAAGAGAGAGGGGAAGAGAGAGAGAGGTAAAGAGCAAGAGGGAGTGAGAGAGAGCGAGAGATAGAGAGGGAGAAAGGGAGAGAGAGAGAGAAAGAGGAGAAGAGAGAGAGAGGGAGAGAGAGAGGAGAAGAGAGAGGGGAAGAGAGGGAGAGAGGTAAAGAGCAAGAGGGAGAGAGGGAGAGAGAGAGAAAGAGGAGAAGAGATAGAGAGAGAGAGGTAGAGAGGGAGAGATAGAGAGGGAGAGAGAGAGAAAGAGGAGAGAGAGAGAGAGAGAGAGAGAGAGAGAGAGGGAGAGAGAGAAGAGAGAGGGCAAGAGAGAGAGAGGTAAAGAGCAAGAGGGAGAGAGGGAGAGAGAGAGAGAAAGAGGAGAAGAGAAAGAGAGAGCTGTCACTTTACCAGCAACTGTCAAACCACACCCCCGACCACACCACACCACACCACACCACAACCGAGCTCTGACGGATATGAAGCAGATACAAAGACCACCATGGCCTGTTCACCTCAAACCCAAAGCAGCGCCAACTCACTAACCCAGAACTAACACAGTGTGTTCACATGAGGAGACAGCAAGTCACTAATGTCACTGGTGCGTGTTTGCGACTGCTAACTATGCACACAGTCCAGCTTCTGACAAGGAAGTCTACAAAACCACCTACCTTCTTCCTATTTCATTCATACATTTATTAATTTATAAGTTCATCCGTTCATTCATTTATCTTCTAAGTTGCTTATCCTTCTGGGTCATAGGGGGTGCTTGAGTCTATCCCAGCGCTTACTGGGCGGAAGGTAGGAACACCCTGGACAGGCATCTAGTCCACCACAGAGTAAATGCACAGACATACACACCCACACCTATAGGGGGCGATTCAGCATCGATAGTTAACCTGACTGCCAGTCCCACACAGTCACGAGGAGAACACCCCAGCTGGGAATGGCACTGTAAGGCAACGCAGCTAGTGCCTTACTCTATATGTGACTCGGTAATAAGTCTATATGTTTACATTCTGTCTTAAGCATGTTCACCTTATAAGCTTTATCGGCTTATCTAGAATCTAGAACCTGTTAATCATCTACCAGGATGTTAGGGGTTCCCTATTGTATATATATGTATCTTCATAAATGTACAGTATGTGTATATATACAGGGGTTGGACAATGAAACTGAAACACCTGGCTTTAGACCACAATCATTTATTAGTATGGTGTAGGGCCTCCTTTTGGGGCCAATACAGCGTCAGTTGGTCTTGGGAATGACATATACTGCGTCCTGCACAGTGGTCAGAGGGATTTTAAGCCATTCTTCTTGCAGGATAGTGGCCAGGTCACTATGTGATGCTGGTGGAGGTTCTTCCTTCTTGGTGGTATGCTGACATTACCCTGGATACCGTGGCTCTTGATACATCACAAAGACTTGCTGTCTTGGTCACAGATGCGCCAGCAAGACGTGCCCCAACAATCTGTCCTCTTTTGAACTCTGGTATGTCACCCATAATGTTGTGTGCATTGCAGTATTTTGAGCAGAACTGTGCTCTTACCTGCTAACTGAACCTTCACACTCTGCTCTTACTGGTGCAATGTGCAATTAATGAAGATTGGCCACCAGGCTGGTCCAATTTAGCCATGAGACCTCCCACACTAAGATGACAGGGGTTTCAGTTTCATTGTCCAACCCCTGTATATGTATATAGACGAACTGAGTAATCGAACGTTGGGGACCTTGGTTGATGTCTAGAATTTAGTTTGAGCCAATCTTTGGATTGTATTGAATTCCAATTTGAGAAATCTGAAAAAATCTCCACACAGATTGTCCCATGTTGCTAAATTAGGCCAACATTGTCCACACCCATAGGATATGTCTGGTCAGCTGTTGCTCTGCCATCGGCTTATGTGAATGCATCAGGCCTGGGCTAATTTTTTGGCTATTCATTGGGTAGCTATTCTATTTTATTTTGGGATTCAGATATCCTGATTCGGTTCAAAAAGGTCAACTGCAAAATACTGTAGCATTCTTACGAGAAACTCCAGGTTACAGTTTCTCCACCGCTAACAGCAGCAACCACAGCCCTCTGTTCCCTGATTATAAAAAACACCACTCCACCTGTATTCAGGCTCTTCAACATAAAAGTCCTTGATGAATTACGCTCGACATAAACATTTCAATATAACTGGCAGGACACCTGAAACCAAGACTTTTTAGCCTCCCCCTGAATATGTTTGATCCGAATCACCACATAATCAATTCTGGGACCTCCCACCTGAATGTAATTGGTCCTAATCGCCGTCTAATTAATTCTAGGTCCTCCCCCTAACCGTGACTGGTCCTAAGCACAGTATAATCCATACTGGGGCATTCCCCTGAACATGATTGGTCCTAATCACCACATAATTAATTCTGGGACCTCCCACCTGAATGTAATTGGTCCTAATCGCCGTCTAATTAATTCTAGGACCTCCCTCTGACCATGACTGTTCCTAATCACTATATAATTCATACTGGGATATCCCCATGAACATGACTGGTTCTAATCACCACATAACTAATTCTGGGACCTCCCCCCGAGTGTAATAGTCCTCATCATGATCTGATTCATTTTGGGACTTTACATCACAGGTTAGTGCTCCATGCAGCTGGTTGAAGTTGAGTGTTAGGGCATCACATCAGTGGTACTACATTACATAGTACTTCTGCAGAGCCATCTACAATTTAAACATTCCTTGCACAGGTAGGCGATTGGGAGTCTAGCCCAAGGACCCTTACTGGTATTGCATAGCGGACTGAACCCTAGTCTACAGCATGGCAGGCAGATGTGTTACCCACTACACTATACCCACTGGTGGGTCTTCAGTTCTGCATGGCGGTAATGCCATTCTTTTAATTTAGTCTTGTTATTTAATTGGATTCATTAAAAAAACAGTTCAAAAAACAACTCCTAGTCTTCAACTGAAACGACAATGACACGCTCATCTCTGAGCCTGAAGAATTGCACTGCAAGGATTACAAAAAGATGAAGTACAAAGCCATCTTTTAGAGGGAATTGCTTAACAACTCAGCGATCTAATTGATGAGTCCTTCAGGTCTAAAGCTCGGGTTGTAAATTTGATGTTTATTCCTTCATCTGCCTTCGCGAAATTAAGACATTTGCAGGCTCGTCTTAACTGGGGCTTCTGTCACTCTCCATTTTGCAAGGAATTATGAAGGAATGTTTTTGCTTTTGCCTTTTTTCGTTTTGTTGTTCTTTTTTTTTGTAAATGACAAATTAAACTCGTACAAAATATGAGTCCCCTGTGACCGAAACGTACCTGACAGCGTGTAGCACCTCCATGAGCATCAATAACAGCTGTGACTGGATTGGGCATGTAGTGGACAGGTTTCTGGATGTAGGACACATCAGTGTTCAGACACTCTTACATCAAAGCATTGCACAGTTGAGTCAGATTTGGTGGATGCCTTCCCTGGTCCAATTCCGAGGAGAATATCCCGTAGACTGGGATTTTAGCCACTTCCATACACCTGCAGATTCAGCTACTTCCTTCACACTATGGTCTTTGGCCACGCCCACATGCTCAGTCACTCCTTTTAGCCAATCATTAACATCTGCTCTGGCGCCATTCTTTAGATCCAATCTAAGGATCCTGTCACTCGCATCCTGGAGGTAGTTATAGCACCATCATCCTTGTGCAGCGCCATCTGCAGGAGCCCAAAGTTACCACCACCGTAAACACTAATTTTTTGTCCTGGGGCTTCATCTTCCCCACCAAATCATCCATCAAACGAACACATATACCGGATTTGTTGTGCATACCAAAACACTTCAAAGTGGTTACGTCAAGCCCAACAAACCAAATCCAGCTCCACTTCCAGGACCTTCAAACCTCACCCTCACCTAAGCAGCCTCTGGCTTTGACTCATGTGAGAGAGTCAGGTCATACCTCAGATGAAGTCATGCAGCTCAGTTATTTCTTTGTGGCTTAGTGTGGCAAAGGCTTGCCTCCATTCTTCATCTGTTGCTGAGGAGAGCCAGAGTTCACTGTACTACCACTGATGTCATAGCTCTGAGGAGGTGTGAGCAACAACTTCTCATACACGCAGTAAAAGCATTTCTCTGGTCTACAGCGTATACCCGCATTCCTGTCTTCAGGATTGGAGGTGTACTTTGGAATTGTTATCTTTCCAACTGATGTGCAGGGAATCAAATGAAGAAGGTGAGATAACTGAAGCATGATTAGCCTTATTTCACACAGTATAGTTTCCCTGTCCACGCCGGTAGCCCCTCCACGGAAGCCCCATCTTGTTGATGTCCATACCGGTTGATGCACATTTCGTGAGGTCAGCTTCTGACCTCAGAGCCGCTGTTGTTTTTGGGTGGTGGACCACCCTAGATAGATAGATAGATAGATAGATACTTTATTGATCCCAGAGGGAAATTCAAGAAACACCCTAGCATGTACATCCCCCATTAGCACCATATGCACTAGTGCCTCCCGCATTACCATGAGTGTATTGCTGCCTGCTGAGAACAGAACATTAACATTAACAGAACAGTGTAGCTGTGTAGCGGTGTTTCTAATAATGTGGCCAGTTAGTGGAAGTACAAGGCACATGTTTTTAATAAAGTGGCCAGAATGTCAAGTACAAGGTGGGTGTTTCTAACATAGTTGCCAACAAGTGGAAGTACAAGGTAGGTGTTTCTAATAAAGTGGCCAACCAGTAGAAGTGCAAGGTGGGTGTTTCCAATAAAATGGCCAATGAGTGGAAGTACAAGGGTGGTGTTTCCAATAAAGCAGCCAACGAGTGAAAGTACAAGGTAGGGGTTTCTAATAAAGTGGCCAACGAGTGGAAGCACAAGGGTGGTGTTTCCAATAAAGTGGCCAACGAGTGGATGTACAAGGGTGGTGTTTCTAATAAAGTGGCCAACGAGTGGAAGTACAAGGTAGGTGTTTCCTATAAAGTGGCCAACGAGTGGAAGTACAAGGTAGGTGTTTCCTATAAAGTGGCCAACGAGTGGAAGTAGAAGGTAGGTGTTTCCAATAAAGTGGCCAATGAGTGAAGGTACAAGGGTGGTGTTTCCAATAAAGTGGCCAACGAGTGGAAGTAGAAGGTAGGTGTTTCTAATAAAGCGGCCAATGAGTGGAAGTACAAGGCAGGTGTTTCTTAAAGTGGCCAACGAGTGGAAGTAGAAGGTAGGGGTTTCTAATATAGTGGCCAACGAGAGGAAGTATAAGGTAGGGGTTTCCAATAAAGCGGCCAACGAGTGAAAGTATAAGGTAGGTGTTTCCTATAAAGTGGCCAACGAGTGGAAGTACAAGGTAGGTGTTTCCAATAAAGCGGCCAATGAGTGTAAGTACAAGGTAGGTGTTTCCAATAAAGTGGCCAACGAGTGGAAGTACAAGGTAGGGATTTCCAATAAAGCGGCCAACAAGTAGAAGTATAATGTAGGTGTTTCCAATAAAGTGGCCACAAACTTTTTCACCCTTTAAACTTGGAGCTGTAGTAGAGTTGATAGGGTGGCATCTGGGTTTGCGGACTGTGTTAGGAGTTTACTCCCCCGTACTCCATCATTACCCCAATATCCCGTACAGAACACAGCCCTACACGGCCCGGCTGGAGGATGATGAATTGAGTTCATCTTACTCTAGTGATTGCTGTGGAAGCCATGTGGTGCTCTTTGTCTCCTTACGAAGTGACAGACACGAACAGCGAGATCCCAGCTGAACACAGCTGAGTACATATTAACAAATGCTATGAATCAGTATGTGCAATCAAATAAAGCCCTGAACTCGGAAGCATGTTCCGATCCGATGTGTTCGGAAGGCCAATTACCAAAGATACTTAGTCACTTCATCTTCATTCAGCCTCGCCGCTTTGATCTAAGGCTAATTCTTTCCTCCTTTAACAAATGCGAATTAACAGAGGACAATATGAATCAAGTTAATAATGCATGTACCAGCAAACCCCGGAACATATGGCCCTCTTTATTAGCATTCCCAGTCAATCCTCATCTTCGGCATGACGCGCTTCTCGGAAGCATCCCTTTTTGATGGGTTCAGAAAGGTGTCGGAGGTGGGGTGGGTCGGAGGGGAACAGTTGGGATGGTTTGTTTGCAGATTTGTACGTATTTAATGTTTCGTTCACGGGTGCCTGGGAAAGTTCACAACTCCATTTCTTCGGCGAGCGGAAGCAGACTGACAGGCGAGTGATGTTTCTGACAGGAGAGCGAGCGAGAACGAGAGAGAGAAAGAGTAGTGTTTTCCTGTCACGCCGTCGGATCAGGAAAAAGGAGCATCGGAGTGGCTCACTCAAAGAGGCACATCTTCTTACCCCGTCAATCAAAATCTCATCAGACGCCAATCACCCGCCGCTAGGCGAGGGAAGCTGCCAGTCATGATGGAGCTCGCCAGCTGCTTATGAATGGAGGCCTAGCCGCCGCTGCTCTGCCTGACTATTTTATCTCAAAGGCTACATGCCTTTAACAGATGGCATGCCTTTGGCTATGAAAACAATCTAAAAGACGGAGGAGGGAAAAGACCGAGTTAGAGAGGTGGGCTTGACAGACACAAAGCTGGAGAGATAGTGAGATGAAAAGAGATCAGAAGCAGAATCAGAGTCAGACTCTATTGGCCCAGTATGTGCCGTATACAATACAGAGTACACACAACATGAATTTGCAGTGGCAAGATAACAGGTACGGCACCTGTGGAAAGGGATACTAGGCAAGAAGGCCTGGCACGGGTGTCCCATGGGATTGACGTCGAAGAGCCCAAACCCTAAAGCCTCCCCCCAACCTATAATCCCCCCACCAACAAACGTTACTATAGGCAGTATGCATTCTGTCTGGTAGTGTTCTCCTGGGATACTTCGCACCCAGTTCAGTCTACCACACTGCCAGAGAGCTCCTGAGAGCCTGTTTTGACTGCTCCAGAGTCCAGAAGTGGTCTACAGAAGATCTGGAGTTCAATGATCTTCCAAAGT
>JAMWET010003168.1:57500-67500 GCA_024036415.1 Prochilodus magdalenae
CCAACACAATCACTTGCATCAGTCATCCTCCATCACTAACCCAGCAGAATGAGGTCATAAATATTCAGCATGGCTTCAACCTATCCGATGCCAAGCAGGCGAGCATGTAGCCCGCGAGTGGAGAGAGAGAGAGAGAGAGAGACAGAGAGGGAGACAGAGAGGGAGAGAGATCCACTGATGAACACTGACACACTTAAACCGTGAGCTATCCCAGGGTTTGAGGGGGACCTAAGGCACATAACGCACCCCTCTTCTCTCTATCCTCTCTCTTTCTCTCTCCCTGGCTCTCTCACCAACACATACACACATACACCCACACAGAGGCTTTTCCGCCCCTCTTCCGTCTTGTCGCCGAAAGAGCAGGCTTGCAAACATTTCTGTTAATTATGTATTACAGCTGTCCTTCATAAACTTAATTACCAGGCGCTGAAAGGCAACGGGCCTCCATTAGCATACGCGCATGAAAGAGACATGGCATATGCAAAAATACGATTTTAATTAGCATCCTCTGATAGGGCGCCTCGCAAATCAAACTGGCACGCTGGAAGGGGCTCGCGCCGCTGCGCCTGGATCGGCTCTGACGGCTGATGGCACGACTGGCAGTGCCCGCTGGGACGCAGCACAGCAGCGGTTGCGAGGATAGGGCCTGGACCTTGGAGCCACATGCTTTGCTGAGGTTGTGATGGCATCCGGGTTAGTGTTATAAACGAGTGTTCATGGAGGGTAATGACTCTGTCCTTAAATACGGGCCTGTACAGCCGGCACGTACCTGTCAACATGCATCCTGGTGTTATTTAGCAGGTGTTGTAGAGTGCTGTACGTGGTTTATGGTGAGATATAAACTCTTGCAGTTCTGTTTAGGGTTTCTCACCATGCCTGTCGTTGTGGACAGGAGACTTTCAGCCTTCATTGCTCTGTAGCAGCTCAGCGTAGAGTCACAACATTGTACTCCCAGAGAGACAACAGTATCCCTGTAAATCTGGTCCACTGCTGTAAGGGCCTCTGGGAAGGACGTTAAGTCAGTCACAGTTACCATTTGTAGCTAGAAGAATGCTAAGATGCTAAGAGATGGTTGCTATGGTATTTCAAAAGATTGCTAGGGTGTTCCTAGCCAGTTGCCATCGTATGTCACATGGTTGCTAGACTGTTGCTAGGTGGTATCCCAAATAATAGCTCGGGCACTGGTAGATGATTGCTATCGTAGCTCAAATGGTTGCCAGTGCTTTGCTAAGAGGTATCCCAGATTTTTGCTCCGGTGTTGTTGGGATGTTGCTATGGTATCAAATTTTTTTTGCTACAGTGTTGCTAAGTAGCTGTTGCGGTGTTGCTTTTGGTGATTGTTATGCTGCTAAATGGTCAATATGGTATCTCAGATAGTTACTTGGCTGTTGGTAGGCAGCTCCAATGTTATACAGTGGCATTCCATTGTCGTTGCCCAGGGGTTACTAAGTGGTGATATTCAAGTGTGAGTGGAAGTTAGAGTGGTCAGGTGGTTGGACAACGACCATATACAGTAGAGACCCTTACACTTACTGAGTTACCGTACACCAACACGCTGCTTACAGCACACTAACACATTACACTTACTGAGTTACTGTACACCAACACGCTACTTACAGCACACTAACACATTACACTTACTGAGTTACTGTACGCTACACACACTAACACATTACACTTACGCTACTTACAGTACACTAACACATTACACTTACTGAGTTACCGTACACCGACACACTACTTACAGCACACTAACGCATCACACTTACTGAGTTACCGTACACCAACACGCTGCTTACAGTACACTAACACATTACACTTACTGGGTTACTGAACACCAACACACTACTTACAGTACACTAACGCATTACACTTACTTAGTTACTGTACACCAACACGCTACTTACAGTACACTAACACATTACACTTACTGAGTTACTGTACACCAACACACTACTTACAGTACACTAACGCATTACACTTACTGAGTTACTGTACACCAACACGCTACTTACAGCACATTAACACATTACACTTACTGAGTTACTGTACACCGACACGCTACTTACAGCACACTAACGCATTACACTTACTGAGTTACTGTACACCAACACGCTACTTACAGCACACTAACGCATTACACTTACCGAGTTACTGTACACCGACACGCTACTTACAGCACACTAACACATTACACTTACTGAGTTACTGTAGACAACACACTACTTACAGCACACTAACACATTACACTTACTGAGTTACTGTACACCAACACGCTACTTACAGCACACTAACACATTACACTTACTGAGTTACTGTACACCAACACACTACTTACAGCACACTAACCCATTACACTTACTGAGTTACTGTACACCAACACACTACTTACAGCACACTAACCCATTACACTTACTGAGTTACTGTACACCAACACGCTACTTACAGTACACTAACACATTACACTTACTGAGTTACTGTACACCGACACACTACTTACAGCACACTAACACATTACACTTACTGAGTTACTGTACACCATCACACTACTTACAGCGCACTAACACATTACTCTTACTGAGTTACCGTACACCAACACACTACTTACAGCACACTACTTACAGCACACTAACACATTACATTATGCTTACTGAGTTACCGTACACCAACACACTACTGTACAGCACAACTTACACACATTACACTTACTGAGTTACTGTACACCAACACACTACTTACAGCACACTAACACATTACACTTACTGAGTTACTGTACACCAACACACTACTTACAGCACACTAACACATTACACTTACTGAGTTACTGTACAAAAGATCTCCAACCATATTTCCTCTCCTTGCCATGCATATGTCAGCACAGGATGTAAACAGAATATAGGTGTTTCATCAGGTGTCTGTAAAACTACTAATGAATTCAGATCCCTGTATTTAAATCGAATGTACAGAACACTGACGATAACTAACAATAACTCTCAATATTTCTAGGGGTTAAAACAGAAATCTCTGCGAAGCTCGGCCTGAGGGCTGTTCTCATAATCCCCTCCGATTAGAAAGAACAGCGGGCGTTATGGATTGCTACTTTTAACTAATGACGTGCTCCACCTTGTTAGCTTTGAGAAGCAGACGGTAGCAGCACTGGGAGTTTGCTGTTCCGTTTTTTATGATTTTTGTCAAAGCTTTTAATAAAACGCAATAAAGACCCGATTCAATTTCCTTCTCGTGCCGAAAGTGAGTTTTCATTATGATGTCAATTCTAATGCAGGCCTGCCGAAGGGATATACATAATGCCGGGTGTCGACGCAAGCCGGCGTGAACAGAAATTCAGTTTAATCAAAGGCTATAAATAACAAGGAATGAATGAACTGAGGCTGAGAGGAGCGGATTTATACTTGTCGTGTACTATCAAGCCAGGCACGAACTAGTAAATGATTGAAGCGGCTGTGTTTTATTGAGTGTGTTTATATGTCGGACTGGAAAACATCTCAGCAGTGAGACTGGAACATCTTCAGCCCAACCTCTTCACCAGCACAGGTCAGTATGCTGTCTACAGCATAGACATGCACGTCCTTCATGGGTGGCTGCTGGAGCCTATCCCAGCGCTCATTGGGTGAAAGGTAGGAAACACCCTGGATGGGCCACCAGTCTATGACTGGGCAGACAGGCACATATCGTCGCTGTCCAAAGAAAATCATGTATCTCCATTTTTGTTGATTTTTATTTTCACATCTCATTTGATCATATGACCTGCCTTTTACACTGTGTGTAAATTTCATGAAGAATGGACCAACAGAAATGGCCCAGAACTGCTTGGAAAGATGTCTGGTTCCATTGACTTCCATTCAAATGAAATTAGGTTTTTGGCATCTCCTGTAAAGTTGCCATTTTGGAGATACCTGTTTCTCTCGACAGCGACGATATATACACTTACTCACACCTAGGGGGCAATTTAGCTTCTCCAGTCACACGTCTGACTGCATGCTTGGTAGGAATGTAGCCAGGGTACAGAAGGAAACCAGAGCACCTGTAGGACACCCACACAGACATCACACCCCAGCTAGGAACTGAACCCAGGTCGTTCTTGGTGTGAAGTGACAGCGCTACTTATATACACTCGCTACCAATAGATGGGCTAGAACTTGTTGTGCCCAGACGGAATCAAACATCAGGAATGACCTTTGGTGGCTTGGACCATTTCCTGCTTGGCCACACATGTGATATAGGCATGGGTGGGTCTTATCGCTGTACCAGACTGACCCAGCGACCATGATTGCGGATATTCAGCTATCAGCGATGCCTTCCATGTGTCATCCTGTTAGTGCCAGCACTGCTGGCAGACGGCAGTACGATGCATTACTACATGCACACAGACCGTTACCACGCCTGCCCTTAACACCACGTCACCGTCACCAAAGACTGCAGTGGTGTCGTCCCAGACTGTCATGGAGTGACTCAGGATGGCAGCGGGTCAGCTTCAGTGACGAGTCCCGCTTTAGTCTTGGTGGAGACCAACGAATCCGTGTGTGGAGGCACCGTGGTCAGCACCAAGTTGTACGGTTTGTCATCACACATCCAGAAGGCCTGGTGTCACTCCACCTCCACCCCTACCGCACCATCTGCAGGAACTGTGTGAGGATGTTCAAGCTGCATGGGATGGATTATCACAGGACACCATTAGGAACCTCTACAGCTCCATACCGAGACGTCTGGCGTGTTGGGTTAGCAAACACGGCGGCCCGACGCCATACTGAGAGACAGACTTCTGTATGTGTAGCTCAATAAATATTGATCATATCAGTCTAAATTTATCATCAGTTATTGATCCTGGTCACCTTTATCTTCCTTCCCTCCTTCCTTCCTTCTGGGTGCAGCTAATCTTTAATGGTGAGTGTGTTTACTGAATATCTGAACATGTGCTTTACAGTGGTACTACCCCGGGTGGTTGTTAGGAACAATATGAAGCTGTTATCCACTTTTCTGCTTTAAACGCAGCTCAACCAATCGATTTTAGAACGAGAATTATGAACGAGTTTTTTGCGCACGTGCCTGTTCAGAGCGCATTAGACATCTTCCCAAACATATTAGACAGGCAGGCCCAAAGCGAGACGACACTTCAAGAAGCCAAATTACACTCTAGTCAAGCGTAAACGCGAAAACCTGCAGAGAGTGTGCTCTAATAGACGGGTGCACCGTTGGGACGGGAGGGCCTCAGAGGAGGCCGCGGAGCCTGGTGAGGCTGCCGAGGCTTGGCTGCTCTGCCCTTCTCCCCTCGGAGCGGCCCCGCGGCGGCCATTTTGTATGCTAGACTGGGCGGCAGAGCGAGGCGGGCCAAGCGAGACCCGACACGGAGAGGCCCTCGCCTCATCTGCCAGCTCTAATGATGGCATCCACCTGCTGTTTTACTGCCACAGCTGGAGCCAAATACCATCCCTCAGCGCTCTCAGCAGCCCCCTCCCACTCTCTCTCTCTCCCTCTCTCTCTCTCTCTTCCACATGTACATGCTCGTCCACCCCGCTTCATTGCTTTGATGAACTTTTTATGGTCAGCGCCCGCAAAGACCTCATCAGGAACCGAAAGGGTAGGGTTGGTTCAGGGAGAAAAGAGGGTCGTATGACACCCCTGAGGTTTCTAAGACAAGACAGAGTGTCAGAGTAATATGTTACCCTGTTGGATGACGAAAGAAAGTCTCCATCTCTCAGCATGGCCGCCATTTCTCTGGAGACGGAGGGGACATTCTGGTGATTGCTGTTCTAATACGACAACACTGAGCCTGATAACCAAATAAACTTGGGGGATTAGAAGTTCACGGTTAGTGTTATTGCAGTGGTTGGTAAATAGTGGCCATAATGAGGTTAATGAATGAGACCAATGTTCTCAAGTGCTAGGTAAGTGGATGAAACGGTCTCGTACTGAACAGCCCTTGCATGTGAAACATGAAATCAATCACTCAATCAATCAATCAATCAATCAATCAATCAATCAATCAAGGGTGACTGAACATGCATTTAAATATAAGCTCACCAGACAAATGGTCTGCGTGTAATACCTTCACTAGCTCCGATAACAGCTGTGTCTGGATTGGGCATGGACTGGACAGGTTTCTGGATGTAGCCACATCAGTGTTCAGACACACTCGCATCAAAGAACTGGTCAGTTGGGTCCGATTTGGTGGATGCCTTCCCTGGCACAATTCCGAGGAGAATTCCCTGTAGACTGGGATTGTAGCCACTGCTGGTAGACCCGTATGATCGTACGCTTCCATACACCTGCAGATTCAGCTACTTCCTTCACACTATGGTCTTTGGCCACGCCCACATGCAGTCCCTCCTTTTAGCCAATCATTAACATCTGCTCTGGAGCCATTTTCCACACATGGAACGAGACACTCCCTGCACTGTAGCACCTCTTCCCAATCTATGGATCCCGTCACTCACACCCCGTAGGTATTTCTAGTCCCATCATCCCCGTGCAGCGCCATCTGCAGGAGTCTAAAGTTACTGCCACCTTAAACACACAACAGAACTCTCTTTTTTTTGTTTTTTTTTTCTTTTTGGTCTAAAACTCAAACGATCCAAAGTAAAAACAACTAATAAAAACAAACATAGTCTAAAACAAATGGTTAGTAAGATAATAACGTGAAAGATAATAAAATGCAACCACATAATTATTAAACCAAACAAATAGGGTTCTCCCTAGAACCTTCACATTATCCTGATACTTTAACGAAGTATCCAGAAGTGTTTCAGAGTATGTGATGACATGCAGATGAAATTAGTTTTCTTCCTTGGATGGACCATGTTCTAGAATTCCAAATCAGAGAATGTGTATGTTGGAGGAGAACCCCATTTACACATCCCACTACTGTCTAGAACCAAATGTTGGCATCTGTGTGAAACAGTGTATTGTATTTTATGGCTGGAGCCCAGCTGTAACTATACCCATATTTTTTGAGAAATAAATATTCCTGAAAAGTCAAAGCCCTTTAGTTGCCAATAAAGGGTTCTATTTGATGTGCAAGCATGCAGAACCTTTACCAGAACCTCAAAATAAAGGTTCTGCGCTCATTAACGACTTTTCCTGCAAGCCCAGAACAATTTAGGAACCTCTATTTTTAAGCGTGCCAATGTATCGCCCAATGTGTGTTGGAGGAAAACCCCATTTACACATCCCAACACTTTAATAAGTCTAGAACCAGTGTACTGTATTTTATGGCCGGCTGTAACTATATCCCTATTTTCTGAGAACCATACACGCAAGGGGTTCTTTATAGTGATGACATAGAGTAATCATTTTGGGATTCCTAAAGAACTTTGTAATGGACTGTGCTGTAAAGAACCAAGGAAATGTGGGATGTTTGACTGTAAAGAACCTTCGTAAAGTTTACAGACCCTCATGTATCTTCCCAAGACCTGTTCATCCAAAACAAGAACCACTTAGGAACCCTTATTTGTATTACGCTGATTCCCCAAGGCACCAAAAAGGGCTATATGGAATGATACCATAGAGGAACCACCTTTGCTAGCACGAAGACACTTTTAATCAAGAACCACTTGAAGAACAGTTTCTAAGAAGACTGTAGGAGTGACACACTCTCCAGGACAAGTTGTCACAAGGGTTCTTCAGAGCGATGCCATGGATGAGCCACTGTTGGTTCCCTGAAGAATCATCTACTCAAAGCCATTTGATGAAGAACCGGCGAATAACCTTGCTTAATAATTGCACATTTTCCTGGAAACCCAAAGCACTTCAGTTGCCAATAAAGGGTTCTATTTGATGTGCAAGTGTGCAGAACCTTTACCAGATCCTCCAAATAAAGGTTCTGCGCTCTTTAACGACTTTTCCTGCAAGCCCAGAACAAATTAGGAACCTCTATTTTTAAGCTTGCCAATGTATTGCCCAATGTGTGTTGGAGGAGAACCCCATTTACACATCCCACCACTGTAATAAGTCTAGAACCAGATGTAGGAGTCTGTGTGAAACAGTGTACTTATGGCCGGAGCCCAGCTGTAACTATATCCCTATTTTCTGAGAACCATACACGCAAGGGGTTCTTTATAGTGATGACATAGAGTAATCATTTTGGGATCCCTAAAGAACTTTGTAATGGACTGTGCTGTAAAGAACCAAGGAAATGTGGGATGTTTGACTGTAAAGAACCTTCATAAAGTTTACAGACCCTCATGTATCTTCCCAAGACCTGTTCATCCAAGACAAGAACCACTTAGGAACCCTTATTTGTATTACGCTGATTCCCCAAGGCACCAAAAAGGGCTATATGGAACGATACCATAGAGGAACCACCTTTGCTAGCACAAAGACGCTTTTAATCAAGGACCCTTGAAGAACAGTTTCTAAGAAGACTGTAGGAGTGACACACTCTCAAGAACAAGTTGCCATAAGGGTTCTTCAGAGCGATGCCATGGACGAGCCACTGTTGGTTCCCTGAAGAATCATCTAACCAAAGCCATTTGATGAAGAACCTGCGAAGAACCTTGCTTAATAATTGCACATTTTCCTGGAAACCCAAAGCACTTCAGTTGCCAATAAAGGGTTCTATTTGATGTGCAAGTGTGCAGAACCTTTACCAGATCCTCCAAATAAAGGTTCTGCGCTCTTTAACGACTTTTCCTGCAAGCCCAGAACAAATTAGGAACCTCTATTTTTAAGCTTGCCAATGTATTGCCCAATGTGTGTTGGAGGAGAACCCCATTTACACATCCCACCACTGTAATAAGTCTAGAACCAGATGTTGGAGTCTGTGTGAAACAGTGTACTTGTGGCCGGAGCCCAGCTGTAACTATATCCCTGTTTTCTGAGAACCATACACGCAAGGGATTCTTTATAGTGATGACATAGAGTAATCATTTTGGGCTCCCTAAAGAACTTTGTAATGGACTGTGCTGTAAAGAACCAAAGAAATGTGGGATGTTTGACTGTAAAGAACCTTCGTAAAGTTTACAGACCCTCATGTATCTTCCCAAGACCTGTTCATCCAAGACAAGAACCACTTAGGAACCCTAATTTGTATTACGCTGATTCCCCAAGGCACCAAAAAGGGCTTTATGGAATGATACCATAGAGGAACCACCTTTGCTAGCACGAACACACTTTTAATCAAGAACCACTTGAAGAACAGTTTTTAAGAAGACTGTAAGTGTGACACACTCTCCAGAACAAGTTGCCATAAGGGTTCTTCAGAGCGATGCCATGGACGAGCCACTGTTGGTTTCCTGATGAATCATCTAATCAAAGCCATTTAAAGAGGAACTTTTTCTGAAAATTCAAAGCCTTTGCCTTGGTGGACAGTTAAGGGTTCTATTTGATGTGCAAGAGTACAGAACCTTTACCAGAACCTCCAAATAAAGGTTCTGCGCTCATTAACAACTTTTCCTGCAAGCCCAGAACAATTTAGAACCCTCTATTTTAAAGTGTGCCAATGTATCGCCCACTCTCGCCCAGCCGCGAGTCCAATAAAACCGAGAGTGGATCTATTTCCACCAGGAATTGCTCATCAAGCGCACCCAGGTTTCAGGTTTCTGGAGCCGATTCCCGCTGGAGCTCCATAGCAGGTGTTCATGGAGAACTTTAAATTTGATGAGTATGAATTAAAGGGGTAAAAAAAAGACAACGAAGAGGAATATCTAAAAATAGAGCCTAAGCATCCGTCCAGGAGACAGGCTGAAATTACCGCGCGCCGGAGAATGACAGCAACTTTTCCTGCCTTTGCCGGAATCTGTCAGAGCCTGGGAGGTCTTAAGGGAGAGAGGCAGGCTTGACAACATGTCAATATCACTTTAGGAGTGTCTGTTTTGGGGAAGCTCTCAGGGATGTATCACATGATTCCAGCACCTCGCCGCCTGCCTGAAATCCGGCAGACAGATTTGATAGCCTCGGAAAAAGCAGGCACTTGATCTGCGAGACCACAAGAAGAACGATTAGGAAAAAAAAGGCCCGGGAAGCAACAATCCTTTGTTTATCACTG
>JAMWET010003168.1:72500-139716 GCA_024036415.1 Prochilodus magdalenae
TAGCTCTCCTTTCAGGTTAGTGAATATTGGTACAGTAGTACATTATCTACTACTAGAACCAGTGGATAGGGGAAGATTCTACTACTTGGAACTTAGAACAGCAGAAACTGAACTACAAATAGTTCTAACATCTGAATACAGTGTCTTTTAATAGGTCATGATGACCTCAGGAAACACTGATGTGAGGATTTGATTGCTTTCACCCACTACAGCCTTAGTGAGGACACACAAGAGCCAGGTATTGGACGGCCATTTCTGGATCACTCCAGCCCATCCCAAAGGTAGCCAACACCAGGCACGGGTCTTGTTGACCTCAGGCTCATGTGTGGCCGTTCTGCAGAGTGCCATTCTATTGGTCATTGCTTTTCCATGGGGAGTTTACAAGCTCAGCTACATGGCTGGGTGTCTTAAAGTAGCTTAACTGACTCATTCCAGGAACTGGCTGGATACTTTCAGAGATCCAGTGTGCTAAAAGCACTGGAGCTAAGGCATTCCCCGTCATTTTGTTCAGTTGGTCCCTGTCCTGGTCCAGAAGAGCTCACTGATAACTCAACCATCAATCTGTTTCAAACATCAGTGCTTTGTAACCTTAATGAATTCCCGTCCCTTTTATTCGCCACCTGTTTACCTCTACTCTATGCTATCTCCATGGATGAGCCAGGAGTGTTCATCATTCCGAACCGCAATCAAATAAAATCCACATTAGCGCCTCAAACTTTGTACTTTCATGTTTTTGTATCAGATGTGGAGGGCCCGCAATTGCAGGTGGCATGTGACGCTGGGTTTCCGGAGCTGTTTGTTTATGGCGGCCGGTGACTCGGTGCGATCACCCTGGAGAGGAAACCAGTCAGATTGACTCTGAGGCGAGTCCCGCTGATTAAACATCCACTCAGGCCCTGTTGCTCAGGTTCGCTTTCAACAGGCCGGGTCCTCCGAGGACTGTAGAGACCCGGGCCCCCTGACGGAGCCGTCCGTCCATTCAAAAGCGAGTGAGAGGAGGAGGGGGGGCATAATTTATTTAGAGTGTTTACTGTTTACTGTCTCTACTAGGCCTTAGAGAGCAAATGAATTTTTTACCAATTTCCCTTAAGTATAAAAGAGAGGCCGAGCTCCAGGGTATCTGCCTTCCAATATGATCAAGTGTTGGAGTTTTGTGTGAGGCCTATCACCTTTATCAATGACAGGCCCCATTTCCGTCCACCCTTCAGGTTATGAATATTTCAGAGTGAAGTATCTGCTCATAGGCCACATGGTGGCAAAGGCAAGCGAATGGAAAAGGTCAGTTCTTCTCTCCCTGTCTCTCTCTCTCTCTCTCTCTGTCTTCTCCTCGCTCTCTCTCTCTCTCTCTCTCGCTCTCTCTCTTCTCTCTCTCTCTCTCTTCTCCTCTCTCTCTCTCTCTCTGTCTTCTCCTCGCTCTCTCTCTCTCTCTATCTCTCTTTTCCTCGCTCTCTCTCTTCTCCTCGCTCTCTCTCTCTCTCTCTCTCCCTCTCTCTCTCTCTCCCTCTCTCTCTCTCTCTCTCTCTCTTCTCCCCTCTCTCTCTCTCTCTCTCTCTCTCTCTCTCTCTCTCTCTCTCTTCTCCTCTCTCTCTTTCTTTCTCTCTCTCTCTCTCTCTCTCTCTCTCTCTCTCTCTCTCTCTCTTCTCTCTTTTCTCTCTTTCTTCCTCTCTCTCTCGTCTCTCTCTCTCTCGTCTCCTCTCTCTCTCTCTCTCGCTTCTCCTCTCTCTCTCCTCTCTCTCTCTCTCTCTCTCTTCTCCTCTCTCTCTCTCAGTCTCTTCTTTCTTTCTACTCTTCTCTCTTCTCTCTCTCTCTCTCTTCTCCTCTCTCTCTCTCTCTCTCGCTTCTCCTGGCTCTCTCTCTCTCTCTTCTCTCTCTCTCTTTTCTCCTCTCTCTCTTTTCTCCTCTCTCTCTTCTCTCTCTCTCTCTCTCTCTCTTTTCTCCTCTCTCTCTTCTCTTGTCTTCTCTCTGTATCTCCCTCCCTCCCTCCCAGGTATGTGTTAAGAAGGGAATAGGTTAAAGCAGCTCAGTACAGTGAATGATTAGAGAAGAACTACACTACTGGTTGAATCTTCCAGCTAAATATTTGTTTTTCTGTATATTTGAAATAAGTGTACGAAGAAACTCGTCAAAAGATCACACTAAAAGGTGAAATCTAACCGTTCGAATTTTAAATAATTCTAATTATTGAAGTATAAATCTGAATCCAATACAAAAAGCCTTGTCAAACAACAAAACTGAAGCATGGTCCCTAGACTTTAGTAACCCACTTAAGTGCACTTTATTTAAAGTGCTTAATTTAAGCATACTTAGTACACTCCCTTGCACTCATGACTATATTTGACATACTATCAATGTCCTTAGTATGATAAAAATATATCATTAGTGCTAATAAATAAATAAATACTCAAATAGAACTAATTGTACTTAACTGTACTGTTTTGAGACACCATCACGATTCACTTAGATGCTCTGAAGTACATAATAAAATACATTTCTAGTACAAGAAAGAGTTGCATATAAGTGTACTTATATTAAGTTATATAACTCGTAATGATTGCATTTGTAATATATATATATATATATATAGTATTTAGCACACAAAACAATAATGCGTTTGAAATGTACTCGCTGGTATTACAGTAAATTCCATTACCTTAAGATCACGCTTTCTGGTTCTCCCCTACCTCCGACACTCCACACTGCGTCACCCATCAACCATTTCTGCATGACATCATACCCATGTGCTTCCAGTCTGCCAATCACAAGCCACCTTCCCAATCAACCTAATCTATCTCACCTGTTCCTCATTAAGCCTCTCTGTGTATATACCTGTCTGTTTGAACTCTCCAGTTGTGAGCTGTATAGCGGTTTGCCTTCATTACTATGTTAGTGCTCTGGTTTTGGATTCTGTTATAGCCAACTTGAGCATTCCCCCCCTGCGCACTGCTTTTTGGTTTAACTTGATTGCTGGTTCTATTTTGATCGTTTGATTTCGACCCCTCACTTGTCTCCTGGATTTTGGCTCTGTTCTTCTCTCTCCTGGTATGTCTGCTTTGGTTTTGTTGCTGAGTTTTAAAAATAAAACTAGCCTTGCTTTTAGATCTGCTTGTGTTGAGGACTGTTTATCTGTTTATTGTTACAAAATCTGACAGAATTTTAACCTGCAAAGTGTAAATTATTGTACTTATGTTAACTATGCTGAAGGACTACTCAGGTAAAATGTACATGAAATAATAGCACATTACACACACACACATATATATATATATATGCTTGTATTTAGCACACAAAACAATTAAAGTATACCTTAAAATATACTTCAGTTTATACCTGAATGGTAAACCATAATTTCCCAAAAAGGTCAGAATGCACAGATTAAATAAGACAAAGTATGTCGATCTTTACAACTCCAGCAACTGCTATAAGAACAGTCACATCAGGGCCTGCACCCCAACACATCACGGATCCTCTGCAAAGTGGGATGAGGTTATTTTCCGTGTAACCAGCCTTCTTTTTATAAATAAACTCTGAATGCTTGTTGCCAAAAAGCCTTATTTTGTCTGATTGTAGTGGGCGTCCTGAATAGTGTCCCTAAGTGTTACTGTCCCTAATCTTTTACTCAAGAATCCTGTTTTTTGGAACTGAAAGACAAATGTTGTACTTTTGATTCCACTGGACTCCATATTACTTTGGAGATTTGACATCAGTGGGCCAATGTTCCTTCTGAATGTGATCAGCCATGTTATGTCCATCACAGGAGAATCAACAATTACAGTCAACTCCTCATATGCTATTAGTCAATTTCCAAGAGCTGCTCAATGTTTTAACAATTGAATTTCGTGGTTGCAATGATGGCAACAACTACAGCAGATAAAGATCATGAAGAGGTGAAGGTGCCTCATTAGAGAACCCATGGCCGCAAGTCCATACTTGGAATTTTTATAACTGCCGTACGTTTCCATACACCTACAAATTCAGCTTCTTCCTTCCCCACGCCCAAATGACCGTCACTATTTTCAGCCAATCATTAACATCTGCTTTGGAGCCATTTTCTACCCACACTACAGGTATTTACTGCCCCATCGTCCTTGTGTAGCACCATCTTCAGGAGCCTGAAGGTAATACCACCTTAAACACTCAGGGTGACTCATTTTTTGTCTAGTGTGTTTACTTAACCAAGACTATCTATCTTTTCACTTAAGTAATAGTGGTTTACTTTGTCAATCTCTGAGACAAAACTCTTTCTATGGACCATGGTTGGAGATTGGATGGTTGGAGATTTGCAGAAGATGGAAACATTCTGGGGTCACCAAGTCTCCAATAGTACAATTAGATGCCACTTAGGAACCATGCGACAGATGAAATACATAGACAATTTGCTTTGGAAACATTCCCCCCGACGGTCTACCAAAGTCTCAAATAGTACAATTAATGCCACTTCCACATGCCCAGACATCCCAGAATGAAGCTTTTTCTTTTATCTTACCACAAATGCATGACACCAGACGTTTTGGCTGGTGTAGGATCTACGATCAGACAAAATAAGGCTTTTTGGCAACAAGCTTTCAAAGTGTATTTAGCATAAAACGAAGGATGGTTACACGGAAAATAACCTCATCCCGCTTTGCAGAAGATCTGTGATGTGTTGGGGCATAGGCCCTGGGAAACTTGTTACGATGCACAGCATCACAGAGTCCTTTAAGTACCAGGAAAATCTGGCTGCCTCTGAAACAGGTGTTAAAACTGGGTCAACTTCCAGTAGAACTAACCCAAACATACGTCCAGATCCACACAAATAGTTCAATTACCACAGAAACAAACTTGGGACATGGGTACCCCAGTCTCTCGACCTAAGCTCCTCGGTAGTAGAGTCCATAAGAGAAGCTAGGACTCTAGAGAAGTTTCGTTTTCAGGGAAACCCCGGTACTCATTATGCATTGTAGAAGAACCATTGCTGTTCCTTTGGCAACTAGAGGGTACGCAAGACCCCAAATCCAGGGGTGCCAATAAAAGCCAAAGGTATTTTTGGATAAAGTTTTTGCTGTCTTACTAAATTTACTTTCATTAAAGCTGAGATGTGCCTCATTTGACTGTAGTCCAAAGGTCCACTGATCCTAGAACCCCAGGTCCAAGCCAAGAACCTTTTTTGCAGCCTTTATTTTTAGGAATTTGTTGCACAAATAGCCAAAGTAGGTCTCGTTTGTTTGCTTCTCCTGAACCAAACACAGCATTCCTCTCCGCACGCAGCAGGAGTCCACACAAGCCGTGTCTACATTTCAGAAAATCATGCAAAAAAAAAAAATTGCTGGTATCATTACTCGCCTCCACGCCAGGCTCCGGCAACCGCTTGCTGACATAAATGCTTATAGGCTTTCATCGGAATCAGAGAGAAGTCATCTCAGTCCAGCCCTTACTCAGACGCCATCAACCGTCTGTCGGCCAAAGCACAAATAACTGACTGGTCCATGGGTCGGGCCGTGAAAAGGCCTCTTTAGCTCTGGACGTATCAAGCTAGAAAAGCGTTAAGGTACAACTTAACAAACAACAAATCAACATCCCATAGAAGTTTTAATATGTTGGTGAAGTTAGATGTTGGGTTAATGCCCCACACCTCTATGGGCTTTCGAGGTTTACCAACACAGGATGGTGAACACTTCTTTTACAGCGTACATTCAGCTGTTGACTAGTTGTTGCCTTGGGGCTGAACACAGTTGTGCCTCACTACTCACTTCAGGGTTGACTGGGTTCAAATCTCAGGTCTTCCTGCTCTATTCGTCCCCCGCATGTGAACCCTTCGGAATTGTCTAGTCTCATTGTCCAATGAATACATCCATAACGAGTTTGCTCAGAAGGAATCAACCGACAGGAGTGAAACTTGGTGGGTGGGTTTGACATCATAACACATGCAAATGGTTCCAGTTTCACGCTCGGCTGTGCATGTGACGTTAGCACGGAAGGACCTTATCGCTGTACCTGACTGACCCAACAGCCACCATTGCAGACATTCAGTGAGCAGTGATGCCTCCATGAGTCATCCTGTTAGTGCAGCACCAATGGCGGATGGCTGCACCACGCAGGACTACACGCACTGTCCTTAACACCCTGTCAACTTCACCAAAGACTGTGAAGGTGACATGCTAGACAGTCTATGGAGTGATTCAGAATGGCAGCTGGACATCTTCAGGGAAGAGTCCACCTTTTGACTTGGTGTACTGTAAGTAGTGTGTTGGTGTACAGTAACTCAGTAAGTGTAATGTGTTAGTGTACTGTAAGTAGTGTGTGTTGGTGTGTACATACGTGTCTGGTACAAACTCAGTAAGTGTGTAATGTGTTAGTGGGCTGATACAGTAAGTGTAGTGTGTAATAGCACGTGGTTGTACGGTAATCCTCAGTTGTAAGTGTAATGTGTTTAGTGTGCTGTAAGTAGTGTGTTGTTGTGTTAGGTGCTTTAAGTCAGTAATCTCAGTAAGTGTAATGTGTTAGTGTACTTGTATCAGTAGTTAGTGTGTTGGTGTAACAGTAACTCAGTAACAGTGTGTAATGTGTTAGTGTACTGGTACTCAGTATTAGTGTGTCGGTGTACAGTAAACTCAGTAAGTGTAATGTGTTAGTGTGTCTGTAAGTAGTTGTGGTGTTGTTGGTGTACAGTTAACTCAGTAAGTGTTAATGCATTAGTGTACTGTAAGTAGTGTGTTGGTGTGTACGGTAACTCAGTACGTGTAAATTTTGTGTAATGCGTTAGTGTACTGTAAGTACTGTGTAGTTGTGTTGGTGTACAGTAACTCAGTAAGTGTAATGTGTTAGTGTACTGTAAGTAGTGTGTTGGTGTACAGTAACTCAGTAAGTGTAATGTGTTAGTGTGCTGTAAGTAGTGTGTTGGTGTACAGTAACTCAGAAACTGTAATGTGTTAGTGTGCTGTAAGTAGCGTGTTGGTGTACAGTAACTCAGTAAGTGTAATGTGTTAGTGTGCTGTAAGTAGTGTGTTGGTGTACAGTAACTCAGTAAGTGTAATGCGTTAGTGTACTGTAAGTACCGTGTTGGTGTACAGTAACTCTGTAACTGTAATGTGTTACATTATACTTTAGCACTTTTATACAAGTGAAGACTTTTACTTACACTGGAGGATGATCTCCACTTTTACTCCTCTACATAGTTACAGTTTATATACATACATGTACATAGTTTACTCATATTTTGTCCACAGTCTGATAATGGCGACTGTTGTTGTAACAGGCTATCATTAGGAAGATGGTTGATGCTAAAAATTCCAGGTCTAACTGAAAGTTTTATCGAGTCCCAAAATATATCCCCCTTCCCAACAGTTGTAACTCTTACTGACTGGTGCTTAAAATTCTCAAACCATCCCCCCAAAAAATGACCAAATGAGGTGCCTAATCGGCAGTGTTTAATTCCTGCCTAATTTATCGCCGAGGGTGAAAATCTTATTGCATTCTGGAACTCGGGGCTTAGTATGTGGGGTGGTGGAAAAAAAACCAGACAGTAAGAGCATAGACACATTCTGAGTTCTTCAATGACAAGCTGACTGTTCTGCCATAAAGCACCGCCAATTTAAATTGCAAAGTGGGTTGCCAAGTCTCCTCAGAGGCAATAACTGTAAGTATTTTGCGACTCGGCGAAAAAATAAATAAATAAAGGTGAGGTATGCAAATAAGGTTGACGGAAGAGTACTTTGAGGCGAGTAGGTAATGTAGGAGCTATTCATCACGCACAGGGAAAAAGTAGCACCGGCCGTCCTTAGCATATTCTAATGAAGGCCATCATGCAAATGAGTGTGACCTTTTCTGTCCCCCCCCTCCGCCCCCACCCAACACTTTCTTCACTAGTTCATATTCAATAGAGGAATGTGGTACATATAGGGAGTGGGGTACATATGGTAGGCACCGGCATAGACAGTGGCTGATATTAAGGCATAACAAATAAGACGAACAGAAGCTAATTAAACGTATCAGTTCTTAGGTAAACAGTGCACACTAATGTATGGGGGCTAGAAGGAACGTGCGGAGACGTCTTTAAGGATTCCGAAGCCCAGCATCTGGTAGCATTTGTGTGGTAAATGTGACAGGTCGGAAGAGGGCTGCCTCTCACCTGTCTCTGGCTGTGCACGAGCAGGAAAAGCATCAAGCAAATAAATAAATAAACAAACAAACACGACTGACGGTGCCGGTAATTGACAGCGAGCGAAAGCAGCCAAGTTGCATGCCCTTACAATGACTTTGAACTTTCTCCACTTGTAAAGATTAAGCATAAATATTGAAATATTGAAATGAAAGATGTGCTGTCTGGGCTGCGGATGTGGGGCAAGACGGGTGTTGGTGTGGGGGGGGGGGCTTGTTCAGGTGGTGTGGTGTGGGGCAGGGTGGGGTGGAGGGGGATGTAGTATCGCCTCTGCATCAGTAAGCAGCCCAGGCCTCCACCCAGAACCGACAGTTATGGATAGGAAGCATTACCAGCCATGGTAATTAAAGGCAAAACTAATACAGGCTGGAGGAGGAGGGGGGTGCTCATCCTTAGTCTCCATTCATCATGGATTGGCTGCGTCACACAGCACATGAATTAGACCGAGCTGCTTCTTTCGGCTTCTCGCTGCTCGCGGTGGTCTGGGTGTTATCGTGTCCTGACCCTAAAACTCACTTGGCATTTTAAATGCGGAACTTTGGGAATTTGAAATTGAGATCAACGAGAGCTGAGGGTGAGGAGACGCCATCGCCAAGGCCCAAAACTGAGTGAAGCTTAGTATAGACTCCAGGATACAGTAGGCTAGTTCAACGTTAGGGGTCTACACTCATGGGAGTAGTGTGGCTTTGTGACATTGATGTTGAGCACTGCTTTGGAATGACACTTTTCTGGATCTGGCATCTTTTCCAGGATTGCTGGCTGGATTAATGAACTGGCATCAGTGTTCAGTTTACTGTGTGCCACCTGCTCACTTCCAGGACCACCTCTTAGGTGCACAGATACACTGAAGAGATAACCTTTAAAGTCTTTACAGCCAAGAGGCTGGGATTCCCAGACATTCCCTTTGAAAAAGCTTGGAAATGTTTTTGGAATTTGGGATTATTGGAGGAATTACGTTCATTTCAAATCTCAAGATGTTCATCCAAATTGTGAATGTCCAGGAATACATTCAGTAATTTTTACGTTGCGAGTCTCTGAATATGGAAATCAATATTTGGGAATTTGCAGAGAGAGCGGTATAAGCAAATGCTAGGGGGACTGTCTATCCATAGGGGTGCCTGGGTGGCCAAAAAAACAGAGCCACAACACCATCATAACTTTGTAATCTAATAACATAACCCTAATATGCCTGTGGTGGTGGTGAGGGTTGGTAGGGGTATGGGGAGTCAGTGAAAACTTGGTTAACAGTAAATGCAGAGATTGGCTAACAGCACAGGAGCTGCCAGCCAATATGTCAGAAAGAATGAAGCCCAGTGGGAAAAAAAGAAAAGAGAACGAAAGAAGGCAAAAAGAAAGAAGTTATGAAAGTTGATAAATGAATACTTCATCTCCTTGCATAGTAATAGTTGCTGTAAGATAGCAACGTTTGCTAGCTCAATAATGTTTGCAAATGTAATAAACAGCTAGCAAGCTAGCACGCTAGCAAGCGAGAATTAGGCTTAGCTACTCCCACCCTGAATCTGTTAGGAAGAGTTGGAAAGACTATTAAGCTGTTTAGGGAAAATAACATTCATAATTTTAAGAATTACACTTTAGCTTGTAAGTGTGCTGCATGAACCGAAACACTTACCGCCATCGTAGCCTAGTTAGCTAGCCAGTGTTAGCCCTGCTGTAACAGTGAACTAAAATGTGTTTTCTTCAGTCATGGACTGATGTAGGAGGGTTGAATTTAGTTTCTACAGTAACATCATGTGACCGCAGTGTTCTGTCCTGAGTATGAATGCTAGCTTGAATTTCCCTCTGGGATCAATAAAGTATCTATCTATCTATCTATCTCTATCTAGCTGTAATATACTCCTGTTTGTGTTTACAGTGTCATAGGCTATAATGTGGCGTAGGTACTATTATTACTTGGGTTTCACCATCCAGGCAAATCTAACCTAGGGCATTACACCGGTCAGGGCTGGTATGTTTCAGTAGAATGAGATAATTCACAAGGTAACGGTTTAATGAAATGCTGACTGTGGGTTTTAACAAAACACCAACACCAAGGACATGACAGAAAAGACACAACACGGCTGTAGCTAGCTTCTCATTTATAGCTTTGCTGTGGCTTTTCTGCTAACCGAGCTAGCTAACAAAAAGTCTGACAGCTAGTATGTAGGAACATCATCCGACTGAGGAGATAGATCTTGCGTAGATGACGAGTCCTCATTACAGGTTAGGTGTAATGTTAGCTCATCCAAACAGGCAGCCTTTCTTACTCATCCAGAAGGAAACCTGCCCATTTCCCATGACTGTTTCTGAACAATAACTCACGTTTTCTAATGTAACCAATCTGTGTACTGCTCAAATGCCATTTACCTACCTGAAACAGTTTAGCACAGTTCAACCAAAGATTAGACTCCATCATATTTACTGTTTTACATTTCTGTACCCCAAGGTTCTATGGAAGGTGGGTGTAGCTCAGTGGATAACACCACTACACGCCAGCGAGTCACCACCAAGCCAACAAGAGTCCTTGGGAAAGACCCCTAACACTACATTGGCCTACCTGTAAGGTGATTAACATCGTACATCGCTCTGGATAAGAGCGTCAGCTAAATGCCGTGAATGTAAATAAGGCCCTTTTAAATTTATGCGTATCGTCGCTGTCTAAAGAAACAAATGTTGATTATGTGTGCCATTTCTGTTGGTCCATTTATCAAATTTTCAAACAATGTAAACAGCAGATGCTGTGCTCTAATGACGTGTAAAAATAAAAGTCAATGTTTTCCATTGGACATCAATGATAATAATACTTTTAGGTATTTTAGGTATTTTACTTCCTGTTCTGCAGTAACCCTACTGAAGCATATTAGCTTGAAAAATATACCTACCCTTTTTTTCATGTTAAAGTTTTGTTCTGATAAGAAAGGGCAAGCTCATAGGTAGCAAGCTCATTCATTTTTTTTTTTGTGCTGCTGGTTTCAATTAATTAACACCAGCACAACTAAACAACGACTAAACAAAAAAAATGAATGTTGTTTTCGACCAAGGTTATTTCCTTTATTAAGCTCAACAAATTGTACGAAAATATATATATACTCAAATATCTTAAACAAAGATGAAGTCCCAAAGCAAAAGCCCCATCATACTGGATAGTTTAGAACCACACATTTATCCCATCTTAATCATATTTTATAATTTAACAATGATAATTAGTACGTATATTACTGTTATGTTAGAGCAACCATCCAAATGATCAACCTTTCACTTGATATACAGTACAAAGAATTAAAGCACAGTCAAATGTATTCCTAAATGTATTACATTTATGCTAAATATAAGTAAAAAAAATAATGCAATATATCTTTAAAAACAGTAAAGTAAGAAAAGTCCCAGTTTTAATTTTGGTTAAAAATTGATGATTAATTTTTGATGTTGATAAATAATGTTTCACACGAAGTGATTATTCACCCCTAACCTAAACATTAAATATTAGATTGCTATGAATTTATCTCACGCATTTTTGCAATCCAACTTGGACCACATGTTTCTTTATTACTCATCTCCACAAAGGACTCCAAAAATGACTACTCGCATGAGTAGCTTGTTGGGTGACGTGTAAGGAGGTACAGTGTGCGTGTGATGTAGCAGCCGTGCCCATATGCTGGGACATGACTCATGTGCTCGTCAAGCTGTTGGGTCGGTCAGGAAACAGTGATCATCTGGCATGCTTCGTCACAATGCGGTCAAGCAAACCTAGCATGTCTCACAATGTCAAACCTACCCACCAAGTTTCATTCCTGTCAGTTGATTCCTTTTGGGTGCAGCTGTATGTGCAACTGTTCTTTTGATGACATATATATAGTATAATATATATAAATGTGTGTGTGTGTGTGTATATATATATATATATATATATATATATATATATATATATCATTTTATATAATAAAAATAGAAAAAAAATAAAATAAATAATAATTAATAAAAATATAAATAATAATATATATCATCAAAATGTATATATTTTTTTTGATGATGATGATGTAATGACATGTAATATATACATTTTTGTTTATTTATATTTTTATTAATTATTATTTATTTTATATTTTTCTAATTGACATTTAACTAGACAATAAAACAATGCTGGGCCCCATTCTCATATTTCCAATGAACATGTCAGTTAGCCTAGCCATCTAGCACTCAGTGTTACCGTCAGTGGCTGATGGTGAAATCATCATCAGCAGCGCTCAGTTCCCTCGTACAGTTGTCAGTAGCACAAGGAATGGTCCAGAGAAGCAGCACCTGCACAAGTACTACTCAAAGACAAATGCACATCGCTCAATGCCACTGTTTTTGTCCCAGTACTGACAGTAGCTCAGCTTGTGGGCCTTGTCTACAGCTATGAGAGCAAAGAGCTGTGTGTCTGTGTCTGCGGATGACAGCAAAAAGGGCAACCAAGGATTGTGATGCCAAGGGAAGAGCTGGGTGAGAGTGTGCGTATGTGTATGTGTGTGGCCTGAGACGAAGTGCCATTCTGACATATTCTGCGTCGCATGGAGCGACATATCCGCTCTGCCAGGACCAGTCACCCCCGGCATCGTGACACACACACACACACACACACACACACTGCTACATCTCTGAGCACCACGTCGATACTGACACTGTGCCTGGAACAGCAGGAACCCAGCACGTCACATTCCCGTCAAGGCCTGCACTGCAGTGAGACGACTCACACTCATGCAAACAGACAGACAGAGTGAGAGAAAGAAAGAGAGAGAGATGGGAAGGACTGTGAAATAGAAAAGCAATACAGAGAGGGGAAAAAAATGAGGGGACTGGATCAGGATGGTGAAGCTAAAGAAGTCCATGTATATATAGTACCCAGGACCGTTAAACCATCAACACTAATAAAGATTTATAATTGGAATAGAAAAAAAACAATCCAGGGAACCGTAAACACTAGACATCTTGTTTGGTGGACCACAGGGTTCTATATTAGGCCCCCTTGCCTTTTTATTTTAATGTGTTTTATGTATTATACCTTTATGCAACAACATCCAGCTACACTCCTCCATGTTTCCTGACACCGGTAGTCTTTACAGCACGCTGGATCAAATGACGGAATACCTGGTGTTGTTATGGAACTTGTCTCTGGCTTCCTTTTCATAAACCCACGTATATACATTTATATAAAGAACAAGATTTGTAGAAGCGTGCATCATCACACATACGAAGCAAGACACAAAGCCAGTGAAAGGGCTAACCCAGGGTGGTAAGGGCCAGAGGGAGGCGGTGGGGGTAGTCCAGAGCGAGACGGAGAAAGCAGGGAGAAGAAGACGGAGAGACTGATAGGCGCTGATCGTCACGATAAGCGCTCCCGACAACTTGTGACCAGCACGCTGTTAGGACACTAATTGCCCATGAAAGGTGACCTGGGGCGAGGCAGAAGCGGCTCGGCTCCGCCAGGCCCCTCTACGCACCACCAACATGATCCCTCCCGACAGCATACATCCTCACATCAAACCCCAACACTCCCACCCTGACACCCCGGCCCACAACCACGCACTGATACTCCCCTGGCGCACAGGGAAGGAGGGAGGCGAGGCAGACAAGAAAGGATACGGAAGACGAGAGATGAATCGCCCTGACAAGTACCTACCGGTGGTTGAGTTGATGTTGGAAACTGTCTGGAGCAGGAGAGCGAGGAAGGGAGAGAGAGAGAGAGAGAGAGAGAGAGAGGGAGAGGCCCTTTGAACTAAGAGCCATTTGACCAGTCCAAGCGTCAAACCCCCTAATGTTCCTGAAATGCTCCGTCCTTTTCAAAGGACAGTGATGAATGGCTGGAACCATGCAAAAACACCGGACATGTCATGTACAGTGATGGGGACATTTTACATTTGTTGCCACATGGCCTGTAGGACCTTGGCCGTGTCCTGCTCAGCTGCGCATAGGCTTGCCTGACGATCGTTGCGTTCTAACCCCTTTCTGGACCAGTGATGTTGCTATCTGCCCCAGTGGTGTAGTCTGTAAACCTCTGGGAGTCATCAGTACGTTGGTAAGGCTTGCTCTGCCAGCCCAGCTATCAATAATAATATGGATGATAGGAATAACATTATTACACCCAGACGGATGGACTGCACAACTCATATACGAATCTGCTGTAAGGAATTTCATAGTGTCCCTGTCAGGTCCTGTCCTGCCCTGTTTTCCTCAGTGTCCTCTGGTTTTCTGTTTCTGTCTTGTCGTGTCCATGTGCCCTTTGTTGTTCTGTTCCATGTGCTTCTGTTTGTTTTGTTTTTTTTCTCCTCCTGTCTCCGCCTTCTTGCCAAGCCCCTTACCTGTTCCCTTGTTCCTAGCCCCGCCCCTTCACAGGTGTTTCTCGTTAGCCCTTGTTGTTTTACACTCTGATTGTTCTTGCTTGGTGTTTTGTCTCCATGTCCGTGGGTTTTGTCTCCATGGCCATGGGTTTTGTCTCCATGGCCATGGGTTTTGTCTCCATGTCCATGGGTTTTGTCTCCATGGCCGTGGCTTTTGTCTCCATGTCCATGGGTTTTGTCTCCATGGCCATGGGTTTTGTTTCCATGTCCGTGGATTTAGTCTCTGTTAGTTGTGTCTGTTTCCCTGTCCCCCAGTAGTCCTAGTGTTTTTGATTTTGTTTCATCTTGTTTTTTTTTTCATTAAAACTCACACTTGCATCCTGCCTCCTCGTCCTGTCCCAGCGTAACATTCCCCTCCACTTGTGAAATCAAAACGATGCCCTTTTACTATACGCGCTTACTGACCATGTCCTACACAATCAGTAGCCCAGCTGAGCTTTTACTGGCAGGTTTTCATGATTCTGATTGACCTCTGTCAATTCTTAATATCTCTGTCTTAACGTAGGTATCTAGTATTGGTAGGTAGAGTGTAGTGCCTCATTCACCATAAGCTGGAGTCCAATACCCTAGCTGGGCAACCACCCTCCCATAAACCAATAAGTGTCCTTGGGCAAAACTGCTAAAAGCTACCTGTGTAAGAAATGAGCAAACGTAAAGTCCCTGTGGATAAAAGTGTCTGCCAGAAACTGTCAAGGAATGATTGGACAGTAGACGGGCTCCTCACTGAGCTCCTGGGCTTTACTCAGACTGCCAGCCCCAAATCGGATTTTTGGCATATCCAGATCCTATACAGATTGATTTATGATAGTCTGAAAAGCAAACATCTCCATGAAATTACAGTTTGGCAGATCAGATCCAAGGTACATGTAGAGGTGGTTTGAAAGGTGATTGTAATCAGATCTCAGTCAGACACTCAGGATTCTTAAATTGGATTGAAACGTATGTTTTCCGCCACTCAGAATGAGACAAACGACTGCAATGTCCCACAGGGTGATTGATGTACCTCTATTTCTCCTGCATTTGAAATCCACATCATCACAGTAGCTACGTAGTTACAGACGCCTTTGTTTTTTCCAGAGGCAGCCCATGTAGATAGGTCAGTGACACTGGGACACAAATCTGATCCGATCTCTTACTAATTGCAGTAGGGACGGCCATCTCAAAAATCTGATTTGAGAAGGAAGATTTTGTATTTGAAACTTACATGAAACTTTGTTCTTGCGTTCTGAGCACAGTATTGGACCCTCCTTATGCACCTCGGTAGTCCTTTCCATGGCTTCCATCTGATTTTAGTAAGACTCTTATTTGGAGTTTTAGTTTCTTCTTTGTCTTTTTATCCTTATCCTCTTATAGGATGTTTTTGAGTGTTGGTTTTTTGCCCTGTGTTGTAGCCATGTTCTAGCAACAAGAAACAAGTGACATGGCATCAGATCACCAAGCAACAAATCCAGTTGAGAGTTTTTCTCGACTTCACGTAAATAAATTATGATGCAGTGAAGAGATATTCTAAACTATCGGCTCCAACAAACTCTAGCTTCTGCTCTCTGATCTTTTGGTTCCTACCAGCATTTTGTTCCAGGTCTCAGCAGCGTGATGGTAAACATGAGAGAGATGCTCGTAACCGCTGTTTCCTCGTTCCCCAGTTTATATGAAATGTCTTTGTTCATTTAAATCTGTGAAAAATGAATTGTGGAAGAAAGTACAGGGTATTGTTGGTGCCTCTGGGGAGTTATAGGTCACTCGATAGCTAGCTAGGTTAGCCAGCATGCTAACCGGCCAATAAGGCTAGTCACGAATGAAAGCAGTAAGCTTTCCAAACAACAGATATGTGCTGTCAAAACTAGTGAGCTTTCCTGGACCTTGTAGACACTCAGATGCAACAACGTGAGCGGCCTTAAACACACCCACAAGAGACAAACCTGGGGCTACATCAGTGACTTGTCCCCTGCTGGTGTGAATGAAGGTTCAGTGGTTCCTTGGTTCTTCTTAATGGTTCTTCCTCATGCACTTAAGGGTTCATGGTTCCTATGAGTTAAGTTTCTCCTTGCATGGTTTGATTCCTCTCTGTGTTTCAACAGTCCTTCCTCTTGAGTCGAGATGTTCCTTCAGTCTTGGTTCCTCTCTGTTTCTTCCTGGTGCTCTTTTATTGACACTGTGACCTTTGTTTGGCCCATTAAAGGTCTGGACCCCTTTGCAAAGCAATTCTGGCACAATGACTGGCGTTAAAAGCACTCAGTAAGTATATTCAATTAAACCAGATTCTTGACAAGAGTACTCTTCGAGACAAAGAATAGCTGCATAGCCACAAAGGCGCATGAGGAACCCTGAGCAACGTGGTAAAAATATATTCGTATTAAATAAAGATCATTCTAATTAAATGAGGCAGCGTAGGCCATTGTTGTTCCCCGATTTGGATCAAATGTGCATTGGTTTAGTGGAGTCTTCGGGGCTTAGCTGGAGGCTGGATGTGAATGGGAGGTGATGTTTAAGACTGTGGGTTTGGCTTCGCTCACGGGCTCTCTCTGGACTCATGAAGCTCTACAGTGCTTTACTGCAGCTCCCTCAGCTGCCCATGACAGAAAAAAGAAAGAGAGAGAGAGAGAGAGAGAGAGAGAGAGAGGGAGAGAGAGATATTCCTGGCACCAATATATCACCAACTCATGCTCCTTAAGGACAATCTGCATCTCGGTGGAAAACTGAGTGAGTTGTCTGCAGAACAGGGGCTTGGAGTAGAAGATCACAAATAGCTGACTAGTTTGCTCATAACTCCAGAAGTGAGGGTGCCTGCTGGGGTACGGTGATGGCCGCAGAGAAGAATGCCACATGAAAACCAGGAATCAGAAGAATGGAAACCTCAGTGCCAGGGAGGAAACGTGGTCTTGAAGGGGGATACTAAAATGACCTGCTTGGGCTGCACCAATAACTCTCATATACGAGACTGACCAGCAGTGCCTACACCCACCCCATCTCATAATCACACCCTGATCCTGGCCAGCACTCATCTTCCTTCTGAGTCCGGGGGTGTGGAGTTTAACCCACAGCTTAATGGGTGAAGGGCATGAAAGCCCCCTGGACAGGGCACCATGTACATGTCTATAGCATGGCTTCGGTTAGGGTCTCTGAGCTAGTCGAGCATTTTCCTCTGATATTATTGGTTAACTGGTTAATATTATTTTTGCCCTCCTGATGGTGCATGACGGCGTCATTCAACATGAGGAGACATTTTCGTAGCAACACGTAAAAGCTCCCTCCGAATTAATCAAATCTAATTTACTGAATGTTCTCCTTGTGGTCACCAAATGCCAGCCAGGGCATTCTTATGGCCTGATGTACTGAGCCTTTCGCCCCAGGTCCAGGGGCAAATCAGGGAGACTCTGTCTGTGCATTACGTATGGAACTCGTATGGACTGTACACGTAGACCACTTTACTGGAAACACCTACAGTGTACTTCCACTTACTGGACACTATATTGGAAACACCTACCTACTTTCTACTTTTACTGGCCACTTCCAACTACCTTGGACACTTACTCTGGACACTTTATTTATTGGACCAATTGGAAAACACCCTACTTCCACTTACTGGCTACTTCCAACTACTGGACACTTTATTGGAAACACCTACCTTCTGCTTCCACTTACTGGACACCTTACTGGAAACACCTACCTTATCGTTGTACTTCACTTTCCACTTACTGGAAACACCTACCTTGTACTTCCACACTTTATTGGAAACACACCTACCTTACTACTTGGAAACACTTACCTTATACCTTCCACTTACTTCTACTTCCACTTACTGGACACTTTATTGGAAACACCTACCTTTTACTTCCACTTACTGGACACTTTATTGGAAACACCTACCTTCTACTTCCACTTACTGGCCACTTTATTGGAAACACCTACCTTCTACTTCCACTTACTGGACACTTTATTGGAAACACCTACCTTGTAATTCCACTTACTGGACACTATTTATTGGAAACACCTACCTTGTACTTCCACTTACTGGACACTTTATTGGAAACACCTACCTTGTACTTCCACTTACTGGACACTTTATTGGAAACACCTACCTTGTACTTCCACTTACTGGACACTTTATTGGAAACACCTACCTTGTACTTCCACACACCGGACGCTTTATTAGAAACACCTAACTTGTACTTCCACTTACTGGCCAATTTATTGAAAACACCTACCTTCTACTTCCGCTTACTGGACACTTTACTGGAAACACCTACTGTGTACTTCCACTAACTGGCCACTTTATTGGAAACACTTACCCTCTTCCACACAGGACACTTTATAGGAAACACCTACATTGTACTTCCACTTACTGGCCACTTTATTGGAAACACTTAGCCTCTTCCACACACCGGACACTTTATAGGAAACACCTACATTGTACTTCCACTTACTGGCCACTTTATTGGAAACACACACCTTGTACTACCTCTTACTGGACACTTTATTGGAAACCCCTACCTTGTACTTCCACTTACTGGACACTTTATTGGAAACACACACCTTGTACTACCTCTTACTGGACACTTTATTGGAAACCCCTACCTTGTACTACCTCTTACTGGACACTTTATTGGAAACCCCTACCTTGTACTTCCACTTACTGGACACTTTATTGGAAACACCTACCTTGTAATTCCACTTACTAGCCATTTTATTAGAAACACCAACCTTGTGCTTCTATTCATTGGCCACTTTATTGGAAATACTACTACCCTGTTACTACCCCCCTCGCTGGCCACGTTATTGGCCTCGAACACAGACTGGAAGAATGTTTGTTCAGACTTCAGGAACAGATGTGGCGGGAGTGGAAAGCATACTTTGTGGTGCAAAATATGCCGAGATGCCTCAATGACAGCGCACAGTGGCTTCACAAACAATAGCAGCCTCATTTCATTACTGTGCGGCCATTTAAATCGTCGCTGGTGGGTCAGTCAGGGACAGAGACAGCCCATCCTTGCTTACATCACATGTGCGGTGGAGGGTCAAACTCGAATCATGTGCATGTCTCAGGATGTCATTCCTGTCGGCTGATTCCTTCTGGGTGCACCTATTCTGTATCAACAGAGTCAGGTACAGAGTCGACAGAGCCTTCTGTACCAAGGGCACGTCCACTGGCAGTAAGGGATGACCGCTCAGGCTGAACGATTGAGTCCAACGTGACCGCTCCCTCCCTCTAAAAATGGATGGATGTGACATTGACACACAGGAACGCTACCGCTGCGATACCTCACCCTCCCCTCCACCCCCTTTCGCTCTGTCCATCCCAGGCCGAGCACTGCCCCACCCAGGTGTCAGAACAGCCAGGGTGGGCCATCCATCTCTGCCAGGGAATCTTCCAGAAATATTTCTCCCTCTCTGTATTGATCGGGCTGGTCTCAGTAGAGAGTGGATCTCTTTACAGTGTGGAGCCAGACTGCCGGAGCCACGGCCTGCGTGTCTGCTGCTCTCTCAGGCCCTCATGGTTAAGCCCTTAAGGATCCTCCCCACACGTTTCCAAAACCCCCCATGCTGAATTCACTCGTAGCATGTTTACTCCTGTCCAGCTGGGCTTACATTATTTCAGCACTGGGTGATTTTACTGTTCATGACCTGCCATTAACCCCTTCAATCCTAAGAACTTCAGTTCTGCCAATGGGGCGGGACCCACCGGGGTATGTGTTCTGCATCTCAGGGAACACAGTTGCACCATATTTAGTTGAAATTGGAATTAGGAGGCCGTGCAAGGAACGCATCATGGAAAAGCTTTTTACACAGTAATCCAAACCAGAAAGGACTGGGAGGTGGCTGACCTTCAACAGCTTCAGAAACACAACCTCTACTGAGAAACAGCTACTCCGTTCCTCCGCTCACTGGCCACTTTAGTAGAAACACCCACCTCGTTCTTCCACATACTGGCCACTTTAGTAGAAACACCCACCTCGTACTTCCACACACCTTTACTGAGAAACACCTCGCTACACTCCACTTTAGTAGAAACACCCACCTCGTACTTCCACACACTGGCCACTTTAGTAGAAACACCCACCTCGTTCTTCCACACACTGGCCACTTTAGTAGAAACACCCACCTCGTACTTCCACACACTGGCCACTTTAGTAGAAACACCCACCTCGTTCTTCCACACACTGGCCACTTTAGTAGAAACACCCACCTCGTTTTTCTACACACTGGCCACTTTAGTAGAAACACCCACCTCGTTCTTCCACACACTGGCCACTTTAGTAGAAACACCCACCTCGTACTTCCACACACTGGCCACTTTAGTAGAAACACCCACCTCGTACTTCCACACACTGGCCACTTTAGTAGAATCACCCACCTCGTTCTTCCACACACTGGCCACTTTAGTAGAAACACCCACCTCGTTCTTCCACGCACTGGCCACTTTAGTAGAAACACCCACCTCATTCTTCTACACACTGGCCAGTTTAGTAGAAACACCCACCTCATTCTTCTACACACTGGCCACTTTAGTAGAAACACCCACCTCGTTCTTCCACACACTGGCCACTTTAGTAGAAACACCCACCTCGTTCTTCCACACACTGGCCACTTTAGTAGAAACACCCACCTCATTCTTTTACTCTCTGGCCACTTTATTAGAAACACCAACCGTGTACTGCCACTCCCTGGCCACTTTATTGGAAACAGCTGCATTGTGCTTCCGCTTCATGGCCACTTTATTGGAAACACGTACCACGTTCTTCCCCTAACTGGCCATTTTACCAGAACCAGTTCTCTTACAGCTTCACTGTACGGATGTTACAGCGTGTATCCCATCTGCACAAAGATCAATTCACTGGTCATTAGTCAATTTCTGACCGCAGGACCGCTGCTGACCAGATATCATACGGGTGGTGCCTCATTCTGAGCTCTGCTGTGACACCGACTTGGAAGTGGTTACATTAAGACTCAGAACCATCCAGCCAAGAGCACTCTGTGGTCAGAACCCGATGAGCGGCTGGAAGATGACTAACACAAATCAACAGATGGACTACGGTCTCCAACCGTACTCCTCAAAGGGAGGGGTCTCCAATAAAGCGACTTGCACTGCGTGCTCTGTCTTTAATTAGGAAAGCTCACACACGTACGGCACGAGCCAGTCTCGTCACCGCGAAGGAAGAGACAACGCCAGCTCCTGCTTCTTTCGCATGTGTTTGTCTCAACAATTAGAAACTGCACCTCCTCATCACCTCACTGTTTTGCATTAACAGGTTCTGGAAAATTCATTTGCAAAGAGAGTACAAACGACACGCGCATAAATAAACAAACAAAACCATCCGACAACACAGCTTGGCTTGAAATCTCCACGGAGCTGTAAATGGGCTTCATTTCTCTCGTCTGCGTTCTAGTCCTCCCTTTTTCTCCTCAGAAAAGCGTGGGTACGTGCGATTTGTCTGGAAATGCGTGAGAGAGAGAGAGGGAGAGAGAGAGAGTGAGGAGGGGAAAAAAAGAACTAGTCGGAAAAGTGTCAAGTGTCACGGTAATTAAAAAGACAACTCTGGCCCTCTCCTCGGGTGAGCATCACTGAAGACATTAAGTTAACAAAGTACGGGGCAAGAAACAGCTGGGGGAAAAGTGACAGTTATCTGCTAAATTCATAAATGTGCCTTTTTGTATAACAGTAATCATCATACTTCATGCTGTCATTTTCCATTTTAATTGCTCGCCCCGGTGCTTCGGCTCAGGGAAGCCATCGGAACCCCACTGAGCCCAGTGCAGAGAGAGAGAGAGAGAGAGAGAGAGAGTGGATGAGAAGGATAGACATAAACAGAGACAAGAGAAAGGGAGGCCGAGGTAGAAGAGAGAGAGAGAGAGAGGGAGAGAAACAAACCGAGCCGATTTGACTGCTCCATTTTAGGTCACTGGCATGTGAGCTCTTGACAAGTTAATTTTTTGCAATTAGACTATTCTGAGAACAATCGGAAACGGGGAGGTCTTCGCCGACATCGCTTCGCTGTGTGCACCGAAACCTACGTTAAATTACGCCGAAGATAAATACACAGACCGTGAGCTGTAGAAGTTTGTTCAACAAGCCCGGAGCAGCCCAGACTTAAAGGGCCCGTATCATGGAAAACCTCACGTCTTGATACCAGACGTGTCAATGCGTAAGCTTAGCTAAGGCTTCCCCGTGTACAGTGCAGCATGCACAGGCGAGCCAAGCTGCACAAACAACACTGGTGCTGTGTTTGTGATGTCACAGATACAAGCATGTGGGGTCGCAGGGCTGTTGGTTGCTAACAGAACATGCCAGTTCCCCATGGACAGTCGTCGTAACCTTCTGTGTGCATGTAGACTCGATACGATAGCCCAGTACTGGTACTGAACCCACATTGGGGGGCACGTGAAGGGGTAAATACACCCCCCATATTAGGACATACACCCATTCCGTCTTTAGTTAAAGAATGCCACAGATACGAACATACCAACATGTGGGATTTGCCGGGCGGTTGGGAAGGAAGATAAAGGTGACCAGGATCAATAACTGATGATAAGTTTAGACTGATATGATCAATATTTATTGAGCTACACATACAGAAGTCTGTCTCTCAGTATGGCGTCGGGCCGCCGTGTTTGCTAACCCAACACGCCAGACGTCTCGGTATGGAGCTGTAGAGGTTCCTAATGGAGTCCTGTGATAATCCATCCCATGCAGCTTGAACATCCTCACACTGTTCCTGCAGATGGTGCGGTAGGGGTGGAGGTGGAGGGACACCAGGCCTTCTGGACGTGTGACAACGAACCGTTCATCTCGGTGCTGACCACGGTGCCTCCACACACGGGTTCGTTGGGCGTCTCCACCAAGACTAAAGCGGGACTCGTCACTGAAGATGACCCGCTGCCATTCTGAGTCACTCCATGACAGTCTGGTACGACACCACTGCAGTCTTTGGTGACGGTGACATGGTGTAGAGGACAGTCGTGGTAACGGTCTGTGTGCACGGTCCTGCGTGGTGCAGCTGTCTGCCTCATGGAGGACACCACTGCTCGCTGGATGTTCGCAGTCATGGCTGTTGGTTTAGTCAGGTATAGTGAGGCTGAGCATGAAACTTGAATCATTGGCATGTCTCACGATCTCAAAATCCTGTCGGTGGATTTCTTCTGGGTGCAGCCCAGATACAGAAGTCTGTCTCTCAGTATGGCGTCCGGTCGCTATGTTTGCTAACACAACATGTCAGACGTCTCTGCATGGAGTTTGCCATGGACAGTCATCGTAACGGTCTGTGTGCATGTAGACCGTGATTGTAACAGGATGAATCACTGGCATGTCTCACAGTCTCAAACCTAGTCACCAAGTTTCATATCTGCTGGCTGAACCAAAGGGGAGTCCTGGGGAAGACTGTGGGGAGCTACCCTAAGATGAGTGAGGTGCCATGAGCAACCACTGCAGCTACAAGGCTAATGTAGCTAGCAATTAAAGGAAGCTCACAGCCCACCAATTAGCCTCGGTCACATTGTCCTCTAGAGTTGTTCGGTAGTCATGTCCTTCTCCTCCAGGTTGTAGGTAACAGTACGTCCTGCACACTCAGCTATCAAGGAAGTTAGTGGCATCACGTTAAAGCAGTAAAGAGGTTTTCTGCTTAAGGAACCCTGTGTGGACACTCCATTAGAGTGAGAAATGGGAAGCGGAGGATTAGGTCCAGTCGTAAAAGGATAAAATCATATCATAGGGTGGTCTTACGCAGGAAACAGCACTTCTCAGAGGGGAGATGTTGTAGATTTTAAAAGAGGGACCAAAAACAAAACAGACGTCTACGGAGTCTGGGGCTCGTTCTAATCTCTCGCCGCGATCTCGCCGCAGAGTAACTCATATTTCTTCTGCAATATCGGCTGATTTCTGTAATCTCATTGCTGGTCATGATGGATTTCTCCTAGAGAAACATTTACCAGAAGCATTGGAAGATGAGTCCTTGCAGTGGGGCTCTCAGGTGTACGTTTATGTGTTGCATGATTTGGAGTTCTAGTTTCACGGCCACTGGAATCGGTGTTAAAGCGCATACTCGGTGTCTGAAGTTTGCTTCGTACACTTGGCATAGCGATGTTCTTCTCCAACACTGGTACTGAACCCACACTGGGGGGCACGTGAAGGGGTAAATACACCCCCGTATTAGGACATACACTCATTCCGCCTTTAGTTAATGAATGATTGATCTTAAAACGGTGATCCAGTTTAAACAGGAAGACCTAAAATGGACACATTTGCCGTCCTTTATTATTTCACTGAATGCCGATGGCTTTTTTAGGGAACTTGTAAGCACGCCCCTACAACCCTTCGTCAGAAAACAGGTGCACCTGATCAGGTGCCAATGATTGGAATGCTGTTAGAGACGCCATCTTGGATAAACAGGTCTTATTTAAATGGCCATAAAAGCTGGATTTGGATATTGGCCAGTAACTGTTCCAATGACTTTTATTGTTTGACACATTTAGAAGTTGTGACGTGGAGAGGGACACAATGGTAGGACGCCAGTGCAAGTCCAAAGTTTTGATATAAACCAATAACTACAAACAAAAATAGAGTTTTAGAATTATAAGAAACAAAACACTACACAGCAGCACAACAACCAACAGCGAGACCAAACACCAAGCAAACACAAAGGGAATAAGAGGGACTGTAAATACACGAGGGATAACCAGAATGACTGGGAAGAGGCGGAGCTACAAACAAGGGACAGGTGAGGGGCATGACAGGAGGAGCTATAAACCAAAACAAACAGAAGCACATGACAGAGGACAACAAAAGGGACATGGAAGAAACAGAGGAGAGACAGAGGCTGAGGAGGAGGCGGAGGCGGAGGCAGAGGCAGAGGCAGAGGCAGAGGCAGAGGCAGAGGCAGAGAAACCAGAGACAAACAGGGGCAAGACAAGTTGGGATGTGCCAACCATCTTTTACAGACGTAAAGGGGGGTGTGTTTAAGAAGCCATCCCCAGGACCACGTGCTGAGTCAAAGATAGAGTGGTTGGCCACAGTACCAGAAACCACATTTGGCAAAAACCAAAGACAGCATTTGGTCAAAAGAGCCTCCTACCAGCTGTCTCAATTATATAAACATGATATTTGAGACTGGATTCATCATAGCCATTCCTTTTTCTCCAGATTCCCAATACAGCCAGGGCTGCAGCGGGACTGTTCTTTAGACCAGGATGTAGACCAGCCCAAACAGTCCCTTCTCTCTGACTCAGAAACAGACCTGGTTTTGGCCTGTACGGTTAGATAGCTCATTCTTGTGTTAGTCATACGGGCTGAGCTGCAGAGAAATGCACCGTTGTTGGCTCAAAGTGGTAGAGCAACAACTAGTGCACACTGGGAATTCTCCCAGACCTAATGACCGCCCACTCCGGCACGGGATCACAGCATTTCATGCTAATATCGGCAAATAATGGTGGTTGGTGAATAGTTTTGGCTAAATGACATCTCAGGGTTTACACTGGGGCAACGAGGCTAATGCTATAAGGATGTGGTGCAATCTGCTTGCCCAAAAACAATACACACCTGCATTAAACCACATCAAGTTGTTAAATAATCTGCTGATATCAGACATTTTTGAAATTGCGATTTACTTTTATTTTGATTTTTTTTTTTTTTTTTACTTTATTGATAACATTTTCAGAAACTACCTGAGCTACATTGTGCTAATTTATAGAAGTGTAATTCCCTTATTTTATTGACATCCACATTTTGAAATAGTTGCTTCTGTTGTTATTATCAGGGTAAAATACTGTCGGCCCGATCGACAACTTGAATTAATGAAACTGTACTGTAACAGTGTTTCTAAGAGTGGCATGGTAGCCAAGTTGCCTCACACGAAGGGCCTTGTTTCAACTTCCCTGGCCAAGCAACCAGGGGAGATTTCCGGTTTCCTCCCACTGTCCAAAGAAATGGAGTCAGGTGACCGGAAGATGCTGCATTACCTCTCCAGGCGTGAGTGTGTATACCTGTGTGTCTGCCTTATAATGGACTGGTGGCCTATCCTGTTTGTGTTTCCTGCCTTCTGCCCAGTGAACCCCCTACAGACCCCTCTCCCACCACCCCAGTGGTGTGAGCATATGAACTTTTTTACAGTGTAGTTTACTGTTTACTGAATTGGAAGACTAATGTGTGAGCTTGATACTTGAACCCAAATAGACCCTTTGCTGGTGGGTGCACACCTCCCATGATCCTCGTAGCATGGTCACAGCAAAGCGTCTACAGGCCAACATGACCAGTAGTGGGCCACTGGAATACTTTTACTGTTAATTAACAGACCCCCGTCCCCCCAAAAACCCTCTCTTTAAACATTTAGTACATGAAAATAAACGTCTTTAAATCCCACAAATGCACGTCAGATGAGCTGTTGTGTTCTTCATGGTAAGCCTCCAAGGCCACTGTGCTGCGGGTTATCTTTTTGTTTCAGTGGTGAATTTCCTCCATTTAGACACAGCAAGAGCACACGAGCAGCGAGGCCTCATTCAGAAAGGACATTATAGTCATGCTCTGTTCAGCACCTGCATTAACTTCAGAGCCCGGCAAACCTCTCTCTCTCTCTCTCTCTCTCTCTCTCTCTCCTTCTCTGTGTGTGCATGTTTTCATCAGTGGGTCTGTTTTAAATGGTGCTGACAGGCCCAGCTTCCTCCTCTGTTTAATTAAGGGGAGAGAGAGAGAGAGAGAGAGAGAGAGAGAGAGAGAGAGAGAGAGAGAGAGAGGACTGTGGCTGGAGCTGGGCTGCTGGCTGCAGTCAGGCCAGTATAATGGAGATAATTAACTTACCCTCATCGCTTAACTTCAAAGGTCTGTGAGAGACAGAAAGAGCGAGAGAGAGACAGAGAATAGCAGGGAGAGACAGAGAGAGACAGAGAGAGAGAAAGAGGCAGTAAACATGAAAGGATAGACCATATGAGGGAGATAATTGTCTCATTACTTACCTAGGGTGAGTTTTGTATAAGTGCGCCAGTGCATCCTGAGGTCATCGTAAAACGGTAAAGAGGTGACCGTAATGACTGGTTTGGACTAGCGTGCTCCAAACTTGTGGATATGCACGCCCAATTTTGCATTGCTTATTACTTATTGGTATCAATGTGATGGTCAGTTATTAATCTCAGTGTTACTGAGCTCTGCTAAAGCCTGAGTAGACTGATAAATCAGTGTGGTGGTCAGTTATTAATCTCAGCGTTACTGAGCTCTGCTAAAACCTGAGAAGACTGATAAATCAGTGTGATGGTCAGTTATTAATCTCAGTGTTACTGAGCTCTGCTACAGTCTGAGTAGACTGATAAATCAGTGTGATGGTCAGTTATTAATCTCAGCGTTACTGAGCTCTGCTACAGTCTGAGTAGACTGATAAACCAGTGTGGTGGTCAGTTATTAATCTCAGTGTTACTGAGCTCTGCTAAAGTCTGAGTAGACTGATAAACCAGTGTGGTGGTCAGTTATTAATCTCAGCGTTACTGAGCTCTGCTACAGTCTGAGTAGACTGATAAATCAGTGTGATGGTCAGTTATTAATCTCAGTGTTACTGAGCTCTGCTAAAGTCTGAGTAGACTGATAAATCAGTGTGGTGGTCAGTTATTAATCTCAGTGTTACTGAGCTCTGCTAAAGTCTGAGTAGACTGATAAATCAGTGTGGTGGTCAGTTATTAATCTCAGTGTTACTGAGCTCTGCTAAAGCCTGAGTAGACTGATAAATCAGTGTGGTGGTCAGTTATTAATCTCAGCGTTACTGAGCTCTGCTACAGTCTGAGTAGACTGATAAATCAGTGTGATGGTCAGTTATTAATCTCAGTGTTACTGAGCTCTGCTAAAGCCTGAGTAGACTGATAAATCAGTGTGGTGGTCAGTTATTAATCTCAGTGTTACTGAGCTCTGCTAAAGTCTGAGTAGACTGATAAATCAGTGTGGTGGTCAGTTATTAATCTCAGCGTTACTGAGCTCTGCTAAAGTCTGAGTAGACTGATAAATCAGTGTGGTGGTCAGTTATTAATCTCAGCGTTACTGAGCTCTGCTAAAGCCTGAGTAGACTGATAAATCAGTGTGGTGGTCAGTTATTAATCTCAGTGTTACTGAGCTCTGCTAAAGCCTGAGTAGACTGATAAATCAGTGTGGTACTCAGTTATTAATCTCTCTTATTGATTTTCAGTGGATTCTGAATATGTTACTTGTTATGTATTGTGAGGGAACGCTACACTGAATGCATTGTAAAGGATTCTACCCAAGAATGGATAAGATATGTCAGTGTGTGTATGTTTTAGTCAACAGAATCCACTGCATTAATGACCCTTATTAGCATCTATAGACACTTGTCCCGTATAAATAAAGTATATAAGCAATAATCTCTAGCACACTCGTATAAAGTACGCCTCCAGTTCACATTTCCCTTCCTCAACCAGTTCACAGGAACACGCACACACACCCTCCTCATCTCTCCATCTTATGAGGCAGATAATTACTGCTGTTAACACCATCTCAATTTTCACTTACTGAATTCCACCGACTGGCAGAAGTGAGGAAGCTCAACACAGCCCCTCTATCTCTCTCGCCCACCATTTCATTTCTGAATTCCTCCCAAAAATATGCTCTCTAACATCAGTTACCATGTATGAAACAGGTCCAGTGCACTGTGTCGTGGGAAACGGGAATGTTCAGATCATCAAAGAGCGCAACCTGTACAATTGGCTCGCCAACCACTCTGTGGCTGCCATGCTGAAGCTACCCTACTGTCAGCCGCCCTCCTGCCAGTACTGCCCTTATGCCCTGCCACATCCTTGAGTGTCCATGTGCCAGCCAGACTTACTGAGTTTCTAAAGCATGAACTCAGTTTCCAAATTTCATTAAAGACACCCAGTAACAACCCAGAGATCAACAGTGGCCGCATCCTCCAACCAGCCATGTAGTTCCCTAGTCAAAACCTCTTCCAGCTGCACATGGTTGTATGTAAGGGTTCTGTTGGCTTACACTGGCATACAAAAAGTCATGGGATATGAATATGTAAAATGATTATGTAGTGGTGTTACTTTAGGGGAACGCCCACACCTGTGAAGCTGAGCACTAGACAGTATGCTCATGGCAGGGTGACGTGTGTTATCAGAGTTTGAACAAAGGCATGACGGTAGATGCCAGGCGGATGAGATATTCCAGTTCTGAAATTGTGTGGGCATTTAACATTCCTTGAATATGTCATGGGAGTGCATTATCAATCAATCAGCATTTACTTTGTTTGTCTCAAAGCAGCTTTACAGAAAAGACACAGAGTCCTTGTATAGACATATGGAAAGGGAAATCCGGGTCTGAGCCCACTATGAGCAAGCCAGAGGCACCAGTGGCAGGGAAAAACTCCCTTGGAGTAAAAGGAAGAACCATTAGAGAGGAACCAGGCTCAAGGTGGGGAACCCATTCACTCAGGTCGGGGCCAGTTGAAGTGAGAAAGACAGAGCTAACGGGAAAAGGAGTTTGGAACATCTATTAGATGAATTCTGATTCATCCAGGAGGCAGTAATCCTGGAGTAGAACCTTCCCATTGGTTCTCTGTTTACGTTCTCTGATAACCCATAGGTTTTTTGCCGATGTATAGGAAAAAGGCAGGACAGGAGAAAGACAGGACAAGAGACCCACATTGGAGACGATGCTCTGGTGACTCTAGCAGTTCTGGGTGCCCCCCGTGATCACTCAGGTGAAACGTCGCTCCTCTGGCAGAGAGAAAGAGAGTGTGGAGAAAGAGGCAGAGAGAGAGAGAGTGAGAGAGACTGATTAGGAAGACGGAGAGGTAGGTCATAACTGGAATTCTGGCTAGAATTGTCTATGTAAACAGACAAGCGATTCAAAACCAGCGGCAGAAACCACATCCACATTCAATGCTGGTGACCCCCCACCCAGCGGGACCCCATGAAGCCATGGAGCTAACAGTAGTTGTCACAGCATACAGCATACAGCAGCTGGGCTTCAGCCTGCAACACTCCGGTTGGACGGATACTGGGGCACCAATAATTAAAACTTAGTTCTGACAGTGACACATTTAGGGAAGCGCAGTACTGGCAACTGTGCTAATCTCTATTTGACCCATATGACGGCTTCTTCTCACTTTGACGGCATGCGTGTTCACATGCGTGAATATGAAGCACTAATAACACTGTATGGACAAGGCTGGTGAAATGTACATGCCCTGGGCGTGACTCGCCCGCACTTCGGCGCGCTTTGCTGGCGTAAGGTTAGAAGCCCATTTTCAAAGAGCAGGGAAAAAAAGAGAAAATGAACTCTCTGCCAGCCGGAACGGAAAATCAAAAGAGGCATGAGACACCGAGACACGGCCTCTTCTGAAGGCCATAATTGCCAGAGGAATAACACTGGCTGAAATGTTGTTACAAGCTTCGGCTGTTGATTTAAGACGCCAGCCATTACAGGCCAGTCTGGGTGGAGGGTGAGTGGCTGACCCCCCTGGTGCTTTGATATAATACCCAGTCACTGGGCGTTTAGAGCTCTATTGGCAGGCAAACTCGCCCCCACCCGCCCCTCCTCCCAACACCCCCACGCTAAATGAGAGGGGATCGTCAATTTGCCACCGCTGTCACCGGACGGCCAGCCTTCACAATCGCCATGCCAACCTGCCGCTTGTTGTGACATCATGCCCAGGCTGATCTCACCGGGAGAATATCATGGGGAAAACAGAGCGGCTTAAAGGAACAGCTACACCAATCTGTTATTATCTCAATCAACAGGCTGGTTGTCGGAGGTTTGCTTCTACAGTCTTGTACTGTTAGCTATGTGAGCTAAGGTTAACAACCTGTGCAAACCACATGCCGTGATATATATCAAAATATCAAACTCATTTTTAGCTATGAATTTGTAAGTGTCAGCTCATTTAAAAAAAAAATATCCATCAGGACTGTCGTATTTAATGCTCTCCAGTATAGCAGCAACAAACAAAAGCATTTAGCCCATTCCGAGACCAAAGCTTCGCCACTCTACACGGTTTATTAAAGGTGGAAAAGTCAGGAAGATTCTCCGTGGTCTTATTTTTGTTGGGTGTGCATGGAAAACAACCAGTGGTTTGGCATCCAAAGCTACCCAAAAAATCAACATCTGGTTTATTTCACCGCCACGGTCCACGGCAAAAGTTGGGCTAGCTGAGCTCTTGAGGGAGTTTTCTGCTTACTGCCGCTCCATTGCAAACAATGGGATATCCAGTTCGCCATCCAGTTCGCCATCCAGCACCAACACCAACATGCAACAGCAGTGGAACTCGTCACCACATAGCACTCATCGTCAATAGAAGGGTTGCACAAATAGCTGCACCCAGAAGGAGTCGACTGACAGGAATGAAACTTGGTGAGTAGGTTTGACATCATGAGACATACCAATGATTCAAGTTTCATGCTCAGTCGTGCATGTGATTTAAGCAAGAATGGGTTTTATCGCTGTACCTGACTGACCCAACAGCCACGATGAGCCTGCCAGCACCATTTGGTTGACGGCTGCCCAATGCAAGACCACATGCACACAGACTGATATGACGACCGCCCAGACAGTCATGGAGTGACTCAGAATGGCAGTGGGTCATCTTCAGGGACGAGTCCTGCTTTAGTCTTGGTGGAGACGACCAACGAATCCGTGTGTGGAGGCACCGTGGTCAGCACCGAGATGAACGTTGTGTTGTCACACGTCCAGAAGGCCTGGTGTCACACCACCTCCACCCCTACCGCACCATCTGCAGGAACTGTGTGAGGATGTTCAAGCTGCATGGGATGGCTTATCACGGGAGACCATTAGGAACCTCTACAGCTCCATACCGAGACGTCTGGCGTGTTGGGTTAGCAAACACGGCGGCCCGACGCCATACTGAGAGACAGACTTCTGTATGTGTAGCTCAATAAATATTGATCAAATCAGTCTAAATGTATCATCAGTTATTGATCCTGGTCACCTTTATCTTCCTTCCCAACAGCACCGCACTCCCACACCTCCTTCTGGGTGCAGTTTATTGAAGATGAGTGTTTTTAAACAGATAGTAAACGTTGTGTGTGTAGTCTAGTCTGTGTGATGCTAATTAGCAAGGTTCTGTTAAGTGACTTGCAGTAGAACCTCAGGCACCAAAAATGGTCATCTACAGTGGGGAGCATTTGATCTCCTTCAGAGCTTCTCTGTTCTTTGTGGAGACGTCAAACACTTGTACGTGTGAGAAAGCGGAAAGGCAAGGATGAGGGGAAACGGGACGAGTTATTGGAAAGCAGCAGGGAGGTGAGGAGGAGAGGGTTTGAGGGACGGAGCAGGAGGGGTTGTGTAGCGTGTGGTGACACTCAGTAAATCGTGTTGGACAGGGCTGGGCCAGGCTGAGCAGCAGCGGCGTGACGCGGGCTGATGCACCGTGCCGGCCTGCATTACTCTCGCCACCGCGCCTGCATCTGTGCGCTCTTTACAGCGATGCATCCAACAGCCAATCATTTCTTCCACTCTAATTAGCAGGCATGTAAATCTGTGGCTGGCTAGAGCCGGGCCAGGCCTTGCTGAGGTGGGGGAAGTAGGGGGGGGGAGGTCAAAGGTCAGGGGCCTAGGTGGTGTCCAAGCACAATACACCATCCGAGGTGAGACCTTCGCCCTTATCCCATTCCATGCTCCCCCCCCCCACCTCCCCACCACTCCATCCACTCCAGTGGGCCACCAGCTCTCCAGCCTTCAGCTCCCATCACGCCGGCTGCTCGGGAGAAGGTCAGCGGGGTGGCGTGTGATTGGATGAGGCCCTGCCGCGCGGAGAGCGTGACACAGCTGAAGTGACAGGCCGCATCCTCCCAGCAGCCACTGGGGCGGGAGCCATAAACAGATGAATAAATAAAAGGAGAGGTGAGCAGAACACACCCATCAGGCCGATTCGCCGCCGTCCCACTGCCGGCCCGACGCACACAGCTGGCCCAGTCACGGTAAGTTGAAGAAACGTTGTCCCAACGCATCTCCCCACACCTTCGCTCCGCACGAAGAACTTATGTGGCACATGTCAACTCTCTGGAGGCTTAAACTGCACTCGGTGTGCATGTGCACGTACACCGAGGGGTAGAGGAAGAAAAGACGATCAAAGGAAAGACCTGAACAGATGCTTGATGGCCAATTTTTCACGCTTTGAAAAAAAAAAAGATTAAAAATTGCCATAAAAAAGCCTATGCTAAAAATAGCATCATAAGAAATGGCTGTCTTCTATATCACATCTCTTGTATCATCGCTTCCTGGACATTGCAACTGCACTGTATAATCGTAAACAGATGGAAATATGGCGCATGTCCACAGTAAACTGTCCAACATGTATGCTCCGGCGGTGTTGACGTCCGCTAGCTGATTGGAGAGCGGTTCTTTTTTCGCTTTTCTGGATTGAATTGTAACTGCGGAGAGAAGAAATGAAACAGAGCAGGCTGTGAAACTCTTCCCCCCACAGGACAGACAATTATCCAACCCCCTGTCCTTCATTTAAATGAAGTTAAAAGGAAGGCAAATGAAAAGAAGTTGCACAACGATGCTATGCTATGTCTCTTCAGTAGAAGGCCTATACTCTCCTTGTACACATATGGTAGAGGGGAACCCTCAGGGCCTTCTAGACCTCCAGAGAAGGTCTAATGGATCCTGGGACCTAAAAAGAACGCTAATCTAATCCGGGATTTTAGAACGGACGAGTGTTTGTATGTACATCCTACAAGACTCAAAAGCCATAAGTGGTGATATGCTATCCTTACATTTACATTTATGGCCTTTAGCTGACGCTCTTATCCAGAGCGACTTACAAGGTTAATCATATTACAGGTAGGTCGATGTAGTGTTAGGAGTCTTGCCCAGGGACTCTTATTTTGTAGTGTGTATATATACAGCACAGGGAAGTCTAGTTGAGATTTCTAATGTGTGTGATGCTAATGGATGACTTTCTGATAAGTGAGCTACAGTAGAACAGTAGGTACCAAAAATGCTTAGCATGTAAATTTAATCGGTTACAATGAATTTTTGGCGTAGGCCCATCCCGAGGGTTCAGCCTCTCACAGATCCTACCGGGTATGGGCAGGAGGGGCTATACACAACAAGGACCGGGACCAAGAGAAATGAAGAGAATGTTGAAACACAGGCATCTGAAAGCAGCAGAACAGGAACGTATGTTGAATCCTTTTAATAATAATAATAATAATAATAATAATAATATTACTACTACTAATAATAATAATACTCAATAGATGTTTTAAGATTAGATTTAAATACAAAGAGTGAATTGGACTGCTTGACCAGGGGTAGGAGAGAGTTCTAGAGTTGAGGAGCAAGTCTGGAAAATGCACACCAGAGCCATGTAGGTTGGATGGAGAAATTGTGAGTAGCCCAGCTGTAGAAGACCTGAGAAAGTGAGAGGGTTTGTAAGGAAGAAGAAGGTCAGACAGATAAGAAGACAGGTGAGAAGGAGAGATCAGACAGGTGAGAAGGAGAGATCAGACAGGTGAGAAGGAGAGATCAAACAGGTAAGAAGGGGAGATCAGACAGGTAAGAAGGAGAGATCAGACAGGTGAGAAGGAGAGATCAGACAGGTGAGAAAGAGAGATCGGACAGGTGAGAAGGAAAGATCACGCAGGTGAGAGGGAGAGATCAGACAGGTGAGAAGGAGAGATTAGATAGGTAAGACGGAGAGATCAGACTGGTGAGAAGGAGAGCTTGGACAGGTGAGGAGAGATCAGACAAGTGAGAAGGAGAGATCAGACAGGTGAGAAGGAGAGATCAGACAGGTGAGAAGGAGAGGTCAGACAGGTGAGAAGGAGAGATCAGACAGGTGAGAAGGAGAGATCAGACAGGTAAGAAGGAGAGATCAGACAGGTAAGAAGGAGCGATCAGACAGGTAAGAAGGAGAGATCAGACAGGTGAGAAGGAGAGATCAGATAGGTAAGAAGGAGAGATCAGACAGGTAAGAAGGAGAGATCAGACAGGTGAGAGAGAGAGATCAGACAGGTGAGAAGGAGAGATGAGATAGGTAAGAAGGAGAGATCAGACAGGTAAGAAGAGATCAGACAGGTAAAGAGAAGCGAGGTTGTTCAGAGCTCTGTAGGTGAGCAGGAGAAGTCTGGATTGTATGCTGTATTTTACAGGAAGCCAGTGGAGATGCTGGAGAACGGGGGTAATATGGTCTTGTGTCTTTTAAAGACAGGTGGCAGACTGCAACTGGCCGGAGGAATGAATGAATGAGTGACAGAGTCTTCCTGGCAGGACTTGTGCTAAAGCTTTCATTTCTGCTCCTAGTTCATTGTTTAGATTTGGTTGGTTTCTCCATAACTACAGTCGAGTGATGTCTTCCATTGGTCAGCCCTAACCTTTCAAACCTTACCCAGCTGAACACTGCCCACTACCCAATGGTGCCACTACTTCCCCAGATAAATGACATACATACCTGGCTGTCCATGTGACCTTCCTCCATGTCTCCAGGGTCCGGTCCTGATGCTCATGTGCCCATTGTAGGTGCTTTCAGAGATGGTATTCTGACTGTACTGTTGCTACACACCCCATATACAGCAGAGTTAAATGGGATGTGTCCACCACCCCTGACTGGAAGCACCCAGCAAGCCTTGCCTGGTCGTCTCACCATAATGATTTGGCCCTTGCCAAAGTCACGAGATATTCTTTCCATCTAGCCCTTCGGCCTGCGTCCCACTAGTCAACTACAGTAGCAAAACATTGGCTTACCTCCTAATACATCCATTTTGACTTTGACATTCATCACTGGTTTGAGACAATCAACATTAATTGACTTTTTTCTCTTTGGGTTCCAAAATGCTCACAGCAATGTACAGCAGTGAAGCCACTATCCATACCAGCTACATGTACCTACGTATGTCACATAGACATCCACACTGACCCCAAACCCACCAGTGCAAAATTAGTGTGGTAAAGACAGTGTGGAAAAGGAACAGCTTGGCAACAGATCTCATTTACGCACTTTATTCTACACACCCCTTATTCCAAACATACTCAATTAGCCAAGACACATTTGATGTCTGAAGTTCCCTTCTTTAGGTTTGCATTGGACAAGGCTAATGTAGCGTACAAGTAATAGAGGCTTATAGCCAACCAATTAGCGTCATGCAGCCTGAATCACACTCTCCTCAAACTGTGTAGAGTTGTTAAGTAATCTCAGTAGACTTGATTGTGTGGTCCTGGCACTGTACAGACAAAATTCAGGCTTCAGCTCGGCTGCTACTACCGTTTTAATAGCATGTTAGTACAGTAGCTTCAGTGTAGAAGATAACTTCAGATACCAAACACGTCTTGGCTGATTAGCCACAGTTTAGGTAAGGGGGGAATGGTGGTAGACTGGCTGAGCAATGTCTTTAAGGAAGCAGGATAATAACCCAGAGGGTCAGATCACAAAGCCAGAGGAGTAGCCCAAAGACTGACCTGTCCAATAGGAAAAGAGACAGGGGCATTACCAATGCAGTCCTCAACTTTGGGCATCAGTTACGTTCATCAAGATGCTTATCGTTCTGTGTCAAGGACGGTGATGGAGTCAGTTCCAGTGCTCGCTGTGAGGAAGGCAGGGCACCCTGGACAGTCTTCCCGTCCATCGCTTGATAATCTCACTGGACCGAATCGTCTGAGTGGGTCATCTGTGACTGACACATACCTAATAGTGTGTAATACCACCATAAGCACCAATAACAGCTCCGATTTGGGACGGAAACGTTCTGGATGTAGGCCACATCAATGTTCAGACACTGTTGCATCTAAGAATTGGTCAGTTGGGCCAGATTTGGTGGATGCCGTCCCTGGTGTCTTACTGGTTGTCTCAGGTAGTCCCATAGATTTCCAAGAGAACTCAAATCTGGGGATTCTGGAGGCCAGTCCAGATGTGCGAATGCTCGTTCATCTTGAGCCCTGTGAACTCACTAAGTGTCATCTTGGAATACCGGGATAGTTATACGGGAATGTTATGTTCCTCTGTGGGATGATGAGCAAAAGGCCAAACCTGGCTGTCCAGCAGCACAGCGTTTCACATCTACCGCCACCTCAACCAAAACACCCCCACCTAATCAAAACACCCCCAGAACATCACAGAGGGGGCTTCGTTTTGTCCAGGGGGCTTGTAAGGAGAAAACCTGATTAACAGATACATGGAATTCCCAACAACCACCCACAAGTAGACCATCAGCACCGTCCCCATCGGATGAATCATAGAAGCTTTAATCTTGAGGAGAACATGAAGCTGCACTCTTTCTTCACACCTAAACCTTCATCCATCCTGCTACTGTGATAAGACACTTCAACGTTATGGGTCTGAAAGGAGGTGTAGCGGTTCAAGAAGCACCGCACTGAGAAAAGGAGACAGACGCATGCAGCAACGAAGCTTCTGGTGTTCTCAGAACAATGGACTGACCACCCCAGAGTCCTTCTAAGCCCCAGCCGTGGAGGTGTGGCTGCAGAAGAACGTCAGAGGGGTCCCCTGAAAAAGAAGGGAAGCGGTTATAAAGCTAAATAAACATATATACCGAATCAAAATAATGTATGGTGGTCTCTGACTTTATCACAGATGTGTCTGTTTACTTGGCCCCAGTTCATTCAAACCATGGAGAGCTGGTCCTGAGTCAGCTGGGAGACTAAGAGCGGTATAAACGGAGCAGCCCTCTCACCCTGAGTGTGAAACACGGCCCCTGATCCGTCACTTCTCCCCAGAGAGTGGAAAGACAGCACCAGCTAGCCCCCTGCTAGAGCGCGCCAGCCACCAGCAGCAGCAGCAGGGCCTTGATGTGGCCAGACAGGCAGGAGAGGAGCTCCAGTAACACCCGCGGCACCCTGTCACATCTCCCCCGCCTCACGTCTCCGGCTGCCTTCATACCTCTCTGCTTAACGGCCCTTCCCTGCCTGCTCTTCTCCCAGACATACGGGGTCAACCGCCTTTGTTTGCACATGTGCATGTGTGCGGAGCTGCTGGAGATAATGAAAAGAGGGACCTAGTTAAGCCCGGAGCCCCGAGAGAAACGACGGATTTCCAGTGCCACCCGAGAGAGTAGGTAAACTAGGAACAGTGCAGGCGGTGTCCTGAAGACCCTGATGTAGACCATGACGCCAGTGGGTGAATGAGGTGACCATTAACACACTAAGCTGAGTTCAGAACAGTGTTGGGGATGTATTACAACCGCCCGTTTTCTGTTCACGGCAGGAGGGTGCCAACATATTGACTTGTTCTCTTTTTAAAGAGTGATTAATATCTCAGATTATTAGCTTATTATTTTTAGCACAATAACGGCTCATTGTATTAATATATTGAATGTGATATCAATACAGTGACTCCTGATATCATGTTGTCACATTTCAAGAAGTGATTATTTCTACTAGTAAGTCAGGTTTATGAGATACGATGAGATATTATGAGAGAAGTTATTGTTCTGACATATTTGTATATACAATTAGCAACTCATTATTATTGTGACTTTTCAAAATTCTTGACATGTACGCATACCTTCATTCATTCATTCATAAATTAATTTCTTGAATTTCCTATAACTTTCCTTAAAGTGTCTATCTATCTATCTGTCCGTCCGTCCGTCTATCTATCTATCTATCTATCTATCTATCTATCTATCTATCTATCTATCTATCTATCTATCTATCTATCTATCTATCTATCTATCTATCTATCTATCTATCTATCCATCCATCTATCCATCTATCTATCTACTTTTAACTGATGAACAGCAACATAGATCTTGATGACTTTCAACATGGCCAGCTGCTAGAGTCCAGTTCTAGCTTGTTAGTGTGTTGCAACAAAATGATGTTGTTGTTATTATTATTATTATTATTATTATTATTATGATTATTATTTTTTATTATTATTGTTATTATTATTATTATTATTATTATTGTTGTTGTTGTTGTTGTTTTGTTGTTGTTGTTGTTATTATTATTATTATTATTATAATAATAATGACTTTTTTGCCATTTTGCAGTGATCAAAAATAATTTTGGCTTTGATATTATTGGTACTGTATTATAAATCAGACTTTATACAATGAGAAAACAGAAGCATTATCTAACACAGTATATATATATATATATATATATATATATATATATATATATATATATATATATATATACATATATATATAGATAGATAGATAGATAGATAGATAGATAGATAGATAGATAATCTATATTGTTCCTATAGCAAATATATAAAAATATATTTAAAAATTTCCTGTGTTAGATAATGCGACAGCATCAGCTACAATATAGAGTACATATGTTTTGTTTGTACATGGGAGTAAACAACGCATTGTAAAACTCATAAACTTCATCAAAATCATTTTTAAATAGCAAAGAAAATGACATTTTTTACATAGGGACCCTTAACATGTCCGGCCATGTGACCTCCAACCACTACATGGTATACAGATATCACTATGTACATACTGACATAAACCAAGAGCTGATAAACAGCATCACAGTGAACTATCAACTCCACAGGCGCACGTACGAACCTTCACCATTCATAAACCAATCAAGCACAAAGCACAGACTGTCCCTTAAACGAAGCTAGGTCTAAAACATCAAAAAGCCCTTCACCTCGTGTAGTCACATGGTCCCGGCCTGCATGTAACGAAAGCCATTCTGGACGCATGACTCACACCACTCAGAAACCTGTGATCTGTACACGCCAGCAGTCAAAATAAAGCTCCAGCTTTTCCATCTCCACCCTGCTCTCCCTGACTTCCTTCACCTGGAGACGATACAGCACAGAAGAGGAACCAACACGAGTTTGTTTAAGCTGAAATGCTGCAGCATAATCGCGCCGCTCTCGCGCGCAAGTATCAAAGCAGGGAGAGTGAAGGGGGAAAAAAAGCCCTGTCAAGCTTCGTCGGGTGTAATCAGTTTCAAACGGAACACAAAATTGTTCCCTCTTCGCCCGAGTACCAAACGAACTTCTGAAAACTGCGGGGGAAAAAAAGCAGAAGAAGAGAAAACTATCTGAAGCTCAATTATGAATAATTACGGCTTTTCATTTCCAACACGATGAAATAATTTGATTGGTTTTCACGCGGGCCTGGCTTAGCTCAAAAGAGACAGCTCCCGTCTGCAGGCAGTTAGCCGGCCTGCCACAACATGGCGGATTCTCCTTCAGTGGCTGAGGAGGAGGCGACGGCCATAAATCACTTTGGTGTCGCGCTGCACGAGAATGACCCACATCGGGGAGATAAAGGAAAGACAGTCGTCCAAACCAAGAGTGCAGGGGCCAGAGGTGGTCTTTCCATAGGAGCCTTAGCTTTATGCTAGCATGACTACTGTAACCAGGGCTCGGCTCTTTAGCTGAATGGCTCTCTCTTTGTAATGTATTACTTCTAGTGGACTTAAAGGGGAATTTCACTGGTGTTATTGAATGTCTCTATTTATCAAATGGTTTACATGTTAACAAAGTCATTCAAAGTGGTTCGGTATGAAATGTTCTGTACCAGAGAAATTATCGAGTTAAGCTCGTTCACAGTGGCTGGGGTAGGAACCAGACATCCAAGCATACTCATAGAAAGTTATTGCTGGGAAGTGTTTGTAAATACGCTGCCTGCTGTCTTAAAAATGGGCTGTGATAGTTTTACAGTGAGTATTCGTCCTAAATCATATGCCGTTATTGTGTGGGGAAAAACAAGTATCTCTAAAATGGTAACTACCTCATTACCGAAAAGGCCAGTAACCTTGTTTAATTTGAATGTAAGTCAATGGAACCAGACGTCTTTCCAAGCAGTTTCCTGTTGGTCCATTTAGCATGAGATTTTTAAACTGTGTAAACATCAGCTGTGGTGTTCCAGCGATGCATAAAAGTTCACATCGACCAAAAATTGAGATACATGGTTTTCTCTGGAGGACATTTTTATCTGTTGATGGTGGAGGGAGACCTGTAGGCTGTTGAACAGAAAAAAAAGCTTGTTGTTTTTCAGGTTTATGACTGTTTCCAACCTCACCAACATCATAGACAAAAACTCATCAAATCAAAATCGAATATTTTGATTGTCAATTTTTGAATTTTGATTGAATTTGCAGTGTTTACACCAGAGCATTTTTGTCCATTTGTCCAATTCTGACTGGCTCTGACTCATCACATGATTACCCCCAAAAATATGTCAAGCTTGGTTTAAATTTAACTTGCATTTTTCCTACTTTGGTTTTTCTCATAATTTAATTTTTTTCTTTTTCTTCCTCTCTGCATTCAACACCTTCAAACATTATTTATTTATTTATTTATTTATTTAGTTAGTTAGTTTGTTTGTTAGGTAGTTAGTTTGTTAGTTAGTTATAGGTAGTTAGGTTAGTTAGTTAGTTAGTTATAATCTGGCACAATAAACAGCCAGTTAATTCATGAAAGTACAGATTAGTCCAGCCAAAGTTTCATTATAATTTTATTTTATATTGTGTATAGACTCACTTGCATATTTAAGGTGGTAGTAACTTCAGCCACCTGCAGATGGCGCTGCTGCACAAGTATGATGGAGCTATAAGTACCTGCGGGGTGTAAGTGGCAGGATCCATAGATTGGGAAGAGGTGCTACAGTGCAGGGAATGTCTCGTTCCATGTGTGGAAAATGGCTCCAGAGCAGATGTTAATGATTGGCTAAAAGGAGTGACTGCATGTGGGCGTGGCCAAAGACCATAGTGTGAAGGAAGTAGCTGAATCTGCAGGTGTATGGAAGCGTACGGTCATACGGGTCTACCAGCAGTGGCTACAATCCCAGTCTACAGGGAATTCTCCTCGGGATTGAGACAGGGAAGGCATCGACCAAATCTGGCCCAACTGCACAATCCTTTGATGGAACACGAGTGTCTGAACACTGATGTGGCCTACATCCAGAAACTTGTTCAGTCCATGCCATAAATGACATCAAATAACAGTATTATACTGTTTGTAATCTGATGATAGTTATTATCGTTGCTGTGCCGTGATTTAAGCAGCACAGTCCTGGATGATGAATGATAATGGGGCAGCCTGGGAGAGTTTCAGGCATCACTGAGTGGGACCTGGGCCGGTTCCCAACTCAGGTCTTGGTAATGCATATCGTGAATGGTTTAGTTCTGACATACCGTTGTGGGACAAACTTTGTTAATGAGGTTCATGTTAGGTTCAGATGGAATTTGGTCAGGGTCGGGCCGGGTTTAGTCGAAAAGAAAACAGGTCAGGCCAGATTCAGACAGACGGCTGCATTTGGGTCCAGACCAAAATTTCAACCCTGATTAAAGCTCAGGGTTTGGTTTGTGTTGTAGGCGACCCCTGGTTCCTATCACCGCCACTGTAAAGAAATCGGTTGAGTTGACGAGTTTCTCTGCAGCCAACCATTTTCCATCAAACCACTCGAGACTCAACAACAAGCTGGAATAACTGAGGACTTTGTTTGGCGGACGAATCAAGTGCTAGACCTGAGGACACTGGCCACTGGCTGATAAGTTTAAGGACGCCGGCCTTTCGCAGCCCCTTACGAGGTGTCCAGTCACCTACCATAGCAAAACAAGCTGTGACAAGCAACCCTCCACTGCCTGCGGTTTGTGAGACTGTGGGTGCCTCTGTTCAGTATCAATCTCACATCCAGCTTGGAGCAATCTGAGGTGAGTTGGCCTTCTGGACAGGCGTTGAGAAAGAAAGCGTCTCAGAGCAGAAGTGCTGATCTCAGCTGTGTTGTTGTAACGAAGGTAACCTTAAACAGGGACAGGGTCGTCACCACTGCTCTGAGGTTCTTTGTGAATGTAGGTTCTGACCTGCTTGTTTCAAACAATGAGTCATTTCAGCCACACTGCTGGACTGGATTACTGTTCCTAGCACGGCGCTGAGTGGAGCTGAGAGGACGAAGGAGCAGACATCAAACGGCGGCACAGGTTCACGCTAGAGTAGCTTTGCTGACATGAACTCAGAAACCAGCCAGGGTGTGTAAAAAAACGCTTTCCCCATCAGTTCTGCATTACGGGGAACATTATGGGCACCTTAACGCAGAGCTGTTCAAGAGCTGATTCAGACTGGTACTGAGTATCTTTAGTAGTCAATGTTGGTGTGGGCTTGTTAGTAGCTGCCAGCATCACGTTGGGCAAATGGTTTTATTTATATGCACCTTTTACAAAAGATGTTGTTACACAGCAGTATGAATCTGAGCCCCCAATGGGAAAGCCAAGATCCAGGAAGCAGGATCATCGGATGGGTCTGCAGCATTCAGGCTAAACTTCCAGGTAGCACAGGATGGAATGAAGGTCCATGGTAGGAAAACGGGCCAGAAATGCAGGAAAGCTGGGGCACCCAGTCAGTCTAGTTCTAAATCAGAGCACACAGGATGGGCGGTTGTTCTGTAATAGATCAACAGGATGGGCAGTTGTTCTGCAATAGCTCACACAGGATGGGCAGTTGTTCTGCAATAGCTCACACAGGATGGGCGGTTGTTCTGCAATAGATCAACAGCATGGGCAGTTGCTCCGCAATAGATCTTACAGGATGGGCAGTTGACAGACACAGTATATGGTGTTAATAAACTAAATATCGCCGCTGTCCAATGAAAAACCTGTATCTCCATTTTAGATGGTTTTGCATCATTTGAACACACTTGCCATTCAAGTGTAAACATTTCATGAGAAATGGGCCAAAAGAAATTGCTTACTCAAAACTGCTTGGATAAAAAGTCTGGTTCCTTTGACTTGCAATCAATTTACATTAGGTTTCTGGCCTCTCCTGTAAAGTTGCCATTTTGGAGATACCCGCTTTTCATTGGGCAGCATCGAGAAATTATAAAAATATACTTAGGTAACCCAGTGGTCACTTTGGCCTATACTTATGAATATAGTTACTGTTTCTTTAAGAGTTCGATGCAACCGCTAAACCAATGAGCTATCCTCACCGCATTAGCATAGCCCCACCTTGAGTCACGTAGCGGAGTAGGCTAAGCTGATAGAGACAGCGAGCTGTAGTGGGAGAGAGACGGAGAAAAACGGATTAGAATAAGATTGTATTAGCTGACAAACTTTGCTAAAACGGTTGCTGACAACTTCAGTCTGCCATCCGGACACCGAGTGGTGCTGCAAAAGCCGTAACAGAGGATTTGGTGAGTTTAAAAAGCTCTAGTGATAAAAACGAACTATTGCTAACTAAGCTACTGTGCTAAAAGTTCTGTTTATGTGATAAAAAGGGTTAAAATGATGTTAAAGTTCATACTGGTCTGTTTAAAAGAGTGTTGTGCTGTATTTGTTGAGTAGTGTGTGGTACGTGGGCTGGAGGTTAGGGAACCAGCCTTGTGACCGGAGGGTCGCCGGTTCGATTCCCTGAACTGACAGTAACGACTGAGGTGCCCTTGAGCAAGGCACCTAACCCCCAATTGCTCCCCGGGCGCCGTGGATAGGGCTGCCCACCGCTCCGGGTAAGTGTGCTCACTGCCCCCTAGTGTGTGTGTTCACTAGTGAGTGTGTTTGTGGGTCTTTCACTTCACGGATGGGTTAAATGCGGAGACTAAATTTCCCCACTGTGGGACTAATAAGGGGATTTAAATCTTTTTAAATCTTTTAGTTGAAGCCAGTGAGGATCTGATGTAATGAAGCCGCCATGTTGCTGTTAGTATGGAGAAGCTACACAGAGTCAAGTTTTTTTGCATCCCCCCTTTTCTCTTGGCCTCACGGAAATGGTGTCCGTGCACACAGGGGTGGTGACGTATTTCCGCTAAAATCTCAGCCAGCTCAGCCACTTCCGCTATCCACAATGTTGAGTTTAGGGAAATCGCGATAATGCCTCAAGCAAAGAAGTTTAAGTTTCAGCAAACTGACAGCGCTACAGCTGAACATTGCTGTGTACCTTTATGTCAGGCCTCCGGTATGTACAACAAAGTACACAGGTTTCCCTCCAAAGCGGAAAACCGGCATAAATGGATTGTTGATATCCGGAGGGAGAACTTCACAGTCGTTCGTTTCCTGATTATAAATGTGCAACATCAAAAATGAGAATATGGTGAAAAGATTTTTTGTTAAAGGGTAATATTTTATATTAATCACAAAGTTTATCGTTTGAATTTAATTATTAAAAGTGAACTTTTTCCATGATATTAAATTTTTTTGATGTGGTACTGTATGTATCACTACGTTAGCATTGGTTAGTAAACAAACAGTTTAGCCAAGGGCTAACATTATAAGACCGGGTCTTACCTTCATAATTGTAGACGGAGCTTGAAATGTAGAGTTTGAAGCCCTTCTCTTTCATTGTTGCTGATGTCTGACACGAAGTCTGAATAATACGGGTGACGTCCTTGACCGTAATCTTGGGCAAATCCTGAAGCGAGCGAGTGAAAAACGCCATAGCTGCGCTGTTTACTAGCAAGACAGGAAGTGATGAAGCTGGCTGACTCAGAATGCGGAAGAGAGTGCATTTTTATTCGCCTGCGGTTATGGCTTAAAGCTGTAAAGAACTCTGAAAGAGAAAAGTATTGGGCTGTACATTTTGGAAGTGAGTTGTTTGTTGTGGTAAGAACTATTGTATTGTTTTATTGTTTTATTTCCTTTTGGGAAACCTGTGGTTCATTCATTTATGTGAAACTGTATTTTGTTTGGGGTTTGAAACTAAATCAATTAACTAAATAAAGTTAACTCATTTGAATATTTAACAGGGAGAACCTTGAAAACAAAATAGAATTTTATGCACTTAAAATACAAGAAACTTAAATAGGAATTGAAAATAAATTATAAATATTAGCATACTCATAACTTGGGTGAAACTAATAAGCTGTTAATTGAATCCACTAATTAGGAAAAACTCAAACAAAGGATAGATAATAGATTTACATAAAAGTGAGCCAATAATTTAGAGTATTTGCATTAAGGGGTTAATTACTAAACAAGGTAAACTTTCAGGGGGTGAACTCTGTACTTTTATTTTTGAGAATTTCATTGTACCAGCTCTTCATTATTTTTCTTTTACTTTTTTTCTGTGTTTTATTTAAGGCCCAGATCTTGGTAATGACAAAATACAAGCAGTAATATTTTCAAGAGGTTTTGTGGGTTTAAAGTTTCCTCATTTGAAGCTAGTTAAACAAATCACTACTCCTAGAACCTAGAACTCTGGTCCACAACCCTGCCTTCACAGCATTCCAAGATTGTGCTAAAGCTAAGGGAGGGTTACACTAAAAACTCTTTCACTTTGTACTTTGTACTTACTGCTAATTGTAGACACAATAACTTGTAAATAAAGTGTGGGCTAGTCTGTGATAACACCATGGTCCTGGAGGCAAAAAGATCATACACTTCCTCTTCCCTCATTTCTCGATACCATTTAACTAGCATGTTAGTTTGTGGTTAGCATGTTACTTTAGGTGTTAGCATGCAGCTAGTGCATTAGCACATCAGCCAGCATATTAGTTCACAGATAGCACGTTGACACCTTGTGCTTAGCACATTAGCTTGGGGTAGGGGGTTAGCTTGTGGTTAGTACTTTAGGACAGGGATAAGTTGAAATGGAATATACTTTGATATTTGCTACAGCTTTAATCAAATTAGCTAACATACGTTTGCTAAATATTGAGTTATGGAAATACTGTAGTACTGTAGGAAAGGCCATGCCAAAGATTCTACCTCCACGCATCCTATACTGAGCAACAACAAGCAACGTAATGTGCCAACTAGCATGCTAATCTTTTCTTGAACTTATTGTGCACAACTACAATGTGTAAGTATTCAATTTAACTATCAAACAGATGGGAACTCGAGTCAGTTGACTCATGACTTGACTTGAAAGGAATGGAGGAGAGTGGAAATGCTACCTCACAAGATGGAAGTGAAGAATGATGTTAATAGGATGTATTAACATTATTCTTCACTTCCATCTTGTGAGGTACCGTTCCCATTCTCCCATATTCCTTCAACCAGCACTTGATTTAAATAAACAGAGGGGTCTGGGAGTCAGCCTCTTGCAACCTACAGAGTTCAGAACTCCAGCCCTAGTTCCTCAGAATTCCCCTTATTTCCATAGATTTAGGGCATGGCCAGTGTGTTGTATCAAGGCCTCAACACATTGGATGCTTCACCTAGCAAAGCACTTCTACAGATTGACAGCATTCATTGCATGTAGCAGTTCTTTCAACTGACTCGAGTTCCAATCTCTTAAATCGAATGCTTACTCATTATAGTTGCGCACAATAAGTTTAAGAAAAGATTAGCATGCTAGTTGGCACATTACCTTGCCTGTTGTTGCTCAGTATTCAGTAACGGTGTTGGGCTTTGGTGGCTCACTTTACCTGAATCAGAACTGCAGTAGAGCAAGTCAGAGAGCATTATTGAATTTCCTGTCAAACCTGACAGTGTTTGAAAGTAGCGATATTTAAAGTGCTATTTTAAAAGAACACTTGAGTGCAATTCTTAGCAACCCACCGCTGGCGAAAACTGACACGCACTGTCCTAAAGCAGGATTTCACTTCAGCCTGACCCCATTTACGCTGCCATGCAGCCACATGGCTGTGCATTTCACCAGCGGCCACAAACGCCAGGCTGCTTTCTTCATCCACCAGCTCGGAGCCTTAATCAGACCATTAATCAGCTCATCAGAGTCCTGCCCTGCTCTTACAGCCGAACGAATAAACAGGACAGTACAGAAGTGTGCACGATCCAGAGATCCAGCTAGATATCTCACATATAAGCTCAGACCAGGCGAGTCACCTGTGACTGAAAGGTACCTATTAGCATGTCCTACCTCCATGAGCTCCCATAACAGCTGGGATTGGATTTGGCCTGGACTGGACAAGTTTCTGGATGTAGGCCACATCAGTGTTCAGACACTCTTACAGCACAGAATTGTGCAGTCGGGTCGGATTTGGTGGATGCCTTCCCTGGTACAATTCCGAGGAGAATTCCCTGTAGACTGGGATTGTATCCACTGCTGGTAGACCCGTATGACCGTACGCTTCCATACACCTGCAGATTCAGCTACTTCCTTCACACTATGGTCTTTGGCCACGCCCACATGCAGTCCCTCCTTTTAGCCAATCATTAACATCTGCTTTGGAGCGTTTTCCACACATGGAAGGAGACATTCCCTGCACTGTACCACTTCTTACCAATCTACGGATCCCGTCACACACACCCCCATGACCCTTGTGCAGCGCCATCTGCAGGAGCCGGAGGTTACCACCACCTTAAACGCTCCAGGCGGCTGATTGTTTGTCGGGGTAGCTTGTTTCCTCCCCAGTGGTTATTTTTGTGGTTCCGTCGCGATAAGGCTTTAGAAGTTGGCTGGATATTGAATCTTGAGGTCTGGACTCTTTCTTTCCTCAGTGAGAAAGTTCTTGAACAGCTCCTCATCTTTTCAGACCTCCATAGAGTTGAGGTGTCCTCTTATAGTTGGAAGAATGGATGTGGGTGTTTTCAGATCTGAAGCAAGAGTGGAGCTTGATGTTCTCCTCTCTCTTTCTCTCTGATAAAATCTTCTGCTTCTTAAATACAGTAATCCCCTCCTAATAGCCATTAATCTAATGAAAGACGGGTGGTCTCTGACTTTTGCACAGCACTGGCATGCACACATATATTGTTTGCAGTGCTTTAGCGTGGCACCATGGGACAAAAGCAATGCAGCACAACAGGAGCGGGGGGGAAAAAGGTCAGGCACCCCTCTCACACTGGCAATCATAACAAAAGGCCTCACACGGCTTGCCAAGCCCAGCAGCCAAAGCATCTGTCTGTCTCCGGGCCGGCAAATGTAGACGTTACAACTAAACTACAGTTCCAATTCACCTGCCTGTTTGATGCCCTGCTCTCACACATGACAACACATTGATTTTACTTCTGCCGCCGAGCCGACGTCCGCGCGAAGAAATCCATTAGGCCGACACTTCTTGTTTCCACTGACTGACAGGGTGACAGGCCGGTGCTTTCCACCCTCGTACGTTTGATGGACAGCTTGGCACTTAAACAAGCCGGCGAGTTGCTATAATAGTTTAAAACACTTTCAATTACCCGAGTCAAACAAATTCAGCCGGCCGAGCGCTTAGGTGCATCTCTGCTGGCTGGCCGCCGCCTAGAGTCTGCCTACGCAGGTACAAAAGGCCCTTTATCGAATAGCCTAACCCCCGTCACGTATTAAAGGCCAGCTCTTCTGAGTTTAATGCCTGAGATGTAAACAAAGTGGTCTAATGTGGAATACTTCATTGTAGAAAAGCTTACCTTTACAATCCCTCTCTACAGTGGCGGTGATGGGAACCATGGTGTCCGCATGTCTACAGCACAAATATAGATAAAAATACAGTGGTGTGAAAAAGTGTTTGCCCCCCTCATAATTTCTCCTTTTTTTGCATGTGGGTCGTTTCAAACAACACTTTTTCACACAGGGTCATAGAGGTTTGGAATTTTTCTCCCTTAATAATAAAAACCTTAAAAACTGCATTTTATGTTTACTTGTGTTGTCTTTGACTAATATTCAAATAAATTTGATGATCTGAAACATTGAAGAGTCACAAAAACATAAGACAGCATGATGGGGGCAAACACTTTTTCACACCACTGTATAGTTCATATGTCAGAGTTGTGATATCTACATATATAGTCCAATCTTATCTTAATACGACCACATGTATTCATAACCATTTCATGTAATACATTTCTATGATGTTCTCCAGATTTTTATCACCCCCACTGGGCATAATTCTGACTCCATGTTTGTCTGGAACCAACATTCGAAATGACTTTGTTTACATTTAATGTAATTAAACGTTATGATGTCTTATTTTATATACAAGCATTAAACAATGTGGTGGTGATAAGTCTCTATCACAATGTCCAAAATCTGAAATTAACTTATTACAGTTAATGGCTATGGATACATATTGGATACAAGGTTGAGAAGATTGGCCAATATGTAGATGTTACATCTACAGTCCCATATAGACATATGTCCACTCACTGTCCACTCTATTAGACACTCCTACCCTGCTGGTCCATCTTATAGATGGACAGTACGGTGTTGGTCATCCTCTAGTCCTTCAGCAGTGGTCACAGGATAGTTTGGGTCGGTGGATGATTTTCAGTCCAGGAGTAAAACTGAGGTGTTCGCCAGCACTGCAGTGTCTGATCCACTCACACCAGCCCAACACACACCACCTCACCACACCACCACCCCAAAGGTTATAGAGGATTATGGGAAAATCAGTCATATCTATCTGAACTTTTGGCGTCAGAAAAGAACCCAATGTTGTTATTTGTCGTTGGCAGCACATGTAGCTAAGCCTATCACAGCCAATGACTGCTCATGTACTGAATGTAACTTATTGGATAAAAGCACATCAAATGTAATGTAATGTCATGGTACATATAATTGGAATATTGGGTTATCTTTTTCCATATTGTTCCAATTTTTCCATTTTTCATGAAAATTAAAAGAAGAAAAATTTGCAAACTTATTTTCACAAAATCAACAAAATGTGTACTATGACAAATATGGTTAAACTTCTGACTCCTGCAGCAGGAAACTGTCCTGTATCTGTATCAGTAAACTAGCGTGCCACCATTTTCCAAATATGAAGCCTTTTAATTTTTAATCAGCTTTATAACTCGGTAATTACGTCCTAAACAGTCCAAACTGGCAGACTTGTTCCTAAATTATAGGAGTGAGACTGGACTGCCAGCTGCCCTGGACTGCCAGCAGTTTCCAGCCATGTTTCTATTGTCTTGTGAACTGAAAACGGTTATTACATGACAATTACATAGTGGTAAAACAAAAATCTGATTCTAAGCATAACTGTGATGTCACAGGTATAACTAAAGATGATATACGTGTTGAGTACCATACATATAGTACTGTTGTACTACTGTAATATGTAATATCCATATGTAACCCATATGTAACAGTGAACACATCACCAGTAGTTACGCTTTAGTTCACATTATTAATAAAGTGAAACCAGATGTCTGACAGGGACCATCAAAATCACACGTGATTTATTTAATGCGTTAGTGCCCCATGTAGGAAAGCCATACTGTCTCTAGTAGTGTAGTAGGCTACTTCTGTGCTTTTGGACTTATTTTCACACTTGAAGGAGTAAAAAATAATTAATGTTTTTTTATCTGCATTTAAAATTTGAAAATTGTGAGTTTCCCATATAACCAAAATAACCACCAGCCCTTTAAAGTCCCCCATATAACCAACATAACCACCGGCCCTTTAAAGTCCCCCATATAACCAAAATAACCACCAGCCCTTTAAAGTCCCCCATATAACCAACATAACCACCAGCCCTTTAAAGGGTCCCGTATAACCAACATAACCACCAGCCCTTTAAAGGGTCCCGTATAACCAACATAACCACCAGCCCTTTAAAGGGTCCCGTATAACCAACATAACCACCAGCCCTTTAAAGTGCCCTATATAACCAACATAACCACCAGCCCTTTAAAGGGTCCCGTATAACCAACATAACCACCAGCCCTTTAAAGTGTCCCGTATAACCAACATAACCACCAGCCCTTTAAAGTGTCCCGTATAACCAACATAACCACCAGCCCTTTAAAGTGTCCCGTATAACCAACATAACCACCAGCCCTTTAAAGTGTCCCGTATAACCAACATAACCACCAGCCCTTTAAAGTGCCCTATATAACCAACATAACCACCAGCCCTTTAAAGGGTCCCGTATAACCAACATAACCACCAGCCCTTTAAAGGGTCCCCGTATAACGAACATAACCACCAGCCCCACTAGATAGTACTGAGCCCACCATTCAGATAACCATATTCTTCTAAACGATTAGCCTGCGGGGTCCATAAACAGAGGAGGCGACGTTGCTAAGTGTGTTTATGTGCACGCGTATGTGTGTGTGCGTGTGCCGTTTGTGTGTATGTCCAAGGATGAGTTAACTCTGGCTGCATGTAAACACCGACATACAAAAATTAAGGTCAGCGACGTAAACAACTCACAGCCATAAAGCAACAGTGCAGTGACGCGCAGTACAATCCAGCCAGCGACAAACGATCCTGCCGAAGAAGGCAGTGCATGCTTTTTTTCTGCTTTCTGTCATTTTTATTTCCAAACAAATCCGCGAGTCTCCTTAATGGCCAAGGTCATTTCCCTGTAGAAATCACGCGGCGGGTTTTGAGCGTGGTTGCTGGGCTTTTTCAGTGTATTTTTATCACTGGGGAATTTGGCGAAACCTCATCCTTGTCATAATCATTTAGCCAACAGCTAGCATACTAATAAAACCCCGGGAAGGAATAAATTAAAATAAGTACTTGATTAAGAGCGGGCACGCGGCTGAAGGTTTTATATTTGGAAAATGAGAATATTCATTGACCTTTTTTCTCTCTCTCCAACCCTTCTTAACAACAAGGCTAACTTTGACACTTTCATAAATACATCATTTGGATATTTTATAAGCTCCCCTCTGTGATGTTCTGGGGGTATTTTAATTAAGTGGAAATGGGTTCTCTGGGTGAACCACAGTGCCTACACGGAGATGCTGGATTAGAATCCCAGATTCACAGGGCTGCAAATGTGACTGATTGGCAAGATGACCATTCAGGAGCATTCGCACATCTGGACGGCCCACAAAATCTCCACATCTGAATCACCTTGAAAGTCTGTGGGGCTACCTGGAACAACCAACACTCCAAAAAGTGTCACATTGGTCCAATCTAAAAAATGACTATTACAAATTGTTACAGGAAAATGAACTAGGCTTATTCAACCTGACAAAGTTAAATAATTTGAGTTGAATAAAACTTATTTAATTGCTTGTAACAAATTAGCAACCTAACATTTTTAGGTTCCACTTTTTGCTCTGAGTAAAACACCAGGGAATGCATCCATCAAATCTCGCCAAACTGCCCAATTCTTCAACACAAGAGTCTCTGAGTGTCTTTCACCTAGACAGACAGACAGACAGAGACAAGCAGGCAGGCAGAATGACAGACAGACAGAATGACAGACGGACTGAACGACAGACAGACAGACAACAGATAGACAGACAGAATGACAGATGAACTGAACGACAGACAGAACGACAGACAGATAGAATGACAGACGGACTGAACGACAGACAGACGACAGATAGACAGACAGAACGACAGACAGAACGACAGACAGACAGAACGACAGACAGACAGAACGACAGACAGATAGATAGACAGACAGATAGATAGACAGACAGACAGACAGATAGACAGACAGAACGACAGACAGAACGACAGATAGACAGACAGAACGACAGATAGACAGACAGAAAGACAGAACGGCAGACAGAACGGCAGACAGACAGACAGAACGACAGACAGACAGAACGACAGACAGAACGACAGACAGACAGACAGACAGACAGACAGAACGACAGATAGACAGGCAGATAGATAGATAGATAGATAGATAGACAGACAAAACGACAGACAGGGAGATAGATCACTTTATTAATCCCAGAGGGAAAGCCACATATTGTTAACTCCATAGTAATCACATATATCACATACGTTGGTGACTTACACAGTCCGAGTCATGGTTATGCAACACTGGTGTTTCCCAAAACCGTAGTTCCACCGAACATTCCCAATCGTTGGAACTCCAGCTGTAGATCTGTGGTAGGAAGCTTAGTTCCTGGTGACCATGCCATAAAATTATATAAAAAGTCTTCTGGTGTAAACACTGACAACATCAAATGCTGTAAACCTGAAGTTTTTAATGTGTAGTGATTTGATAAATTCTGCTGTGCTCAAAAACACAAAAATATATTCGGACAGGCGTCAAAATAACAGCATGTGATGTTCTACATGTACCAGAACACTGACAGGCCTGCTTCTACTGCGTTCGGCTTTGCTGACGACGTATTCACCAGGAGCTAGGCTTCTAACAACAGGTCTACAGCTGTAGTTCCACCTACACCACCTACCCACCGTGTTTGAGAAGGTTTGGTGGTGTGGACTATGGTTTTTAGAAAAATCAGTGTCGCTTAACGATGGTTGGAACTATGTAAATCACCAATGTAGATAACTCCATAGTTCCGACCGTGGTTTTTGGAAACACTTGTGTTGCAGCTGTATAGTTCCAACTATGTAGGTGTAGCGTAGTTAGCAACCATGGTTTTGGGAAAGGCACGGCTGGACTGCACTCTGGACTGTTGCCCGAATTCTGGAACCAGAGCTTAATAAACGAATATCATATTCGTTTATTATATGAATATGCAGAATGGTATCCTTTTTTAAACTGATACCAAAAGAAGAAATTAGAACACAAGCAATTGAATTCCTTGACTCAAAAATGACTTTGATTGACAGAATGGTTTGTTTAAAGCCCTTTTTTAGGTGGAATAAATCTAGTTCATTTCCTTGCAACAAATTCGAGAAATTATTTTTATGCTGGACCAATGAAACACTTTCTACAGTATACATCTCAGACATTGGTAATAAATCCTTTGTCCAGCAGTGCTTTATAGCATGCTGTTTATAATTTAAAGCAGTATCCACTCTGACTGCAGCTACGAAGCGTCTTCATTGTTCTACATGGTCTACATGTATTTCCCAACTTCAGCCTGCCATAAAACCAGCTGCTCCTCTGAAACGGAGCTGGAACCAGAGTGAAAATGTTCCCAGAGTGACTTGCAAAATCTCTTGGCATCTCAATTCCTTCGTTTAAGTGGGGGAGGGAAAAAAAAAGAAAAATGAAAGAAAGAGTGATGGCCCAGAGGAAATGGTGCGAGGAATATCATAGTGTGGTATGGGCCCTGATGGCCTCTGTAAATGATATGGGCTGCTCAGCGGTGGATGCTCTCTTCTCTCTTCTGCCATCCCTGATGTAATGACCCGTCCATGCTAATGCCTCCGCAGGGCACTGGAATCCACTTCCACCCCCACCTGCACCTCACCTCCCCAGCTTTCCCCGCTTCAAACCACGGCACAGGCCGCCGCCTCCGCCACTACCCGGGCTCCATTACCTTAAACAGGTAAGAACTACCGCACGTTGCTGTGCTCTGAGCTCACTCTGATTTTATTAGATGTATTAATTCTGGGAACTTTTGGGGGCCGGCCACCTCAAAAACTTGAAGATTGATGTTTTTAAGAAGGGTCGCTGTTCTACATGCGATTTAGAGACTGGGGAAGTAGTTAATAGAATTGAAATAGAAATTGATTTCCATTCTAACAGTGCTTTACAAGACTTTAGATTTGACAGTGTCCACAGCTACAACATAGTTCTCACTGGGATGAAAAAGTCTGACCGTAGGATGTTTATTCGGTATATTGGAAGAACTGACCAATAGAAATGTTAATTGAACCAAAAATGAATTAATGGTCTTTTGAATGTTCATGCTTCTATATGAAATCAATGTCTTTAATAAAGAGCCATTGAAGAACTGTTTTTTAAGATTATACATGCTTTGATCCTGTATCATAATTTTTCACCGTATATGCTTTATCGGCTTATCTAGAACCTAGAACCTGTTAATCATCTACCAGGAGGTTAGGGGTTCCTTAGTGTATATCGTCGCTGTCCAGTGAAAAACATGTATCTCCACTTTTGTCCATTTTTACTTTTATGCATCATTTGAACACACCAGCGGCTGTTTACACTGTGTCAGAATTGCATGATGAATGAACCAACAGAAATGACCCAAAACTGTTTGGAAAGACGTCTGGTTCCATTGACTTGCATTAAAGGTAAATGAGGTTTTTGGCCTCTCCTGTAAAGTTGTCATTTTGGAGATGCTTGTTTTTGTTTGGACTGTGACGACATGTGTCTACATAAATGTATGTGTAAATATGTATGTAGAAGAATTGAGCAATCAAAATGGTGTAAAATTAAACTCAGTGTCTTTTTATATGAATGAATTATGGATTTCCATTGATATCCAACATATATATGTTGTTCCAAAGATCCAACTCACCATGTGCATATTCATCCATATATATATATATATATATATATATATATCTTTCTTTTTTTTAAGGCTGTACTTTGTAGTTTGTACCAGACACTTACCTGGTTGAACTTTAGAACTCAGAGTGACTCTAGGAGAAAGCTTTTTAAAGCAGTAAATTAACCTAAAAAGCCTGGAAACAGAGTCTGAACTTTACATATATCACTACAGCGGAATACGGGGCCATTACGCTTCCTGAAAAAAGGTCTCGAAGACGTACCCTGGCTGGTTCCACCCCAGCGACGGCACTCGTACCCTGAAATGTACGTATTGTTGAGAGCCTAGAGCTTTAACACTATAAACACTACTCCGACCTTGTTATTTTGGACGCCTGCACTCTCTCAAAGTCACCCTCCGCGCAACGAGACAAGTGCCTTTCTTAAACACGATTAGTTCTGCTCGAAAAGTGTTAGATAAACGAATTCAGCACGGAACTCTGTTTAATCAGGTTCCAGCCGTTGCGTCTCCGAGGCTGAAGAGCCGCAAGCCGTGGCGCGTATGTTTATATATTTGCGTGCCGTTCTATCGAGTCTCACCACGAGCACCGTGGGCCTCCGCACCAATAACACTCAGCTCCTTTCCCCAGAAACATTAGACGCCAATTATCAGAACTGTGAAGTCACACAGTCCTTTCGTCCTTGGTGTTTCACGACCGAGAAGCCCTGGGACGAAAGGATGTGGGGGGCTGAACGTTGAGGGGTTGTGGGGGGGGTATATGGAAGAGGACCACAGGTCAGGAGAAAAAAAAAAGTGGGAATGTCTTCCAGAATGTCTTTATTTCACAAAAGCGGACACCCCCACCCACCCGGTCCAGCCTGGGCGGCGGAACGTGGCCTAACACTACACAGACGTCTAGGCCTAATCATCCAATTACATTACTGTTATATTAACTGCCTTTGAATTTTGGGCAGGAAGCTTGCTGACAATAACGGAGAAATTGAACAGATACTGGCACACATGTCTATCGTGGAGAGGACTGGGTGACTTTCACCCCATCTGAAAGAACACCCCACCCTAACTGTGTCATATATTATAGACAAATAGCTGAAGACAACGAGGGAAATTAAAAAGAACTCGTAGAAAGTTCTTGCATGTCCTGTAAGTAGAAAAAAAAAACTATTTAGGTTAACTCTCCAAGGAGGTAGTCCATGTATTAAACTGAAATGACTGAGACCATTGCTTTGTGAAGCCATTAACCCCTTCAATTCCCATGCTTATTGCACTGAAAGGCTTATTACATAGTAATTACATAGTAACTGCATGGAAGGCAATACAAACTGTGTTATGTGCCTGTTATAAAAACATGTACTAAAAGTTTGAATCCACTGGTAAGCAAAAAAAGCACTAACCAACTAATAACACTGATATACATGTACTGTATTTGCTTCTGGTATTTTCCCAACATGAATTAGTGCAGCACTATATAATAGATTACACTATATATACACTCATCATACAAAGAACAGCTGCACCCAGAAGGAGGTGTGGGATTGCGGTGCTGTTGGGAAGGAAGATAAAGGTGACCAGGATCAATAACTGATGATAAATTTAGACTGATATGATCAATATTTATTGAGCTACACATACAGAAGTCTGTCTCTCAGTATGGCGTCGGGCCGCCATGTTTGCTAACCCAACACGCCAGACGTCTCGGTATGGAGCTGTAGAGGTTCCTAACGGTGTCCTGTGATAATCCATCCCATGCAGTTTGAACATCCTCACACAGTTCCTGCAGATGGTGCGGTAGGGGTGGAGGTGGAAGGACACCAGGTCCTTTGGACGTGTGACAGCAAACCATTCATCTCGGTGCTGACCACGGTGCCTCCACACACGGATTCGTTGGGCGTGTCCACCAAGACTAAAGCGGGACTCGTCACTGAAAATGACCCGCTGCCATTCTGAGTCACTCCATGACAGTGTGGCACGACACCACTGCAGTCTGTTGACGTGGTGTTAAGGACAGTCGGTGTAATGGTTGTGCAACCACAAGCTAATGGTGCTGGTACTAACAGGATGAGGGGATGAAGGGGATCACTGCTCGCTGAATGTCCACAATGGTGGCTGTTGGGTCAGTCAGGTACATAGATAAGGTCCGTCCTTGCTTACATGACGTTATTAACACATCACACGATTTGAAACCTGCCCACCAAGATTCCTACTTGGCGCAGCTATTTGTGCAGCTGTTCTTTTGATGATGAGTGTATATACGATGCTCCGACTTCTATAACTTGATGAAGCACTGCTACGATAATATTAGAGTTTGATTTAGTATGATGCTCCATGTACTGTACATTCTGTTTCCCAGAATTCAACGCAAGATGCTAAACAAAGCTACTAAACTCCATTGAAATTGTCCTACTGGCCTAAAAACGAAACATTACTGTAGAAATGACAAACGTTCTGGACAGTGTGGCCTCTTGAGGGGCTGGGATCAAAAACATGCTGAGAATAGAAAGGAGGAAAATTGATCAATTCCATTAAAACAGACCATGTGACCCAGTTAGAGGCATTGATAATCGTGACTGCATCGGTGCTACCGCTGGCCACTTCTGCACAAGGTTATGGCATTAATACATCAGTGTTAAAGCGAACGTCCTGAGCGATCGTGCTGACAGACGGTGTCTCTCATCCCCTCTGCGGTCAATAGCCGCAGGCGCCACACGCCGGCCCAGCGGTGTAAAGTGACTCTCTGGCTGCGAGGCCCCGTGCGTCCCATTCTGCGAGGCCATTGATTTTCCTGATGAGGATCTGCTTTGCGTTTAACCCGACCATGTCACCTTGGTTTAGAGTGCGGCCCCCATCGATCCCCCCGCCGTCCCCCGTTCCCCCGGACCGAGACTTCCCTTGCTTTTTTCAGCTAATCGGCTGTTTTGTTTGGGTGCACTGCTGGCAGAGGCGCAGTCCAAAAGGTGGTCGGAGGTGGCCAGCGTCACCCTAGGACCTTTCTGACCACCACAGTTAGGAAAGTGAGACAGACTCCAGAAAGCCCTGTGTGAACGGAGATGTGGCTTCAGGGTAGATGTCAGTTTTAAGGATCTGATGATACTGCGCTTTATAATTAGCGTGTCCTGCTGTGATAGGTTCATTTGCGGAGTATGGGGATAAGTGCTCATGCACTGGGTCCCATCAGCCGTGCTGCTCTGTGCGTATCGAGCTAATACATGCATGTGTTGGAACTTACGAAACTGGTTCCATCTTTGGCTGTTGCCGTGACCCTTGATCTTGATTATGACCCTTGATTTAAAATGATTTTATTGAAACCAATAACTGAACATTGCAATCAGTCACAGCGCTACCCAAACAACAGTTATAGCTTATTTAGAACAAAACTCAAAAACGCTGGTCAGCACAGTACCAGCAACACAGGTCATTGGACCAGGACACACATAAAAGAATCATATTTAAATTAAAATATAAAAAAAAATAATTAACTGGAGAAAATTAAAGTCAAATTATTTGATACTATTTGCAAATAACTTTGAAAAGTAAATGCGAATAATCATGATTAACTTTCACAAATCACAACTTCTACCGCTCGCTGCAGTTAGCTTCCACATGTCAATGTGATTCACCAAATTTATCATTATTTTAATTACGATTGTTAAGTACAGCGTGCTTTTTGTAGGCAATTAATCCTTGTAGCTTTCACAAGTCAATTAGAATAATCGCAATTTCATTAAATTCGCCATTTCTACCCCCACAACTCTTTGGGTTTCAGTAGTGAGATCATAAACAAAGGGGCATTTTTGGAATAAAAGTTGTTTTTTATTTAACTTGTTATTAAATCTACAGGTTTCATCTTTGTGAAAAAAAAAATATTTAAAATGAAAGATGTTAAAAGTGAATATATTATTTGTTATTTTTGTTATTTGTTAATTGTTATTTTGTGTGTATAGTGTAAAGGTAGGGGTTAGGGTTTTTCACATTCCAATAGAAAGCATCATATTGACTAGAATAGGGCATTACCTGTAGAAAATGCAGAGTGGGAGAATGAGGGATGAATAAATAACACTTAAAGGAGTCTGAGCAATTGTAGCTGTGGAAAAGAGTTTGGGTGCAGTTTTTCACACCATTCATTCTTAAAAGTCCCTAATCAGACCAACATTCCAGTGTTGGAACAGTGTCACGATCTCATAGTATATACTGCATATATATATATATATAAATTTTAATTGCGAACGTTAAGAAGAGTGTACTTTTTGGAGGCAGTTAATCCTTGTAGCTTTCACAAGTCAATTCGATTAATCGCAATTTTATTAAATGCGTAATTTATTTATGTGTATATATATATATATATATATATATATATATATATATATATATATATATATATATATATATATACACACACACACACACACACACACATATATTTATATATAGTATGTATTTGGGATGCCTTTTTTTGTCTGCTAACTAGTTTTTGAGATCGTGACACTGTTCCAACACTGGAATGTTTGGTCTGATTAGGGACTTTTAAGAATGAATGGTGTGAAAAACTGCACCCAAACTCTTTTCCACAGCTACAATTGCTCAGACTCTTCTGTGTGTTATTTATTCATCCCTCATTCCTCCCACTCTGCATTTTCTACAGGTAATGCCCTATTCTAGTCAATATGATGCTTTCTATTGGAATGTGAAAAAACCCTAACCCCTACGTTTACACAATACACACACACAAAAAATACAAACATACATACATACATATACATACATACATATATATACACATATATATATATATATATATATATATGCATGCAGTATATACTTTACATTGTCGCTGTCTAAAGAAAAACAAGTATCTCCAAAAGTGACCCAAAAGAAATGGTCTTGGACAAAGTCTGCTTGCATTAATTTGCATTACAATTAAATTAGGCTTTTGTTGCCATTGTGGGCAGTGACAATCCCTACATACATATGCATGTGGAAAATGATGGACAGATTAAGTTATGTACAGAGAACAACCACAGCATCACTCTTTCCGTCATATGACTGCACCAATGCATTTTTCAACATGTCATCCCACTAAGACCTCCAGCTCGAGCCTTGCCAACCCATTCTAAAACTTCCAGCTATGCCCCCGGCTGCTGGGTCGTGGTACGCGGCCATAGGCAGTCGGCGGTGGAGTGGCACGTGCCTCTCGGACACCCTCAAAGGCCTTGCCGTCGGCAGAACGTGCTTGTCAGTTAACTGCAAAATGAATTCGCGGCTAGAAATTTACTTAGAGATTCTAATGCGCTTCCCCACGTCGGGCCTGCATTGTGGGAGTGAGTGAAAGACGCATTAAGAGCAGCGAAATCTGATTAACTGATTTGACATTTCACGTCCAATCAAACGGGACAGTGTCAAGAGCCCGGATTACCAGCGCAAATACATTTCAGGCGGTGTAATGGGATTTTTTTATTATGCCTTCTTTTTGGAAGAAGAAGAATGAGAATAGGGAATACGGTCTGTTTTCATTCCAGGAGTAAACAGCAGGCATCTCTGCCCATCCGGAGTCAGGACTTCCCGGCAGGGGCTGGCTTAGGGGGAGGAAAAAAACATGGCCCCCTCTGCTGTTGCGTGCGGGCACTCGGCGCTATGGATGGACGCTGTATGTTAAAGAGATTATTAATAAAACATTAAACAAGCCAAGGTTCCTTTGAATTCCAACCGTAAAACAGATGTCTTCAGACGTCTTCAGAGCCAACCTCGCCGAACCAGTACCCTAATTTGGGAGGTGGTTTGCGGAGCCTAATTACAGCAAGGTCACCCCGTTTTACTCAAAGTCACTTTATTTTATTGCGAGCCAGGGCAAGAAGGAGGGGAGGAAAAGGAATAAACCCCCTCCACCACCACCCTCCACCCACCCAACCCTCCACCCACCACCTTCAAATCCACCAAGAAAGGATAATTACGCCTTAATTATTCGTATAACTCAAAGGCATTAGATTGACGATCGACTGAACTCCCAATACCTCTCTGAAATGGGTTTCAGTTTACGGTGGGATGTTACCAGGGAAGGATAAACCGACCGACCAACCAACCGACCCAACAAACAAACCCACAAAACAAACAAAACCAACAAACAAATAATACAGGGCTTAATTCCACACCAGATCTCCATTCTTTACAACCCCAGACATGCCCCTTAAATACTGCCGTATGCAAATGGCGCGCATGCCATTTGCATATTTAAGTGTTTAACTCCGCATATTTATTGAATTTGGAAGCCTGGCTGATCATTGATTTATCCGCCCCTGGCAATCATATTTCCATATTTGTACGGCTTTAATGACGGCGATAATTCAAGGATGCGCCGCGTGTATTTCTTGAACGATATGTTTAATTACGTCCTCAAAGCATCACAGGCTTCGCCCCGCGCTGATGGAGCACCGGGGCAAAGCCGGCTCCAGCCGCTCGGCGAGGTGGGGAGGAGAAATTAGGAGGTGAAACGGTAACAAACGGGATGGAGAAGGAGATGGAAAGATGGGAAGCGTGGAGGGAAGGAAAGGGGGCGAGCGAGGAAAGGAAGGAAGGAGGGAAGGAAGGAAGGAAGGAAGGGAAGAAAGCGAGGGAGCCTGCTAACCTTTGCACATAAACATGTGATTAAATGTGACACTCCTTCACGACAAATTCAATCACGCTTTGAGAGGGGATGCTGTTCGAGATGCAGAACCTGGCCCTCGCCGCTCTAACGGGGAAACTTTCCCTGCCACATCGCTTTATCCGGGGTGTCACTATTCCCTGGCTTCCCCGACGGGAGGAGAGGTTAGAACGCTGGCGTGTGCACGCACACACATGGTGAGACTCACAATCGCAGAGCAAACAATCGTATGCGTGTCTCCATGTCCGCCAGAGATGTCCGTTACTACCCACTCAGAAGACCATACAACCGAGATGCAAGCAAAAACCATATATTCATAATATATCTTCAGTTCAACAATAATTCCATAATCATGTTTTTACACATGTTCAGTTTTCCAGACATATGACAGAGCAGACGCTCAACAGTCCAATTGTTCTCTAGCAGTTTTTAATCCGTTCTGATGTGCTCTAGCCACTGTGTGTAATAAGAAGGCAATTACACGCATGCAAATCTGTTGAAACATATGCATAATTCATACTGTCGTTCTATTGGCTAGCTGTTTCTCTCATTAGGCTGATTCGTTTTAATGAAGCAGTACAGTGGGTGGGACACCGTGCAGTCATAGTCTTAAACGCTCACAGGTTAAACAACACAGTCTCCAACGTTAACCTGGGCTATCTTGGCTCTTTGTTTACGTATGTGTTAGTATAATTTGGGAATTTAAAATCTGAATTTAATTTACTGTGAAAATTCTATCTATCTGTCTATCTGTCTATCTATCTATCTATCTGTCTATCTGTCTATCTGTCTATCTATCTATCTATCTATCTATATATATGTATATTTATAACGCAGCTCTCCATTGTTAGTTTTTACATATTTAATAAATGACAAAATAAAAATTACCTGGATTAAGGTCATAAATTTCCACACACACACACACACACACACACACACACACACACACACAAATGGGAGAAAATGGGAACTTTACAGAAGAAGGACAAAACCTTGGAGTTAATGGAACAGAATTTTCCCCAAACAATTATTAGACCATTTCTATTGGCTCAGTCATTTAGCTGGTTAGCTGGATTTAACAACAGACAAATTGTATACATTTATTAATTATGCAAATTAATACACACATATATATATATGTATATATAGACACATATAAATACACATATAAATGTGTGTGTGTGTGTGTATGTATGTGTATATATATATATATATATATATATATATATATATATATATAAATAAATAAATACACATAAATACACATATAAATGTGTGTGTGTATATATATATATATATATATATATATATATATATACATATAAATACACATATATAAAACAAACATATACATATGTATATATGTCTGTGTGTGTTTTGAAAGGTTTTGAAAGTGTGTGTGTGTTTGGGTGTGTGTGTGTGTGTGTGTGTGTGTGTGTGTAAATCCTTCAATATACGTTGCAACATTTATGGAATTTACAGGTTTATAAAAAGAATAACCCTTGATGTGTAAAGGTAGACACAAACTTTTATTTCTCTAATTAACATGATTATAATTGTCGTACATAATTAATAATACTTGTATGTGTGAAGCCCTCTCAACCTCCGGAGCATGCATTAAGAAATAAAAAATTTCCCTGTATATAAAAAAAAAATATATATATATATATATATATATATATATGTCATATGTAAAATGTCAATTTACACTTTGCTGGACACATAATGACAAGAATCCTAAAATAGGGTTAGTTTTCACATATTAATGTAGATATTTGAAAAATCAACAGCTAAAATCCAGCGTTTCAGAGATTCCCCTGATCGGGCCCCGGTCCCGGTTGACGTGTCTGTTTTGAAATAATAATGTTCTTTTATTCTGCTGTGTGGCAGATCTTCCTCCTGCTGCATGGGCAGGGTTATCAGCGCTAATGTTTACTTGCTCCTATTCATCTCCAATACACCCTGATTTGAATAGGCCCTTGTGTGTCTCTTATCAGATCTGGCTGGAGAGAGAGACGGTGTGTGTGTGTGTGTGTGTGTGTGTGTGTGTGTGTTCATACTCCCTCTCGTCGTGCCACAAAAAAGAAGCATCTACAATTCTCCTGTGAAGTGCTTCAGAGATAGAGAGTTGTATTACAAAGCAGATTGAGATCACGATTACAGCACAATGGATTTCTTTTTATGTTTACCATATTTATTAGCTGTTAGTTGAGCTGTTGAGGATTGTTACACCATATCCTCAGCCCTATTCACCTCTTAAACCGCTTTGAAAGGTTTTTGTTTCAACTTGTTCTGTAATTACCATCACATATGTAGTAATTACTATGTAATTACTGTGTAAGACATGTAGTTAGAGCACCTGGGACTGCATAAAGGTTTATGTTTACATGGTAAAAATCTGTGGCATTAAAAAAACAGTTTAGATATGCATATAATCATTTATCCTTTATATTTGCTAGAAATAATGGGATTATTTAATGCGCTGTACAGAGACATATCCAACAATATCCGTAATAAAAAAAAACTGTTAAATAGAAAAAAAAAATCACAGAAGAAAATGAAACATTGAACACTGTCATGGCTTAAACAATCAGAAACGTAGACGTAAGGAATTTAACACTCACCACTTAAGCAGAAATCCACACACGCCTTATACTGCATTTACGTGTGATACGTTTAGAAAAAAAATAGAAGCAGGAAAGCGAAACAATGGAGGAAAGAATGAAGGAGGGGAAAAAATCCAAACTCTCGGGCATGTGTGGAGAGAAGGGGAGGTGGGGGCATTGACACCAGGCTCTAACAAAGCATTAGAGCCTTGCGCAATCAAAGTTCATCACGTTATTAGAACGTTATTAGCGTCTGCGGACAAATATCAGTTTCTGGACCTGTTTGGTTACATACAGCTGAAAAGACATGGACATAACAAACACGTCATGCAGTACGCCAACGTCCTCACACAACAACACCACCAGCTTTTGCACCATCACCAATGCACCGTGGTAAACATGTGGGTTTACAGGCTATCTATAAGAGAGAGAGAGAGAGAGAGAGAGAGGGTTAATGTGTGTGTGTGTGTGTGAGAGAGAGAGAGAGAGCTAGAGAGGGTTAAAGAAAGAGAAAGAGGAAGAGAGAGAGAGCTAGAGAGGGTTAGAGAGAGAGAGAGAGAGAGAGAGAGAGAGAGTCAAATCGAATGAATTAAAAAATTAATATACACTTACCCTTCAAAGAAAAAAGAGAGAGAGAGAGAGAGAGATAGAGAGGGTTAAAGAGAGAGAGAGAGGAAGAGAGAGTTAGAAAGGGTTAAAGAAAGAGAGAAAGAGAGAGAGCCAAATCGAATGAATTAATAAATGAATATACACTTACCCTTCAAAGAAAAAGGAGAGAGAGAGCTAGAGAGGGTGAAAGAGAGAGAGACAGAGAGAGAGAGAGAGAGCTAGAGAGGGTTAAAGAAAGAGAGAGAGAGCTAGAGAGGGTTAAAGAAAGAGAGAGAGAGAGAGAGAGAGAGAGAGAGAGAGAGAGAGGCTACTCCCTCATTATTATCAGGGCTTGTTAATTTCAGAAGTCCTGCTCTGTAAGTGCAGGTCCTCTCTTCATTAGCCAGCAGTGCTAGGGTAGTTTTCAACACATGGAGCTTCGTCCTTGCGGTAATTGCCCTCTCGGCACACCCTTTCCCTCTCTCTCTCTCTCTCTCGCTCCTTCTCCCTCTATCCACCAGTCTCGTCTCTAGGGACTTGGCCACTGGCCCTCTGGGGCCCACAGCATGGCCAGGTCCCACCTATCGTGTCCTGTTGACTTCTCCTCTAGCAAACAATGCAAATACGAAAACGCACTAGGCTTTCCTTTTTTTCTGTCAGGTGGGTTCTCACCCTTGTAAAATATTTAACATTCCTGTTCTAACACATGTATATACTGTACAAGGAAAGAGGAATATCCAGCAATCCGGGAAAAAGGCTCCCCGGACCCGCAAGTGGAGGCGCTAAAGTTGCGAGTGGCGGCATATTGGCTAATCGTAGCTGAAACGCGCCATCTCAATCATTACTGGCCAAAACCTTGGAACGCGGACACGTCGGGGGAACAAAAACGGGGCGGGCACGACTTGCCGGGCTCCTAGCCTTCCGTTGAAAGCCCGCCCTACATATCCTCTATCGATCTCTCATCTCTATCTCTCTAAATTCGGAAGGCGGGGTTTGCCTTAATGTGGGGAAATAATTGTTTTTCTTTTTGTTTTTTTTTTTTTTGTTTTT
>JAMWET010003169.1:0-17534 GCA_024036415.1 Prochilodus magdalenae
TTATGCACCAGTCCGTTACGGAAACTGCAGTGGGTCCAGAGAAGGGGGGAGCTGGCCTCTGATGTGCCTCCTGACAAGCTTCTAGAAGCACCTCATGATGATAGGAGTGAGTGCAACAGGACGGGACGGGACCGGACCGGAGATGGTGAATAAAGGTGAGTTCAACCTGAATCTGTCCGAACAGCCTGTAAGTAAACGTGCTGTAGTAATTAACGTGTTGTCCTGATACTCTGTGTACTAGACTGCAGAACCCACACCATAAACACCAACCAGCCAGACGTCTCAGGATGTGGTCAAAGAGCTAGACAGAAAACGTCTATCATACTTCACACTCTGCTAAACCAGACAGAGGGGTGAGAGATAGCGAGAGATAGATAGAGAGATAGATAGAGAGATAGATAGATAGAGAGAGAGAGAGAGAGAGAGAGAGAGAGAGAGAGAGAGAGAGAGAGAGAGACAGAGAGAGAGAGAGAGAGATCTAGCGGTGTTACTGGAGCAGTCTGCAGCACCGGGCCTGACACTGAACCATACAGAGGTTACATGTCTCCCTATGCAGCGCCACCTGGACCTGCTGGAGGAGTACTGTCAGAACTGGGCCCAGACAGGAAACCCAGATCAATCTAAAATCATGATCTTGCAGAAGAAAGCCAGATCTCAGGAAAGCAGACACATGTTCCATCTAGGAGACTCCGCCCTAGACCACACTCTATCATATGGCTATCTGGGATTAACGATTAGCGCCTCAGGGGGGTTGGGTCTGGGGGGGAATGCCCTGAAGGAGAAGGCCTGCAGAGCCCTCTACTCAATCAGGAAACAGTTCTCCAAGATCCACATCCCAATCAGAACCTGGTTAAAGGTCTTCCACAGTGTGACCCTGCCCACTGCGCTATACGGTAGTGAAGTCTGGGGTCCACTCAGCCATCATGACTACACTAGATGGGACAAGCATCCCACTGAAGTCCTGCATGCGGAATTCTGTAGAATGATTCGGAATGTCCAGAGAAAAACACCCACTAATGCAGCAGGGCTGGATCAGGCCGGTTCCCCCTCATCATGAACATCGAAAACAGAACACTCAGATTCTGGATCCACCATAAACTCCGTCCCAGAACAAGCCTGCAGTTCCAGACACTCCGATCCCAGGAGCTGAACCCTGAAAAGAGTCCCCTGAGTCAGCTGGTACAGAGACTGACCACCTCACCTACCCCCAACAACCCAAACTCTCTGACCAGCACTGCTTCCCAAACACCAATCAGAGTTAACCAAATTATTACAGAGCAGAAACACCTATCTGGAACCTTGGAGAACCCAAACTCAATTACACACCAAACTGAACTGCTTCCTGGCCCTAAAACGGGAATACCACCTGGCGGGATATCTCCTCACTCTCCGGGATACGGAGCAGAGAGGGATCCTCACCAAATACAGGCTCAGTGACCACAGCCTGGCCCTAAAACAGGAATACCGCATGGCAGGATATCTCCTCACTGTCCAGGATATGGAGCAGAGACGGATCCTCAGCAGGTACAGGCTCAGTGACCACAGATTGGCCCTGGAGACAGGAATACTGCCTGGCGGGATATCTCCTCACTGCCCGGGATACGGAGCAGAGACGGCTCCTCAGCAGGTACAGGCTCAGTGACCACAGCCTGGCCCTGGAGACAGGCAGGCTTAACCAGTCCTGGTTACCCAGAGAGGACAGAGTGTGTGGTCACTGCAGGACAGGTGAGGTAGAGACAGAGGTGCACTTCCTACTGAACTGTCCCAAATAGGAACCAATCAGAACTCAGTATTTTGATCGATTAGAGGACCATGTGACCGGTTTCAGGACATTAGAGGAAATAGATAAACTAAGGATTAGATTAGGAGAGGGTCCGGCAGTGCCCACCTCAGCAAGATTATATAGATATTTATGACTTATATGAGTGTCATACACTCCGGGGCAGTGAGTGACCGATATGTTTCCACCATCATACCCATATTTATATCTGTAATATAGGATTATCTAGTTCTCCTTAACTATTATTAATTAGTAATTATTAAACATCTATAGATTCTTCTGTATTAACAGTTAAATGATTATTATTATTTATTTATTTTTTATTTATTATTATTATTTATTTTTTAAATGTATTTATTTATTTTTTATTGTTACACTGTTATGTATGCATGTGTGCATGTGTATGTATGTATGTATATATATATATATATATATATCTTTTTTTCTTTTCATCTGTTAATCCTATTTTTTCCATTTATTAATCCTCTTTGATCTGTTCTAGTTATTTGTTTATTTATTTATTTGTTTGTTTTACAGTGAAACTTACATGCTTTGACAATACAAATGGACTTTTGTCATGTCAATAAAGCAAACTTGAACTTGAGAGAGAGATAGAGAGAGAGAGAGAGAGAGAGACATAGAGAGAGACAGAGAGAGAGACAGAGACAGAGAGAGAGAGAGAGAGAGAGAGAGAGAGAGAGAGACAGAGAGAGAGAGAGAGAGAGAGAGAGAGAGAGAGATAGAGAGAGATAGATAGAGAGAGAGAGAGAGAGAGAGAGAGAGAGAGAGACAGAGAGAGAGACAGAGACAGAGACAGAGAGAGAGAGAGAGAGATAGAGAGAGAGAGAGAGAGATAGAGAGAGATAGAGAGAGAGAGAGAGAGAGAGAGAGTATAATGGAACTGTCCCCGTAAGCTGGCAGGCTGCGCCCATGAAGCCCAGCTCAGTGCCAGCGTTCCTTCTAGAACCCCGTGTGTCGTTCCTCTGTGGAAGGTGTGATCGGGTTCCCCGTCTGCAGCACTGATGGGTGATTTATGCTGACTAGGCAGATACACGTCTTTGGTCACTCCAGATCTCCCTCCAACACATTCCTCAGAGTCCTCATCCCCGCTGACCAGTCTTTCTGTGTTCTGCAGGCTGCACCGTGATGTGTGTTAATGAGAGAACCTTCACCAGAGCTCCAGGAGAGTCGGTTCTGCTGCCCTGTCCCTGTCCCAGAAGCCAACAGAAGATCAACCCCAAGAGAGTCACATGGTCTAAAGATCAGACTCCAGTGTCTAATGATACCGAGTCCTACAGAGGCCGAGTCTGGACGTTCGACCAAACACCTTCCAGAAACTTCTCCCTCCTCCTCCTCTCAGATCTGACTGAAGAGGACTCTGGAGACTACACCTGCACCGCTGATGACCACACACCATACGTCACGCTACGCATCAAAGGTCAGTCAGTCAGAGAGTTTCAGTTCTGATCCCGCTGTATTAGACTGACCCAGCACCCGGTTCTGTTTCCAGTAGCTCCGCCTCCTGATCTCACATTCCTTAAACAGCAGCACCACTAATCCTACTAGTAGAAATATGATGATATTAATTCATACAGGACCTTTATCTGGAGAATTTAGTGGAGAGATTAAAAATAAACCGCTACACTAGACATATGAAGTGTGTCCCTGTCTCACTATATAGATATATACATCATACACGGTTATTTACACCTGTCTGTGTGGAAATATGGAAATATGAACCCTCTCCTTTCTGTGTTTCTGGGGGACAGCAGAGGGGACAGGAGTCACAGGCTGGTGTGGTAAGACGTACAGTCCAGTCATATAGACTTCTCTGTGTGTGTGTTAATGAAACTTCAGAACTCACTGCCTTCTTTCTCAGATCTGTATGTTCCGATCTGCTCCTCTGATCTGGGGCTGGGATTAATCTGAACTCGGGGAATGTCCTTAATCTGGTCCAGAGTCCTCGTATTCATGTACCTGACCATGTGTCCCAGTCCCATCTGAGGGTTTGTGGTGGCTTAGCCTGAAACCAGTTCTCTCATCTACAGGACCCTCCACCATCGCTTCGTATGTGGGTGTGGCTCTGCTGCTGATTGGACTGATCGGAGGATCAGCACTGATCATCTACAAACTAAGAACCAGGAGGACACAAGGTACTGCACCCCCCGTAACCACAGTCCCACATTACGCTCCAGTGTTCAGGTTCAGAGGTAACTCCAGTCCTGAACACCAGCCTGTGATCATACCAGTGTCTCTGGTGTGAGTGTAACACTGTAATATGAGAATATATCAGATCCAGTTATGAGAGATTTCCTCTACTGAACATTAAACCCACCAGTCGTGTGGAGCACAGCTCTTTGATTAACGTCTCCAACTGTCCTGCAGGTTCCGTGTCTACAAACACTCGGAGGAGAACCGACAGCACCGTGAGTGAAGCTGAAATTCACTGCTTATTAATAATAATAAAATAGAACCGGTTTAATATCTAGACCTGTCAGTCAGCAGCTGACCTGCTCTATGGGGACTTCATGGTCTACACCAGCTGGGTTTATTCCAGAAGTAGATCTACAGCTGCAGCATTTAGAAGATCCTGTGGTCTACAGTGACCTACAGTCTCACTGCTGTTGGTGGTGGTGGTGGTGGTATGTGTTATGTAGATGACACCACCCCGTTCTCCACCATCCTCACTTTTCTTTTAAAACCCCACCGCGCTGCTCTATAGGAACACGGAGGTAAGGAACTACAGGACGGCCTACACTGCGTCCTCCTCAGTGCACAGTGGACCTGATTCTGATAGGGTTTATTTTCAGCTCCTGGTTTTTCTCCAGGTGTAGTATAGAGGTGTCCCACCTGGTCCTGGTGAAGTACCGCACTGGGAAGTTCAGTTACAGCCTTCACCCAACACACATCTCACACACACGACACTCCAAATAACCCTGCACGTCCGGAGCACTTAAGGAGTAGAACACGGTGTGTTCAGCCTCCAATCTCCAGCAGCAGGTCTTCAGGACCCTGAGTGTGATGTGACCACTCAGGCTGGAGTTACTTTACACTGTGTGTGTGTGTGTGTGTGTGTGTGTGTGTGTTACAGGCTCCTGGAGACCAGAGCAAGATTAACATGGATCCGATCTATCAGAGCTTGGACACCAACACCAACCAATCAGATTCAGTCTACCAGAGTCTAAACCCCAGCAATAGCCAATCAGATACAATCTAAAAGAGTCTAAACCCCAACACCAACCAATCAGATTCAGCCTACCTGAGTCTAATCCCTAACACCAACCATGTGGATTAAGTCTACCAGAGCCTGACCCCCAACACCAACCAATCGGAGTCAGTGTATCAGACCCTAAACCCAAATACCAATCAGAGCTAATCAGTTTACTCAACACCAAATAACCTAAACGGTTCTATCAGTGTTCAGTCTTACCTACACAGTGTTAGTGTGGTTGTAGGTTTTCACTTCTCCTGTTGATCCAGTTGGTCTCAGTCTCGGTTGGTGTTGGGTTGTGATCCTGACCACTGGACCACATCCCTGGTCCAACACTCACCAGTCGGGTTTGCCCAGCCAGAGCTGAAAGTCCAGCACCTGCTTTACCAACGCTGGAGCTACACACCGCACTTCTACTTTTGTTGGTCGTAATGAAAACATTCCACACTCTCCGTTTTAGTGTTATTAATATTTATAAGTTATTTCCTAAATCTCTCTATTTTAATATTGTGTTTCTAGCTGGAAATAAAATATCCAGTCCTGATATATTGTGATGATGGGCTCTTTACTCTCTGAATCTACGTCACTGTGATGGAGCCGGGTGATGAATGGATGTGATTGAAGGCCAGTGTTCTGGTATAGCTTGGGAAACCTGGGGTGGTTGCCATGGTTTGGAGCCCTCTGCTGGCCTTACCTGGTGTTATACATGGCTTGGGTTTGGTTGCTGGTTGCCTGTCCAGCGGTTCAGTCGCGGTTTTCCCTTGGTGAATCTCGGTCCACATATGCCTGTAAGTTTTCCATCCTAGGTTCTAATCTTAATATTTTATGGTTCTAATGTTTTTGTGATGGAGATACATTTGTCTAGTTTATTCGATAAGCTACAAAAGCTGTAAAATGTCCGGAGATTGAGCTAAGTGTGTTAGCATTTATGCTAGTGTGTTTATGTTTCAGCGATAGGCCCTTTTTACACTTCCGCATTCTTTTTTCCGGAAACACGCGCGGATGGGTAACGCTAGTTCCGCTAAACAGTAAACAGTGATGGCAGAGCCCAGGAACAAGAGATTTTGCAGTGTACCAAGGTGTTCAAACTCAAAACCGTATCTCAGTTTCCATGGCTTTCCGGCTGACGGCGAGCAAAAGGAAAAATGTGTGCGTGGGATAAGGAGAGATGAAGGGGTAAACTTTGTGATTCGGCGCGGGAGTACCTTTGTGTGCGCCCGGCACTTCACTGCTGCGGACTACATAGAGGGAAGCTCGCGGCTGAAACCGGGTGCTGTTCCCACTCGGTTTCACCGGAACAATTGTCACGTCCCCCCTCATAAGCTGTCAGCGTTTGAAAGAGCAAGCTCTCGCCGGGGAGTAGAAGCCAACCGGCAGACCATGTATAACCTCAAAGTTGTGTGGCTCCTCGTTCTTCCTCATCGATCGGTAGCACCTAGCTCTGACTGTCACCTTGTTGTCGACTACATTGGACACTGAATAAACAATAACACTTAGCCTATCATTCCCGTGACGAGGACTAGCTTGTTGTGCTAGCGTGTTAGCAGGCATAGATGTAAACAAAGCTTACGTTACTTGGTTTGCTAGCTAACCTAATCGGGAGCTGCGAATAAGGAGCTAAGTTCAGCCTCGTAGATCACGTTAACTGAAGCAGTCAGTATCATTCATAATATTTACTATTTGCTTAAACTAGACATATTTAACATTAAACGCTAGTATATGATGCATACACATTAAATGCTAGTTAGCTAGCTAGCACAGATGTAAACAAAGCTAACGTTAGCTGGCGTTTCCTTACCCCGATAGCTGTGAAGGAGCTCTTCAACAAAGAATTGGTAGCCTTTGTTCATCTTAGAGTCCTTCGTTGAGGAATATTTTCCAACGATCCTGGAAACATCCTCAAATTTCAGTCTCGACAGCGATGAAGTGAAATATTTCATGGTCAGCCGGGAGTACAGGAACTTGTACTACCCAGCGTTGACGTATTTCCGCTTTCTTGTGAAAAGGGTCTATATAGCTAGCCCTCAGGAATGCTAATGTAGACTCAGCTGTACACTGCTACCTCTGAGATAATCGGCTCGTGTTGATATGTTTGTAGAAGCTAATGCTACAATCTTGGAAGAAGTTGAGACAACTTGTATGTGATGATTAAGAAACTGATGTATTGTCATATGTTTATTTCAGTTTTACAAAAAATAAAAGAGATAAAGAAAGGAAACTCAAGAAAGTAAAACATAACAAAGAATAAAGGAGACCTTGAGTTTGAACTAAATCTCTGCTGTACACTGTCTGTCTAACTGGATAGCTCCAGCCAGTCTCATTTCCAGTGAGGACAGAACAGCCAGTCAGGTGTAATTTATCAGCACTAACTTCTTACTCTATGGTGAATTATTATTTTATGGTAATTAGTTAGGTCAATAATCTCTGAATTTTACATACTTAAGCCCATATGAGCTGTTCTAATCTGACCTAAACTATACTGTCCTTTAAATTTAAATATATGGTCCACACTGGGACATATTAGATCACAGTACAGTACAGTCTCTATTAAGTCTTTGGAACTTAGGACAGGCTCAGACCAGACGGCCCTGTGATCTGAGAGGATAAGCGGTTTTAAAGATGGATGGATGATAAACGACAGCAGCAGCTGAACAGTAAAATAAGATGATGAAGCAGTTAGGTACATGAACACATGTTCAGAGTTAGAGTGTTCAGTAGGTGGTGTTTCACACACATCATTTATCACACATGGATTATAAAATCTGACTCTCCACACTCCTACTTATTTACTGCTGGAATATTTACTGTGCTGCCAGCAGGGGGCGATATCAGTAAGGCACTGTAAGGGGTCAGCCTGTGCTGCCGGCTGCCAGCAGGGGGCGATATCAGTAAGGCACTGTAAGGGGGTCAGCCTGTGCTGCCGGCTGCCAGCAGGGGGCGATGTCAGTAAAGAACTGTAGGGGGTCAGCATGTGCGGCCGGCTGCCAGCAGGGGGCGATATCAGTAAGGCACTGTAAGGGGATCAGCATGTGCGGCCGGCTGCCAGCAGGGGGCAATATCAGTAAGGCACTGTAAGGGGTCAGCATGTGCTGCCGGCTGCCAGCAGGGGGCAATGTCAGTACGGCAGTGGTTCCCCGGGGGACTCAGACTCAGACCAGGAGGTGCTCAGTGTCCGCCAGGTGCAGCTGTAGGGACCACATTTAAGGCTGTGAGGAACCCTGTTTATTTCCCCCACACCTTCCTTCTACTCCACACCTGTGTTGAGGGTGACTGTGTGGTATCAGCATGTAGTCTCTCCAGCTTTCTCCATTTCTATAAATAATGAATCTAGAATTCTATATTCAGTGTTCAGTAATAACCTTTATCTAATATCTAATATCTGCTCTACAGGAACCGGAGCAGTAGTTATACCAGACGGGGACAAACCGCACCTCCACACTCCATCATATTCAGCTCATCCGGCTTCTCCAGCGGCCAGCAGTCATACTCGCTAGTGTCCAGGTCGGTCCACCCCATCACCCCACTGACTAAGAGGAGCTGCAGGAGGAGGACAGTGAACATCTGTAACATCTGGTTTCCTGCATGTGGGTTAAGGCTGGTGTTTAAAAGGTGATGTATTTAAATATCATTTTAAGTAAGAAAGTGTAAAAGGTTCCCACCAGATACGCGCGTCCGGTATCCATAGAGGAGATCCGACTTCCTGTACGGAGGGAGGTGAGTCTCTCAGGCTGGGGATTATTCTAAGGTGTGTAGGATCAAAGACCCAGCACTGATGAGGAGGTGAGCTTCTAGCCTGCCTTATTTTCCCCCCACCTGTATTCCGCCACATCCCTCCTCCTGCACTGGGATTGGCTGGGATATGGATCCTGCAAGTGAGCGTGAACTACTGACCAATCCTTGGAGTGCAGGAGGACACTTGTCGGAATACAGGTGGGAAAATGACCACAGATTTAGGACGGGGGGCAGCACTTATTTAGGAGCCTTTTAAAATCACTTATTTATTTTATTTTTCATTTTTGAGTCAGTCAGGTTTATTTACCTGTGTGTTACAGTCAAAGTCTCCCCCATTAATCCATCTGACCTCAGTTCAGGTTTAGAATCTGTGATGGGGTTATACGGCCATCTGGTGGTGAAGCACACCACACACCTCACATGGTGGTGAAGCACACCACACACCTTACGTGGTGGTGAAGCACACCAAACACCTTACATGGTGGTGAAGCACGAGCTTCCAGACTTCAGGACATCTACCAGTCCCACTGAGGAAAATCCAAAAGATCCGGTTGGACTATAGCCACCCAGCACACAGCCTGTTCACCCTACTGACATCAGGCAGGAAGTACCGCAGCATCCAGGCCAGAACCAACCGGCTACTGAACAGGTTCTACCCACAAGCCATCAGGTTCCTGAACAGGCTGGGAGTCTTTCACCAGTACCACCAGTACCACTGCACTCAGTGTATTATTATTATTATTATTACTATTATTACTATAATTATCATTATTAAAGTTATTATTATTATTGTTTTGTTGTTAATTTTATTATTATTATTATTATTATTATTATTATTATCACAGCTATGGACAATATCACTGAGTCACTTTAAACAGCACATATATACATATTTATATTATGTCTCTGCTCGCTCTCTCTCTCTCTCTCTCTCTCTCTCTCTCCTTGTGTAATAAATGTACAGATCAGAGAGTTCCTACACACCCTCCTGTCTCTGTATTTTGTATTTATTAATATCTCTTTATTTAATAAGTTAGTTAGTGTGTATATTAAAGCTGCCCTGCTGTAGAGTATCATGACTACTGAGGTGATGTAGAACACTGCCCCCCAGCGGCGGGACGAAGAAGTACACTTTAAAGGCTACATGATGAACTCGGCTCAGGTGGAAGCCTCAGAGTAGACCTGCATGGCTCTACTGTTCACGGAGCCAACAAGATGTTTTTGATGAACGTAATGAAAAGCATTATATACCGACCATTCCGCATATTTCTACATTCAGTCTGAGTCTGGAGCTCGAGGTATGTATGCTGTAGTTCCTACACCACGTACTGAAATTAGCCAGTGTGCTAACTAGCTAGCTCTGTTTTCAGTTGAGAGCTCCAGGCTGGTTCTACAAATGAGGGAGTTTTGGTCACGTAGAAGCCGGTAATGTTAGATAAGTCGGCCTACATGCTCTTCCTCCGGGTACAAAGTTCATATACCGAGCTGAAGTTCAGGTTAGCAGGCTACCATTAGCTGTTTAGCTGCTGTGGAGCATCCAGAGATAAAGCCAGGTTGCTAACTAGCGGGCTAACTAACGAGGCTACAACAGTCTAAACCTACAACCTCAAATACACCGTTAGAAACTAGCAGGAGACTGAAACTCCACTACACCACGGAGAACCGGGCTCAGTCCGCTCCTCAGGCAACTTTCCGTTCCACCTTAAATGCTGCAGCAGCCACAGTGAGTGGCGTTACTGCGCAGGCGCCAGACTCCCCACCTGCTGCTCCATTTAAGGTGGACCGGAAAACTGGAATCAGGAACTGGAGAACTCCAGCCTCCCAGAGCGAGTTTGGGAAATGTGTCCAGGGCTGAATCCGGTGTTCTTGTACAGGAGAACCGACTAAACTGGACACTTTTCATAAACCTGGTTCTTTAAAGAGCGCTGTGGGAAAGATGGTGGTTCTGCTGGTGCTGTGGTTCCTGACCCTGGTCCTGGAGAACCACAGAAGTACTTCCCTTCTAACGTCCTGAAGGATGGAAAGTCAAAGTAGCTGCTTTATAAACAACGGCTCTACCACACAGCACCAGCTGGCTCGATCAGGTTCTAGAGCTGCTGGAGAACCCCGTCTGGAAGCCCCCAAACCCCCGACCTGTTCAGATCTTATTTATTTATTTAAGATTTATTTATGATGTTTAGAGAGAAGTGTTAATGAGCCCGTCCGGACCCGGACACAGAGTTATTATTTAATAAGGAGGAATATGAATTTAACGTTTCCAGGATTACAGATTTTACCTGCTGGTCTAAAAATAATCCCAGTCTGAAATAACTGACCCGGTTAATCTATATAGAGTCCTGAGCTGTAACGGTTCAGGAGAGGTGAGGAAGTAGGCTGGTCCTGTTGATGATGATGTTCATACGTTGTTTATAATGTTTACAGTGAAATTAAATTCGGGTTTATGAGCTGGATTTAAACATCAGTACATGAGCTGTGTGTCTCATCACTCCACAGATCCATACGGAACCCCAACATCATATGTAGGCAGTTCAGACAGCCGCAGTGTAAATCAGTTCATCAGACGCAGCAGCCTTTTAATTACTGAAATTATTAAATTCTGATAAATATGATCATGTGACTGTGTTCCTTTGATGTGTGAACAGAACACGTTCCTCCCTCTGGATATGGAGCTCTAGAAGTAGATATCTAGAACGATCTAGACATGGTGCATGTATGACTGGGTCTGTTGTGGTGTGTTTCAGGAGTTGGGTCGGTCCAGGTTCAGGATTCTGAGTAAAACCAGGTGTGAAGGCTATGAAGGGTCTGGAGCATGCGCTTTCTAAACTCCACAGTAAGTTCTTCTTCCATGAATCCTTCTTCCAGCAGTCAGAGGGAATTCTGCTGATCCTCTTTCTTTTGAAGTCGGAATAATTCAGGATTAAAGCTGGAAATAAACTCATTCCGATTAGTTTGGTGTGAGAAACTTCCAGACTCGAATTGTAGCTGGTGGTAATCAGTGTTAGGATCAGTGTTGGGTAATGAAGCTACGTCTTCGAGGTGTGTTGAGGTGTGCACATGCCTCTCCACAGGAAATTTAAAAATGTGTCTGAGACCAGAACCTTCTCAGAGCTCCCATAAAACCACGTCTCAGACATCCGGCAGCAAATTCCAAACCGCTTCAGGGAATAACATTTGGGAAAAGGCTTTAGAGGCGTTGAGGAGGAATTCCACAGATTTCTCTGAATTTCAGAACCGAAATTTCTAGATTTCAAATTCATTCAGACTAGCTGGGTGTGAAGTGCTCCGTTCCTGAGAAGCTTGGAGTGGGAAGTGTTCCCAGTGGTGGTGAATGGAACCAGACGTCCTCCTCTGAAATTCCCACTGAGCGGTATTCCCTGGAATGTGCTGAGATGTTTTATGATTAGGAATTTTCTTAAATGTATTTAAATGGGTTCATAATGCCGGGTACGTGCCGGGTGTTGGGAGATCTGGTTCCATCACCACCACTGTGAGTCCTGGAGCTCCTGTGCTCGGAGGAGTGTGCTGTGGACGGTGGGATGAAGCTGGTTTTTATTTTTCCTGGTTTAAATGGTATGAATTATATGAATTACTGTAGGAACATTAATTATTCACTAGAGCTGATGTTCGTATGTGGTGTATGTAGATCCTCACGTCTCACTTCACTCCTCTGGTACAGAAGCTTCTGTGTTGGTGTGTCAGTGAAAGATGATGTTAACAGGGTGGCTAGGTTCAGGTTCCTCTTTCCACTGACTTGTTCTCACCCGATGATGATCTTGACGCCTCTGCTGGTTCCTGTCAGCTCTCGTGTTTTTCAGATGGTCGGCTCTTTCGCTCTTTGGTCAGTGATGGAAATCAGCAGATCGGTTTACTCTGTAAATGGTCAGCGGGTTCAAACCTTCGTTCTGGGTGACAGACAGCGTTTCACACTCACACGGTCTCAGGCCACACCCCCGAGCACCATGTCAGTGTTGGTGTGACCCCCACTCCTCTCTGTCTTTTTTCCATCCCTCGTTCCTCCCGTTCACCCCCCCCCCCCCCCATTAGACCCCCATTATTCCCTTTAACCTGCAGCCACCAAACTGTCCTCCCTCAGGACAGACCCCCAAACTCTAACCCACAGCCATACGGCCCCCCACTCCTCTATGTGTCTTTTACTGATCCCTCCTTCCTCCCATAGACTCCTATTCATTTTAGGGGGAAAAGAGACCTTTAGCAGCCTGGCTAAGTTACCGAGCGTAGGCCGCGTGGCCGCCCTGCGTTTATAGAGCTACAGTGATCATTAGTGGTGTGTGTAGGAGCTCCGTCCTGACTAGCTGTCCTGTGTTGGGTCTCAGTTCGGAAGCAGGGCAGGCCGGAGCACCTTCAGGCGGAGGGGGTGGAGCTGAAGTGCTGAAGTCCTAATAGGTGTAAATATATAAATATGCTGGTTTATAGTTTTGATGTTTGTGCAGCATTTTTCCACATAAACTGCTGAATTAATAAATTCTTTATAGTCTGAACATCTTCAGAACGTTCAGGTTCCTATGATCAGTCTCCCTTCAACTGTTCAACATGCGCATCAGCCGTGTACAGTAAAATCATTTAGGAAAACTTTTATTATTATTATTATTATTATTATTGTTATTATTATTATTATTTATTTTATTATTATTATTATTATTCATATATTTATTTATGTATTTACTTATTATTATTATTATTATCAGAGTCATTATATTTTATTTATTTATTTAAAATTAAACTATTATTATTTATTTATTTATTTATGTATTATTTTTATGTATTGTTATTATTTAATATCATTATTGTTATTTATTATTATTATTATTATTATTATATTTTTATTAATATAAAATAATTATTATTATTGTTGATTATTATTCTATTTATTATTGTTGTTATGTCTTTTTATTTATATAATTATTTATTACGAATATGAATTATTATTATTATTTTATTTATGTATTTATTTTTAGTTGTAGTGTTTAACTGTGTGGCCGTTATGAATTCTAATAATTAATCTGATACGGGTGTTTTAAGTGTGTTTATTTCTGAAATATTAAACTAATAATCGACTCATTACTCAGTAATTAATAACAGTTTACAGGAGACCTAACTTTCTATCTTGTAACTATAGAAGTCAGTTATGGTAAAGTCTGGAGGCGGTGTGGATTCCCGGGTGCGTTCGGGGGGGATCCGGGTGGGGGGGGTTGGGTGTGGAGACGTTGAACCCGTTCGGAGAAGCGGTTCCTTTTAAAGACGTTCTAAGCGGTGCTTTTATCTGCGCTCCATCATCTACACTCGGTCCTGCACCAGTTTGTTTGTTGGCCAGCTGAATGTGTTAACCGCAGCATCAGCAGAAATAGACTGGGTTTCTGTTCATCACATCGCACTGATACTTATCTCTGTGTCCATCGGAACGTATCGTCCTCACACGCTCTGGACACGCACACAGTCTCTCAGCTTCATTAACGTTTTCACCTAACACCATTTTCTACATCTGAGGTTCTGCTGCGTCCCTGTCGTGTAGCTGGCCTGCGCTCGGTGTAGTGACTTATTGGCTGATATGAAACGACATGCTGGGCTGTTCTGCACACTGAACCGTGTCTGCCGGCCGCACACACAGAGGCTCATGTAGAGCAGAGCCAAGCCGTTCTTCTCCTGAGAGATCTAGAACCGACAGCACCGGGACCGGGGCTAAAGGGAAATCACAGTTCCAGGGATTCGGGTACCGTGCTCAGTGGAACATGGTAGTTTATTAAACAAGCTGATATGAGTTATGTGTTGGAAGTGGGAGGAGCTAGAGTAACCGGCCCCATTAATAGTGTTAGTGGAATAAACCTGCAGGTGGGAATCAAAGGGGCCCAAGCACTTTTATGCAGTGTGGAGATGTACGAGGCCCTTTAGCAGGTAGAACATGGGTTCTCTAATGGAGGCTCTAATAGTGTGATATCGGGACACAGAGATATTATTTAGAGGGTCCCCCAGTAAAAATGACTCCCCTCTGTCACTGCCCTTGTGCCCCCTGTAATTACTCAATTCTGTAAAAAAAAAACTAAGTCTTCTGGGGTGTGTGTTCTGTTATTACTGGGCGTTCCTCTGATTAAGAACGCGGGCGGGGGTTGGGGGGAGTGTTTTTTTGTGTCCTTGATGGCCCTAATCCTCTCTAACCGTTGTCAGGGCCTTCATGGTTCATCTTTTCTATTTTTTTTTTTTTTTCATTTTTAACACATTTGCTGGGCTCTTTTAAATTCTCCTTTTATCTGCAGTATTACTGGTGGTTAGTAGCTGTGCGTCTCGTGAAAGAGAAAAGTGGAAGGAGGAACAGACGCTGGTTTTATTTAAGTATCCCATCTCTGTCCGCGCTTTCTCATCGTTTATGCCTTATCTCCATCTCCTTAGTGTCAGCAGCTCAGAGTCACCATGGAGACGCCTCTAAAGACTCACCCCGAGAGAAGGGCAAAGAGCATGACCTCCCCCTCCCCAGCTCCCAGAAGGAAACCCTCAGGAGTATGTCTGACCCAATACACCTCCTTCCTTCCCTGCTAGCCCCCTAACTGAGAGCCCTGCTCAGGTTTGAAGACACAGGCTGTTAGAGAGTGGTGTCAAAAAGTTGGTCAGTGACAAAAACGAGTTAATAAATCCTCTACAGAAACTTTAATATGATGGTTCTGTGCACATTCTGAAGCACTGTTTCTGTTTATTTGATCAATAAGAGAAAATAATATTGTGTAATAAATTAAAAATACAGTCGGACTCCAGCATTAACAGCACCCTGTGATGATACGAGGCTCTACTGTATATGTACTGTATAGCGGGCGGGGTGTTTAACCACACCACAGCCATCCACTGTCTGCCACCCGTCTTTACATTACCACATCACTTGAACAACCAATATTTCTGTTTTTAGAATCGATACAGAGCCACCAAATATAATACTGCTGTTTATTTCTTAAAACAGTGGCTCCAAAAAAATATTGGCACCCCAGTTATTAACTATGGTAAAAGCTTCCACTTGGAGAAATAAGCCCCCGTCTTCCTGCATGGGCTTCACAAGGTCTTGAGAACTAGTAAGATGCACATTGGACAAAAATTCAGTCCAGTGGAAAAATCTCACTCGGGTCCCTGCAGTAAAGTCAGTTCTGCCTTGGTGTTTCTGTTGTACTGATGATTCTGTGTGTGCTCAGGAGAGCATTATTGTGTCTCAACAGTGATAACATTAATATCCACCTGCAGTCCCTCCTGAGGGATTGATTATAAGGTGGGATTGAGGGTTCTTATCGCTTACAGACGTTTCCAGATGGTGAGCTGAAGTCTCCTGGGTTTTAGTGGAATTCGTATCCACACCACGTGATTCTCAGTTTAGCGCCGGTCCGTTAGAACATGGCCTAGCAACACAGTCTGTCCTTCACTGGTCACACAGACGGTTCAGCTGTGCACAAGACGTGTTGTTACTTTTGAGGCTGTTAAACGATCTTTGTGCATAGCTCAACACTTCTAGTGTTACTTCCAACACCATATGTGTTAAACTGTAAGCTTCGTGTTCCTCCTTGCTTCTTGCTGAGTGGCGTGAGAACTAATTCGACCTCTATTTATTTATTTATTTATCTGTTTAAGTGCCAGTACTATATATAAGGCCCATAAAGTTTAGAAAATAAACCCTGGTTTTAAAATAAGCAATTTCTGTAAACGTTTCTGAGGAACATTTATTACATATGAGGTTTATTTTATATATGATGGTTTCTGCCTAGTTGATTGAGGGGAGGGCATTAATTCTGGAGTTGACTGTAAATATTAAACATTACTTTTGAAAAGGTCACAATATATTTATTTATTTTACAATATGCTAAATTCTGCAGATACACAGTAACTGTGCAGCACGGTGTGCAGAAGTGGGTTCTCTGTAGAGGAACGTTTCTTGTGTCCAGGATTGCTGAAACTCCTGACAATGGATCATGAACATGATGAGCTGAGGTCAGTAGCCTCATGTCACCTCACTTCCGCATTATCAAGCGGCGCCAAACAGACTCCGGTATTAAACTTAACCTAGATTTACGTTAATGATCTTTTAGGTTTGTAGATCAAAAAGCATTAGATGGTAAACCTCAGCCCTGAATGATGCTGGTATTTGATTCTGGACTGCCTTTAAATTGTGGAGAGGCGTATGTTCACTGAGCCTTTTGGTCACATGGTTTAAGCTCCTATCTGAAGTTTTATTAACATGGACCAAACTGTACTGTGCGTCAGAACAAAAACCTGACTGGAAGTTCTATCTAGTAAATTCTTAGACCACACAGTCCTGGATTATTCAAACACAACCACACTTTTATTGACAGAATGGGAAGCTATATTTAATAAAGCATCCCCAAAAACACTTACACACATTATTAATAATTCATAGTTCACCACGACAAATAGCTGCCTTAAAAAATATAAACAGAGTTAAAAGAACCAAAACAGTTTCTATTTTACACAGCATGCCAGAATCTCAGGAATGTTCTTTATTCTCTGGAAGCTTTGGCTTGAATAAAAAATATCTCTTACAGGAGTAAGTGAACTATTGTGCTTTAAAACTTTCTTTTAACTTGCATTTTTTTTTCATTATTTTAATATTATTATTATTTTTTTTAAAACATTATTTAACTTGATCTGAGCTATTATAGACGGGGACTTTTATCAATGTTTATGTTTGGGTTTCTGGGACTAAAGAAAGCTCTGTGATGTACTTAAAGAAGTCCTGATACTTCTGCCTATATATTCATACTTATTTATAAATGTTTAAATTATCGCCGTATTTTTGGTTGAGATTAA
>JAMWET010003170.1:0-85000 GCA_024036415.1 Prochilodus magdalenae
TGATGCAAGAAGGGGAGAGGAAGAAAGAAGAGATAGATGTTATTGAAATATGTAGAAAGGTAAGAGAGAAATAAAGAAGGAATGTGGGTAGTGTAAGGTGAAATGAGGAAGAATAATAGAAATAACTTGAGAAAATAATTCGTAGTAACTTTTAACATATGAAAGGTGAAAAAGTGAGTTAGAATATGAATAGTGAGTAAGTTTAAAACTTCAGCATCACTGGGGCTGTATCTGATACACTCCACCACACATAAAACTACACACACCACCACAGCAGTTCGTTCGTGATGAATATCCCCACCCCCAGGGTGAAAAGAGTATACAGAGAAACAGATGGATTACAGATGGATTATAGTCTGTAACTGTGCTCCTATATGGTAGATGGAGCTGAGTAGAATGATGTATAAAGGTGTATCTAATAAAGTGTCTGGTGGGTGAAAATTCGCATACACATTTTATTACATATAATGCACCAATGTTAAAGACATTGCAAAAGAAGTTGCTGTGATTTTAGAATATTTATGGGGTCTCCTTCCTGTTCCAACATACATATATATATATAAAATATATATAAATATATTTAATATTTAACAAGCCAGTGAACAGACATGTCTTCTAAGGTGCTATGTGTAATAATACCAATAGTTAAATATATACATACACGAGCCTTGCATGCAGCCCTCTGAAAATATAACATTCTAAATTGTCACAATATGGTTTATGCTCATAACATGAAGAGAGGCCGACACATCTTGTGAATGCACATCATTTGCATTTTGCATAGCGTCTTTATATAGCATCTTTAAATAGATGGCCATAAACTCTGAGTTGTCTTTATGACCATGGTCTCAAGGACATTTCTGCAAATATATAAAAGTGAAAATCACAGTGGACGTTTCTATTCACTTGATATATAGTTAAAGGGGTGCTGACTGCCCAGTTGGCAAATTCATATGCCCTCGTTTGGGTGAAAGGCAGCGGCACCCATTCAATCACTCTTATGTGAATTGTATAATTGGGTAGGCCAGTTTTGCTTTGTTGATGTGTTAGAATGTTTGGTAATTACTAAAGGCTTAAATGATGACCAACTTCCCAGGAATCCATTTCCCGCTTTTCCCAAAGGGGTAGACACGCATGTCTGCTGACCCTAACTCCGTTGCTCTCTCATCTGCTGCTCCTTTTTTTAATGTCATTAACAGGTGGCTGTCAAAAATAGAAATGAGAAACACACACTCCAGCCCACGCACATACAAGCGCTGAGCCAACACGGAGACAGCGTGCGCAAAAATGCACAAACACATTCAAGCAAGCGTGAGGTAATGACTGAGTGACAGAGGCTGCAACCCAATGCATGCAGCTTAAAAAAACACACCAGTACTCCTGGCTTGGCTGTGCATGTAGGGAGCTGGACATGTAGTCACACACATCCACTTCCCCCCACCTCCACACACACATACGGCACCAGCATGCCAGTTTGGCCTCCTCCCTCTTTTACCCTCCCTTTTTCCCTTTCTGTCCCTCTGTCTTGTTTCTCCCAGGCGCAGAGAAAAGATTTCCTCCCTCACTCCGACTGAGCCTCTCACGCCCAACAGGTTAGCAGCTTGTTTGTACCATTGTTGCGGTTTGTTATTGAAGCCCTTGCCTGACCAATGCTTGTCAATCACCACTAAAGGGCAAAAAGGAAGTTTGGTTTGTCTCTGGCAGCTGCAGAATATGCATAATCACTTTGATCTCGGAACTGACCCCATCATTCACTAAGGGGTGGTTTATGTAATTCGGTCTGTAGGCTTTAGACTTAAAAAAAGTTGTTCAGGAATGCATGGCATGTTTCTGTTGCGTTCAGATGTCTTCTCACTTCGGACATATATAATAAGAAATGCGGTATTAGTATTGGAAATACACTAAGCCAGTGGTGGAAGTTCAGTGCTTTGTGTTCTCTATAAAATTCATGGCATGCTGCATTGATTATATTATCTGGGAAAAGCATGATGGCTAAACGTTTAATCTATTCTCTTTTGTCTTCTTCAAACTCTAGATCACACTTGTTAACCCTACGGCCTGATCTGTTCCTTATATGTTCTCCATGTCGACTCTATGAATCTACTTCCCCAATGGTGCCTTCAAATTTCGAACCTCCAGAAAATGCCCTCATATTGTTATGCAGAGCCAACACCCTCGTTCATTCAGTGCTGGTTTTCACACGGCCATTGTTTAATGCATTCTGCCAAGTCCTATTCTAATGCTACATCATTCCATAACTAGATAACCCCTCCGGATATTGGCCTGGACTTTCTATTCACTCTGTAGCCTCGATCTGCGGTTGGGTGTTAAGCCTTTACTATTTTCATCCACGTTACCATCAATTCATAACTGTCACATCAGAAAGTCAGTCTTTTCAAATTGCCCCCCTGCCCCTCCGCCATGTGGTCCACCTTCATCGTGCAGGATGAGGAGAGCAGGCCATCGGCTGCACCTGGCGGAGGTTCTGGAGCCCTGGCAAGAATGATGGGTGCGCGTAGTGGAGGCGGCAAGAGGCGGACTAGAGCATCCTCCCCGTCGGGGGAGGCCCTAAGTGAGAGTCAGGAGGGGAAGATCAAGCTCACCTTCTTTGTGGCCGTGGTGGGCATCACACTGACTGTGTTAGGGGTGGGCACAGAATTCTGGGTGGAACTTGCACCATCCAAGAGTTTTTATAACAATCAGACGTGCCTGGCAGCGCACTATGGCTTGTGGAAAAGCTGTACTAAGATGCTCTGGGTCGCTGACGTCGATCCGGAGCGAGAAAGCTGCGGGCCTCTGGATCTACCTGGAGGTGAGTTTCAGAAGATACTCTACCCAAGGCACTCTCTGGCTATGTTCATATGTACAGTAAAAGTCTCATTGCTTATCCTTCTAACATGGCAGTGACCCCATATCTGCCATTACACTCCGGAGGACATTTAGTAAAGCAATGGCCCACTAACCGAGTGAAAGAATGCGCATGTGCCCATTATTAAACACTAGATAGATAGATAGATAGATAGATAGATAGATAGATAGATAGATAGATAGATAGATAGATAGATAGATAGATAGATAGATAGATAGATAGATAGATAGATAGATAGATAGAAAAATTGGCTTCTCTAGAACAATGTCCTATGAGGACATGCTCATTAAAGTGTAACTGAAAAAACAACAGCAGTAACCGAGTGAAAGAATGCGCATGTGCCCATTATTAAACACTAGATAGATAGATAGATAGATAGATAGATAGATAGATAGATAGATAGATAGATAGATAGATAGATAGATAGATAGATAGATAGAAAAACTGGCTTCTCTAGAACAATGTCCTATGAGGACATGCTCATTAAAGTGTAACTGAAAAAACAACAGCAGTACCTTCAACAAGAATGAAAATGGATTCTCATCTCCCCGTTCTCATTACTCATATGGCCACATACTGGATATGTACCCATTCCACTAATACAGATATGTTCTAGTGCCGCACTTACTCTGTAATGTGAACTTGAGCCACTGACAAAACCACTAACATCCACAAGCATTATAACAATGCCAATTTGAATTAAGCTTTAGAGTGTTTTCAACAACTCATACAAACATTTGAAGTCTTACCAAGAATTACAGTACAATATGCTAGAGCCCAGTCTCATGCTTGTGCTTGTTCGTTAGTGTGCTCGAGAAAGTACTTAAAGTCAACCACATATCTAAATTGATGACTTTTCTATCTATATCCCAGGTCCCAGACACATCTATGTGCCAGGTTATATTAAAGGTGCCATAGAATGTAATTTGAACAAGAAGAGGTCAGTACCAAGGACTGACAAACTGTTGTCTCTTCCTTTAAATACAAATTCAGCATATCGTGGCTGTCCAAGGAAAGACATGTATGTTCATTTTTGTTAATTTTTACTTTTATGCCTCATTTGATCAAATCAATCCTAAAGCTCCGGCGCCGCTGTGGGTGGCAGCCTTTCCAGTAGCTCCGTCTTTTGTGTATGGTTTTTATCGTTTTTTCCTATTTTTTTTCTCATACTGCACAACACTGTTTTTATTTCTATTTTTGTATTATTATTCATATCTGTGCTGTTCTTTTTGTGAAACCGCTACTGGCTGCTAAATTTCCCTCGGGATCAATAAAGTATCTATCTATCTATCTATCTATCTATCTATCTATCTATCTATCTATCTATCTATCTATCTATCTATCAGCTGCCATTTACACTGTGTGGGAATTTTATGAAGAATGGACCGACAGAAATGGCCCAAAATAGCTTGGTAAGACGTCTGGTTCCATTGACTTTCATTCAAATTAAATGAGGTTTTTGGCCTCTCGGGTAAAGTTGCCATTTTGGAGATACCTGTTTTTCTTTGGACAGCAATGATATGCAAAAAGGTCAGTACAATGGACCAATTCCAAAATCCTAGACCGTTACATAACCAGCCGGATTCTTCAATATTTATACCCTCACAATGTACATACTTTATTATCTATATTCTAGTCCAGTAAACAACGGCAACAGAACAACAGGGATGAAAACAGCAGACTGTGTAAAAAAATAATCTTCATGGCTTCGAGGAATGTCAGCACATCTCAAGGAGCATGTTTTACCAGAATGTAACATTTAAGGTGGAACAGAAAATTGGCAAAACAAGCTGCCAAATAAGAGTCTAACTTCAGCTCTTACATATTTAACAAGATCCTTCATCAGAGGGCCCATCACAGGGGTGTAAACGGGCATGCATTCTATGGCACCTTTAGGAACAACTCTTAATATCATACCATTAATCTCGCATGGCCTTCCTAAAACAGGGTTGTATGAATAATTTGAACCTATATTCACAAAAGAACAGTACAAAGACACCCTTGAATGCCCAGTACCATGACTTTAATGTCCATTATGAGTATGCATAAACTTCTGAACTGTATTTTCAACCACAACATTTATTAATGCTAGTTATGTGTGTTTTCAGAATCGAACTGTACGTACTTCAAGTTCTACACCACGGGAGAGAACATCGTCCTGTTTCAGAAAACACCAGCCAAGAGTGAGTAAGATTACTACAACACGAACTTTGTCTCTCTCTTTCTCTCTCTCTCTCTCTCTCTCTCTCTCTCTCTCAGGAGATGCATTTAGGAAATTATTTTAAGCTCAGATTTTTATTAGCTGAAAATGTCAGCTCTCTCTCTAAATATCAACCACCAGTCAACTGCTACCAATGAAATTATGCCTGATATATTTGGATTTCAGTGACCTGAAATTAAAATATTTTTACTGAAATACTTTAACTAAATAAATATTACACATAAAATGGTTTCAGGTACCCAGGTTATGACCCTCTATTCTTTTCTCTGCACAGATTTGACAGTAACGTCAGCAATGCTGGCTATCTTTGGTCTTTTCCTAATGCTGATGGGAGCTGTTTGCATCATCATGGCCATAAGCAAAGGGGTGCAGTTCTTCCTAAAGCCAGCCTCAGTCTGTTTTACATTATCAGGTACAGTAATTAAACAACTCTATGTGTATGATGTCATCATCCAAGCTTTACAACCTGGAAGCCACTAATGATGTAGATCACTTGACACACGTAATGAGCATGCCCTTTATTTCCCAGTCAAGCTTATACCTTAAAGGGGAATTCCACCAGCTTATTTAAATGTCTGTAAATTTCTGCCTTTGAGATATAAACAAGGCCTTAATATAAGTTTTAATATAAAATGAATAATTACAGAGAAATTTACCCACTCTGATTAGTTTACAGCAGTGGTAACAGAAACAAGGGGTCACAATGTCATTTTAAAGACCATTCAAAATGACCACTTAACTGCATGTGCCTTCTGAATTTATATATGTAATGTTGATAGTGATAAAACTAGGGTTCATACGTCGTATGGTGACCTGCATTTATCTGTCTGACATGAATGTGTTGTTGCTGTTTATACTTTATATTTTAAAATTCTGTTCACGTCTTTATCGTCTAATAACGCTGAAATATTGAGAACCCAACGGAATTCCCTTTTAAGGCATCACAGCCGTTGCTTGTCTGAGCACTACTTATTATAACGCCACATAAAGCCATCTTTTAAAAATGAGTTTGAGCTTTGTCATAAGATACTTACGGACATTGCGTTCCCTAGGAAGGCCAAAGGCTGCTTGACATACACGGAAACACAGCTGTTTATAAAAGCTTCCTTACAGTAACTGGGATATCATGAGTGTTTTAGTGCATGCATAGCGTGTGACTCATTATTCTTTCATCTCATCTCAAATCAGGTCTCCTAGTCTTCCTGTCACTCATCGTTTTCCACCAGTCGGTTCTTTCGTTTTTGGCAAGCGACCACTCCGTACCTTTGCATTATGAACTGTCATGGTCCGTGACATCTGTGGGGTGTGCGGGAGCCTTGCTTGTAGTTGCGGGAGCTTTCTTCCTTCTCCTCGCTCTACCGTACAGTCCGTGGGAAAAGTGTCTGCCTGGCAGGAGCAGTGACAGCTAGTGATCTCTTTTGTAAACTTTGTTTTGTATGGCATAGTGACTGTTAAACAGACTACTTTACTTTTCAGTGCAGTGGAACTTTGTGGGTTCAGGTTTTTTGACTGAAGATGGAAGAGGAAGGAACATTCTTGTGCAGTATTAAAAAGTGCATTATTTAATAACTGATGGAAATGATGTAGTACAGTTTAGAGGGAAACCTTACTGTTAAGACCTTTGTGCCTTATAATGATGTCCAGTGTGCAATATGACTTAAATGTGATTTATGAATCAAATGTAAATGATTGTGTATTACGAAAAAAAGGAAAAATACAGCAAGGCTAAATTCCCATACTAGTAAGTAGTAGCACTCTGATAATAGTATTCTATTCTATTCATTCTAGTAGCACTCTGAAAATAGTATGATTGCACTAGACTCACTGCCATTGGCAAAAAAAAATTCTTTCTCTTGGATAACATCATGCTTTAAGCAAAGCTGAAAAGTCTGAGAGATATGTTAAATTAGATGTTTATCTCACTATTCCTTGCTCAGTGGACAAGAGATGCAGCACACACTGACGCTGCAGTAAAAGTGGTGTTGAATTTTGTCTACTTTCAATAATATATAAAGCATTTTCCAGGTTTATACTGTCGGCTTGTACCTTATCGAGGCGTAACTGTATAGGCTTCTTTAAATATGCTGTGACAGTGCAGTAAATACAAACTCCACCACACAGATCCTACATTAATACTGGTTTCATAAGCCTGCCGTCCCAAACTGTTGCTTCTGGCAATGTGCCAATGAAGTGTGCTAAGATTAGATTAGTGTAAGATTTATTCGATTTCTTCTTTACATTTAGCTTTCACCCGCATCCAGAATGTGAAATATAGCCCCCGGGTCTTAGCCTTAATACTCAGTAAATAAAGGCTCGCTATATCGGAAAGCTTTGCAAACTATGTGTACAGGATAGATCTGTTATAGTGTGACCTAGCCAGAGTTAAAAACAGAGTGCTTATAGGGTGTCTTGACCAGAGCCTCGCTAATCCCCAATCAGCTGTTAAAAATATCCTCACAACTTCTCAAGTACCAGGCTAGGGAAGCCGACCAAAAAAGAAGCAGACTGCATCAAAAGTCTGCCTAATATTCCCCAACAGACTTGTGTGACAGAGTTATCAGAAGATTTAATCTGCTGAAAGTAAATGAGCATTGAAAAACTTTTACACACAATTTAGGTCAACACGGAGGGCAGTATATGTGAATACATTGGTGGACAAATACTGACACAGTTTTTATTTGGTCGTTTTGCCCTCATGTTTAAGCTCTACTATATGTCCCTGTGATATTTTTAATGTGTCACACATTATAAACAGCACTGTCCCATAGTTTAGCCTTGGATCTCAGTAGTGAATAGATAGTTCTGCAATTTCAATTATAAGTAGAGAAAGGTGATTATGATGCCAGAATGAAGTATGATTATACCAAAATCCAGTGGCAATACAATCAAATACATACCAACAGAAATTTTTACCAAACTGTGGTTTGTTAGTAGGAGCTGTAGGGTCATCATTTTGTTAATATGGGATTGAATGAGGAAGATTTAATCATCTAAACAAATATTAAACACCAGAGGGAAAAAAAAGACAATAAATCGGGATAGGCCAAAGCTGTCTCTCATAGGTGGATGTTTCACAGTTTAGCATTAATTATTTCATACAACCCTTCTAATTTAAAACATACTAATGTATTGAAGGGGACCTATTATGCTTCTCTAGTTTCCTGTGACCCTCGTTGTGTACGTAGCCTTGTGTGCATGTAAATTGTTTGTAGAGTTACAAAGCTCAAAGTACATGCCAAAGAGAATAATCAGCTGCGTGAAATGTTTGTTGAAATTCCACCCACCCCCATATGTTGTTGATAAATCATATATATATATATATATATATATATATATATATATATATATATATATATATATATATATATATATATATATATATATATATATATGTGATTTATCAACATTGATGATGAGCAGAAAAGGTCCCCTTTAACTAATGGATATACTTAATTTGGCAATATTGCATATATTATTATAATATTTTTGAAGGATTACAAAAACGCAAGAAAAAAGTTAATTACCTATTAATGTATTCATGAATTCATTTCTACTTTACCATCTATAAGTGTTTAACAGCCCTGATTAAAAATGCTTTGCAACATAACCCACTATAATTTTCAAATGTATTGGTAACATATTGCCATTAGCATTGGGTGGGTAATATAAGCTAACTGTTCTTCATGGTTATAGTTGCAAAGTTTAACATGTGTTTTTTTTTTCAGTTTTGTCACACACATAAATGTCTTATTGTACATAAACATATTAATACAAAGCATGCTTTTAATAATCTTTATAGTGACTTTATAAAAGGATGGCTTTTTTATTCACTGGTGGGTTACATATTTTTTCTGTGACTTATGTAACTGCACAACCTTGCTGCCTACATGTATTTCCGAAGTGTATATATCTAAATATATGTAATATGTATGTATTCCTATAGTTCATTGACATGTATATTTAGTCTTGTGAAGGACATGTATAAACTTGCTGAATAGGTTTCAATGGTTAGTGCTAGTTTTCCTTCTGTTTGCATGCACAAATCCACATATGATAAAAAGGCGATGATAAACCCTCCCAGTGCTCCTTGTTTCTTTTTCATCATTGCACAAATACATGCCATTTTCTGTCTTGACCTCCTTCCAGATTTCTGTCTCTGCACTTTCTCACTCATCGCATCTCCTCCCCTCCCTTGCTCCCTCCCTCCCTCCCTCTCTAAATTTAGAGCGTGGCCAATTGCGCTCCAGTGGATGTATGCAACACAAACCTGGGGCTTAAGTACCACCACCCAAGCTCTTTTCCAACAGCAACACTACCTTGTTCGTCATTTACGTCATTGCATCAGCCAAAACCAACTCCAATCCTAATCTTATTGATCCAAACATAAGTGCCACTAACGGTGGGGTTGTTCTGCATATATGTTATATACATACATACCTAGTTGTCTCCAGTGTTTCTCCTAGACCTATAGCAACCATCAGGGATGAGCTGACACATGCTACCGCTGTAACCTGTACCCTCACATTACCCCTCAAAGCCACACATGCTCACCCAGTTGAAACACATCCCTGTCCCACTGCCAGGGTAGGATACCTGATCTTCAGTGCACTCTGTATATATAGCAGTGTAATCGTTTTAAAGTGTATTTGTGTGTGTGTGTGTGTGTGTGTGTGTGCGTTTGTGTGTGTGTGTGTGTGTGTTTGTGTGTGTGTGTTTGTGTAAGGAAGAAAGATAGCAGCTAGTTGGCCTGAGAGTTCAGGACTAAGTTTGTTTTATATGTATCCATGGAGATGTTTTGCATGTCTTTGTCTGTAGAACGATACTTAACTGTTTTGTATTGTAGTAAAAGTGCAGCAGCACAACAAAGCAAATATATATATATATATACATATTTAGAATTGCAAAACAAAAAACCCCTCCAGTATTTGCATTCCTTGCTTTTTTGTATTACCTTATAACTTCCATATTTGGATTTCTCCTCTATCTGTCTCTTCATCCAAGTAGATAATTTATGCAGATGTCTAACAATTATATGGCTTTAAATAAGCCATGTGCTCAGAATACAGCTAAGAAATATATTTATACAGCTATAGAAATATATTTTGGAACTTCTTTTCAGTCCAAGGGGTAAAATCACACATCCAATAGAAGGGCTGAATTACAGGATTACAACATTATACATTATAAAAGTATATGCATTTTAATAGGCTGAATTTTCTGCTGATTTTCCACGGTTGTACCAGAAAAGCCAAAATTTCACATTAAGATCATCATTTAAAGTATTTTCTAATACTGGCCATGTTAAGGCCTTTACTCGAGAAGTGCAATGATTTTTTAAAACTCTTTCCACTGAAACACTTTCAAACAACTCTCAGGTGGATTCCATCTACTGATTAGTGGCCTATAGTGGCCAACTTCAGTGCATGCTGTCTTAAAAAAAGGGGCAATAAACAGAAAATACTTACAAAATTATAATAGAATATTATATAATATGTAATATTAAGCCAGATTAAACATTCACATACAACTCCACCCTCTGTACCACCCTTCTTCTAGTACTCCACTTTTATAAGCCTTAACTTAATCTGCCTCTTTAACCGGACTGCTGCACTCGGCACTTTCATATACATATACAACTCTGCACAATGTAAGTTTTACAGGTGTGTAAGGTATGGTGTGTGTGTGTGTGTGTGTGTGTGTGTGGTGTGTGTGTGTGGTGTGTGCGTGTGTGTGTGTGTGTGGTTTGCATTTTTGTGAAATGTTGTCATGCTATCACTGTGAGCTGCTGTAAACAAAAACAGATTCCTTGTATGTGTGAAGCTTCTTAAGTCTGATTCGGATTCTGATACAAATAAACAGCTAATTGCATACTAATTTACGTGTCCATTGCTAAATACTTGCGGCATCTTATGTTGATAAAATGATGAGCATAATAATTAACATTGATAATAAATGTTAACACAAATTAAATTATTAGCAGCATCCAATGATGATGCCATTTTCGTGTTCAGGTTCATATGAACCCTGTGTGGAAATAATAAAAATATTGTTACTGACAAATAAGTACAAATATATTACTGTTAAAGTTTTGACCTACCAATTCAATTCTGTAAATATGAAAAAATAATTTTTGATGCCTGTAAAATGCTAAATAAGAGTGAAAGGTTAATACTCTGTTTTGAACTATTCCACCATAAGCAGGTGAATTGGTATGAGGCAAGTGGATCATGGCTGGCCATATAAGGGGCATTCACCAAAAGCTCAGTTTTTGTAAGCATTTTGCATTTTTGCATCTTGCATTTTTATTGCAAGATTGCCAAGATTTTTTTTGCATCTACCATACATAATACTGTCCAACTATTCAAGGAAACCAGTGAAATCTCTCTGGGTAGGAAAAGGCCAAAGCCATCGGTGAATGAGTAAGACCTTGAGAACCCAGACCAAGTGTCATGCTGCTGTGTTAAATACAGCCACATGGGTTCTGAAGCACTACAGACAACTGTTGTTACTTAACACAGTCCGTCACTGAAATGCGAAACTCTGTTAGGCAATCAGTTTCTTTGCCGAAACGCCCCAGCCATAATATTGATCCCACAGCCAAAAATTGTCCATCATAAAAAGAAATTACACAAATAATTGATATATATCAGTGTTTATATTTGAAAAGTACCGATCTGAATATTACATACTTGTCAGTGTGATCTTTAAAGTACAGATCTTAATATTACATGTTTCAGTGTGTGATCTGTAAAGTACAGACCTCATTATTACAACTGTTTCAGTGTGTGATCTGTAAAGTACAGATCTCTTTATTACTACTGTTTCAGTGTGTGATCTGTAAAGTGCAGATCTCTTTATTACTACTGTTTCAGTGTGTGATCTGTAAAGTGCAGATCTCTTTATTACTACTGTTTCAGTGTGTGATCTGTAAAGTACAGACCTCATTACATGTTTCAGTGTGTGATCTGTAAAGTGCAGATGTTATTGCATGTTTCAGTGTGTGATCTGTAAAGTGCAGATGTTATTGCATGTTTCACTGTGTGATCTGTAAAGTGCAGATGTTATTGCATGTTTCAGTGTGTGATCTGTAAAGTGCAGATGTTATTGCATGTTTCAGTGTGTGATCTGTAAAGTGCAGATCTCTTTATTACTACTGTTTCAGTGTGTGATCTGTAAAGTGCAGATCTCTTTATTACTACTGTTTCAGTGTGTGATCTGTAAAGTGCAGATCTCTTTATTACTGCTGTTTCAGTGTGTGATCTGTAAAGTGCATATGTTAATATTACGTTTCAGTGTGTGATCTGTAAAGTGCAGATCTCTTTATTACTACTGTTTCAGTGTGTGATCTGTAAAGTGCAGATCTCTTTATTACTACTGTTTCAGTGTGTGATCTGTAAAGTGCAGATCTCTTTATTACTACTGTTTCAGTGTGTGATCTGTAAAGTGCATGTTTATATTACATGTTTCAGTGTGTGATCTGTAAAGTGCATATGTTTATATTACATGTTTCAGTGTGTGATCTGTAAAGTGCAGATCTCTTTATTACTACTGTTTCAGTGTGTGATATGTAAAGTACAGACGTCATTATTGCATGTTTCAGTGTGTGATCTTAAAAAAGTACATATCTTAATATTACATATGTTTTAGTGTGTGATCTGTAAAGTACATATCTCATTGTTGCATGTTTCAGTGTGTGATCTGTAAAGTACAGACCTCATTACAAATGTTTCAGTGTGTGATCTGTAAAGTAAATATATATCCTTTTGGCCTGCTAATTTTTTTGGTAGTACTCTGGAGCGTGTTTGTGTGGGTGTGCCAGCAGAGATCAGAGGTAATTGGAGAAAGCATCTGGCTGGGACCCCAACGGTCTTGAAGCTATGCAGTAGCTCACTTGCTCAACGTGTGCCAACAGCAGCCTCGCAGCAGCAAAGGTGAGGGGTCGCAGAGTGGCACGCACTGCACATTTTTAAAATGGGAAAAGACACAAACATGCACACACTGTAGCTTCTCTCTATTGTTTAGCATGACATGAAGGCCAGGGTGAGCTCTAAGGGATACATACAGGCGGTCGTATCCTTCCCCAGAGCTATGCACAAGCATTACATTGTTCTCTCAGTAATTACAGTGTGCGTGAGTGAGAGAGAGGAAGAGAATGTGACTGTCTAAACAGGCGTGGCCTAAATCCCTCGGGCTGTCTGCATATGTGTTTGTGTGTGTGGTGCTGACCTCTCTGACTCTCTGTGCTCTCATGATCAATTGAAGCACTGCGTCCTGCACTGGCCCATTCATTAACATGCTTAATACACTGCAGATTTGACCCTGCTTTCTTCAATGGATCTGGCAGCTACAGCAATATGTTAATACCTGGCTTCCTTGTGATTAAGAATTCTCTTTGTACTTTCTTTGATCACACCTACTAAACCCAAAACGCCAGAAGGTAGACTGTTACAAAACACTGAAGTAATTAATCATACACTGGATATAAACCAGGCAAACAGGTTACAAGTAAATTAACAAATAAGAGGAGAAAATACCATCTTTTTCTCTTTGACAGTGATGGGATTCTCTATTTTGAGGTATGATTGTGAAATCTAATTTTACCTGACTTAAGATGTGGCTAAAACCAAAGTAAACTTCAGTAAAGCAGCTAAGGTAAAAGTATTCCTCAAAACCTACATACATACATAAATACATAAATAACTTGGGAGTGGGAGTGGAAAACCTTTAAGTCTCCTATAGAGTTCCATATATAACTGCAGAGCAAATCCAGTATGTATCAGCACAGGAAGAGGATTTTAGAGGTTATTCTTCTCTTTCTGGTCTCGTATAAAAACTCTACAGCTCCAAAGTGAGGGCTACTGGCTAATGCAAAGCAGCATTTAGGTCCAATAGAAGAGAATGAAGTTAAACATGAAAAGCAATTAGAGGCTAGTTCTACAATTAAGTGAACAACAATTCTAACTATATCCATTATAACTTGATCAATATTGAGGTAAAGAATTCAGCTACAATATCTTGCTAGAACGTCACAAGTTTCTACTCACCTCTTCTTGCATTCTCAAAAAAATTCAGTTTTCCACTGTGCTATTTCCCTCTTACTAATACTGGTCATAATGCAACAGTAAGAATAAAAAGACTGTTTATCCTAGTAATTAGGCCAGATCCTAATATTCTAGGATAAGACACTACATACATATCTCAACTGGATACATTTATAGAATATATTTGGTTTATTTGTCAAAAAAAAGTGTCCACATATATATATTCATATATATATTATATATAATTTACTATAATAGAGTTTTTTGTCTTTTCTGGTGAGGTTTTATAGGTATAGGTATTGCTCCCCGGCATGAAAGTCTTTAATTTTCACATTCTACCTTGTTGTTTCTTCCTTTTCCCGAAACAGGCCTTCTGGAAAACAGTTCTTCAAAGTTGTCATCTCCTTGTAATAATATTAAGGTTATTAATTGAATAATCAAATATATTCATATGAAATCTAACTACTTATACACCTACAATTACAATCAAAGAAATTCCACAGATCTAAATAGTACCTATCTTTGTAAAAAAAAGAGACATAATAATAATAATAATAATAATAATAATAATAATAATAATTACACAAACTCACAAATATGCACATGCTTGACACTGAATGACATCATAAAATATAGTGTCAGTATGTGCAAGAGAAAATCACAGTTTAAATTCATCAGATAGAACTGAAATAAGATAAATAAATGAATAAAAAATAACAAATAATTTAATAACAAAATAATTCAGATAAACCAAACAGTAACATCTACAATAATAAAAACAATATGACTTATTATATTGGAATGCTAAATAAGTAACAGGCATAACCTGATGATAAAGCACTGGAATCAAAAGAGCTTGAAGAACCCAAAGTAAGACCACCATCACACACATCAAGTATTTCAACGTGAATCAGTAAAGGTGCGGATGGAACTCTATTTATGACTGAAGTCACCATGTTCGAAAACAGAAATGGAGAGAAATAAAGAGGATGATTGGCTCCACTCCCTCTCTCTCGCTCTTTTTTCTCTTTCTCCTCTCAGTGTCCTGTGAGTCATCCCTTTCTCTGCTTCCCAGCCTGCTCTCTCCCTCTTTCTCTCTCTCTCTCCCTTTCCTTTTCTCTCTTCCTCCCACGCTTCCTCTTTCCAATCCATGTATGCCATTTGCAGTTCAGATCATACCCATCTTCCCTCTCTTCATACTCTTATTCACTTGCTCGCCCCCTCTCTCTCAGAACCCCAGCCACTCCCTCCCCAGGGTCAGTGGAAGACAAGGCATTGACGGGAGCATTGGCCGACTTGGACAGTGAGCGCAGTGTCCCCATCATGAGTGCTCCTCCTCCTCCTCCTCCTCCTTTTTCTTTTGTTAGAAAGTAGTTGTGCAGCTGGCTGGTAACGTGTGGTGCAGCCCCCTGCTCTGTCCTTGCCCAGTGTGGAACTAGAGATTAGGGGTGTAAATCTGTCACCTGACGATGATTGTTCCAGAAAACTATTCAAGGCATCAGGAAATTCCAAATTTCAACATGATTCTATTTGATTGGACTATTTTTAAAACACACCAGTTAATGCACAAATGTAAGGGATACACTATTTACACTGTGGTGGAATATTTAGACAATAAAACAATACAGGGAGCTTTTAGTGTTGGATTTTGTACGCGTGAAAAATTTGATGCTGTTGAATCGCCTCCTTCAGATGCATTTTTACACCCCTAATGGAGATATCCGTGACACCCCCTACTCCTGCATGCACACGCTGGCCCCCCTTCTCACCTAACACAAACGCACCTGATCCAGTCGATCAAGGACTCTGGCGTTAATTAGCTGGAACAGGCGTGGCAAGTACCAGACCCTGTACAATAGAAGGGTCCAGACTCTCTATCAGTCTTGTCTCCCTGTCCCCCGTGCTTTCTCTTCGTTTGCCTTTTGCAGTCCAGATCATCCCCATCTCTTATTCCTCCACTCTCTCTTTCTCTGAGCCCCACCCCACCCCACCACCACCACCCATACCCATCACACAGGTGTTGTTCTCCTGTTCAGCGTGTTAGTGTTGGAGCTATCTCCTTTTCCCAGCCTGTCGAGCGTTCCAAGCCCTCTCTCCCTCTCCATGGTGGCCGTGGATCCGGCCGACAGTGTGGGTGCTTGGACCCCAGGGCCGGACGAGGACGGGGCATTTAGGGGAGCGTTGGCCGATGCCGCCAGGTTGGACTTTGACAGTGAGGGCAGCGTCCCCGTCATGAGTGCCCCTCCTCCCTCCTTGGTTGGAAAGTAGTTGTGCAGCTGGTAAAGCGTGGCGCGGTCCACTGTTCCGTACATGGGTGGCTTGCCCTCCCTGCCCAGCGTGTACATAGAGATGTCTCCAACACCTCCTCCTCCACCTCCTCCGCCTGCTGAATGTGTATGTGGGTTGGGCAGTGTGGCCACGGAGAAGGGGGGTGGGCCTGCAGCTAGCGGTGGCCCGAAGTTCTTAGCAGCAAGGCCGGAGGGTGACTGGTCCCGGGAGCGTGGCGGCTCGGCAGTGGAACGTGAGCTAGAGCGCGAGGAACGGCGCCGGAAGCGGTAACTGGGCAGCCGCAGGACGGCTGAGGTGGTGCTGCGGAACAGGTCAGTGCGAGAGCGGCAGCGCAGCTCCTTATTACGCTCAATGTAGATGTTAACAGCCAGGACACCGACCACCTCAGCCAGGATGAAGGAGAGGCCACCAAAGTAGAAGGACCAGCCATACGAGTAGTGCCACTTCTTGTCCTCATCCTTTTTTGGCGAGATGTCGCTGAGCGCCGCTGAGATGTAAACAATGACACCGATGATGTTGCTCAGGCCTGGTGCAGAAATAAATATGACAGTGTTTATATAGGATAAGAGATATCACCTATACAACAATATCAGATGGGATGGTACAATCCATTATAATTGGCTAGTGCTCTAAATATATGTGCATATTTTTTTGATTTTTGATTATCTACTGCTACTGGGCATCCATGTGTTTATTTCAATATCCAATATTGTATATTACTACTCTTGCATTCACATGTTGATCCTACTTTGGCAGCTACAGAGAATCTTTCTCTCAGTGAGAACAAATTAGTGCATACTTCGTGTCTTCCAGTGACGGGGTCCATGTGTGTGGGCATTTTTGTCATCCATCTGATCTTATTTTAAGCATTTTTTGCAGACATTTATTTAACCAGAGCTAGCACATACCAAATTGCTAATAGACACATTTATTATAGCATACTGAGAGCAAGCTATTTGCTAATCAAGCTAATCAATCGACATAAAATTTGGATGTAATGAAGGAAAAGGACCTTGGATTTTTTTGTGTACTCAATGGTGTGTCGCCTCCAAAAGCACAATACGAAAAAAGCATGAACGCTCACATGCAACAGTTAGGCAAGCATGAGGTTATAACTGATTGAATATTTTATTTTATGGCACAGGTTTCGCCACACACCGTGTTTAACGCCATTCAAAATTAATACAGTCAAATGTGGCCTAAAATACTCAATGTCACATGACTCTCACATGATCAAGAAACTACCACAAATATAGACCAAGGACAAGAATTTAATACACATTTAATTAATATACATTTATACAAACCTACACATATAAAAAGGATATCACAAAAAGAGGAACATGCCCAGTCATCTAATTCAAAAACATTTAGGATTCAAGACTATTAAAAAGGAACTGCTTTTCATGAATCTCTATAGGTGAGATATACGTGTCATGTTATCATGACACTTAGGTCACAATACCATATCATTATACATGCATTAGTGCACAAAAAATATAGCAGTGCTATGCTGTATTAATTTTTCCTCCACTCTGTTCGAAATTCTGGAAATCCTGTTAGACATTCAGGAATGAGTAGCCTGGATAGCTTTAGCTCTGACTTGAGTTTGAAATAACATATACTGAGGCTATTTTCTCTCAACCCCTATTAACTACTACAGGTTAAGAACATTTTTTGCCATTTTGGAGATACTTTTGTTTATGTTCACTCGAGTAATGCTGAGATAATGCATTCCAAGCACAGAGTTTTGTCTTTTCATACTCCCTGAAGGAAGAATAGTGTTTTATTAAAGGGTTCATCTGGGGACAAACAACCATAATCAGTTTATCTCTCTAAATGTTACATTTGGCATCAGACAATTCTCTCCCACTTTGTACGTGCATGCATCCGTCCCCTTTAAAAACCACTAAATAAATAAATGATTCAATTCAACCTACCTGCCACCACAAACAGAATGCCTGCTCCCAGAATAATGTGTCTCTTGCTCTTATAGAAGCGACTGGAGGCCACACAGACCCCACCCAACAACAAGAGAATGGCACTTAGGATAGGGAATATACTTGAGGCCCTGACGACACCTGCATAGAGAAAAGGACAAAGGACAAAAAAAGGAGAACCAAGATGTGTAACAGATCAGCGAATCATGCCCTCTTACTGCAGGACTCTACATTCATAAAACAAAACAGCAGGTTATTTACTCGGGACCGCATCCACACACACATCACTCACGTAAGAGGTACTCTGCTGCATCCTGGTCATAATCAGCATCTTCAGGGAAATGGTTAATCTGGGAGCACACCCCTCTCTTTAACCCTGAGGAAGAGACAGAGAGACTGCATTCCTTCAGAAGCTCACAGAGTGTTTACTACTTCCTGGCTAGAGAACTTATTATAGGATTCAGAAGCAGAGGTTCAGTGGGTTTCACACAACAGCGCGTTGAGCTGATCAATACCTTTAAATGATGTCTGCTTCAATGACTCAACAGGAAAGTTCACCCTTAATTACAAGCGCTCCTTGTAGATTGTTTTTCCATTCTAGAGTCGGAGACATCTTCTTTTTTTTCAAAGCTGAGCAGCTGTGTGCTACGGGAAGGATCAGAGCAGTGGAGCGAGTGGCGTGCTACAGCTCGAACGGCTCTGTTTTTGTTTCGTTTGATTATGCAGACAAAAACGAGATCACTGCATGACACCTTTGACCTGCGGTGACTCATAGCATAATTACCACCACTGGCGTCCACTCTTATTGGTTTCTCATGCAAATAAAGAAAAACAGAGGCAATGCTTGCTGGAAAGACACCTCTTGAGACACGACCAGAGTGCTGGGTTGAACGTATAGAGATCGTTATATCCATGACTGGAGTGTAAAAATGCACCATGATGCATCACTCTGAATGTGGAAGTCATAGTCAGTATGCACTGATCAAAATCTGATCTGTTGTTTTTTTCTTTTCTGTGTTCAACAGTGAACTGTCCTGTCTGGTGCGCTGATACAAAGAGAGTTTCATTCTTGTTTGTGCTTTTAGCACCAGTAGCTAATTTTCTATAGCTCATGCTGGATAACCAGCCATCGGGTCTGATGTAAATATGTATCTGAAGAACAATGTGCAGCCCGGACTTAACAATAAATTAACACCAATTCACAGCTGAAGCTCTGCAGACCAGGCACTGTGCATGTTGTGGAGCTTTAACTTAAAGCTGGATATAATATTCAGGGATTTGGAGGCCTTCCTGGTGCTTCCGACCCTCTCCAGTAAATGAATATGACGATATGAGCATGCTGAAAGAGAGCTCAGTCAAAACTCAGTAAATGATAATGCTTTTGGAAAATGTAAGAGAGGGACCTTCTCCTGTTGTCATACCTTTAGCAGTAATGGTAATTCCACATGAGACCCACACGTCTTGCCAGACCTTTAAAACTGTGATGCTAATATGTAAGTATGTTTGACATGCTCTCCACTCCTCTGACTATTATAAATAATTATATCTGGCGTTACAGGGTGACTCACAGTGGTGCACATACATCATATTTTAGTATGATGTTTTCTCTCCTGACTCAGTAACTTCACTTCTTTCAGGTGTAATGAAAAAAGTACATTGGAGAAATCACAAAAATATTTTTTTTGATTTTATGATATATACATTTTTCCCACACTTGCATTGTCAAAGCTGTTCATTCTGTATATAATTTGAAAATATTGATTTTGTAATTATTCTGAATCACATTAGAATAACTGAATTGAATTATGTATATGTATATTATGTATAGATATTTTACGCATTTCATCTTTTTCTAAAGAATTCTACTGCAAAAAATGGAAAATGACAATATTCTTCTAATTCCTGTCAGCATCTGACAACAGCTGCAGTTCAGAACATGTTGAATGATGATTTACACCATGACCCCCTTCAAAAAACAAGCGCTGTATGATCTACAGCAATCAGTGCTTTTTCATACAGTACCTTGCAATCAAGAACATCATTCTCCAGTGGCCGCATAAATGCAACTGCATAAGTGCGAGGTGCCTATTAGCCTGCATGTGCAATAAAATACATCTGAACATCTACAGAATGTAGAAAAGAGCAACCAGTTACGCCAAACTCTTCTCCATTTTGCCACGGTGTAGTCTCACACAGCCGCAGGGAGGCATATGCACGAATGCACGCATTTCCTCTGGCCTCCCACACACACGCATAAACCTCCCTATCTCACATGCATACACAAACGCTCACATACCTTCCAGGCAGCAGATCCTCCACAGGCCAGAGTGGGTGAGGGCTCCAGGATCTTTCTTGTCCTTGTTGTGGGGGTCGTCCTGAGTGGAGTTGGCAGTGCTGTTGCAGATGAAGGCTCGTGCGTACAGCCAGTAGTCTGTGCCGATAGCCACAGTCATCAGGGCAAAAGCTGCAAAGGCCCCAACCGTGGTGAGGAGCACCTGGATCCCCCGCTCACACCACACCATCGCTGCAGGAACAAAGAGTAACTGAGTAGTGCTAACAAGTTTATACGGTCATAGGCACAAGTCTGAACCCCACAGGTCATATAATATATATATATATATATATATATATATATATATATATACCTCAAAATGTTGTTTCATGTGTTTTGTTTTTTATTATCCAGACTATTACAACTTGGTCTGTCCAAAAAATCAGCTGATAAAATCAGATTTGGGTCGGCAGGCTGATCAAGGTACACTCACATTCAAAGTCTGGAATCACTGTTACAATATGATTCTAAACCTTATTATATTTAATAATATAAATAATCTTTATAACATGATTATGAAATGCTAGACCCATGCAAATTCACAGCTGTCAAATAAGAAATAAGACCCTAAGTCTGTCACATAAATAAAAAAAACACAAAAATGGATGAAATGGAGAAACATGATGAAAGGAGCCGGTGAATATTCTAAAAAAAACTATGACATCAAACATGAAATTTTAATTAATTGAATTTTCAAAACTCATCGTTAGGTATGCATCAATATAGAAATGTGGGCTGATACATACAGTCATAAAGTCTGCATGCCTAATTTTAACATTTTGCATAACCATTTGCCAGAAACACCACTTAACCGAATCTGAAACCATTCTTCTTTACAGGGTCTCCCCACATCATCCAGGGTCCAAGTTTATTCTTGTGCTCCCTCATCTTTAGAAAGCTCATCTCTCCCCATATGTTTCTAAGGCGATCAGAGGACTGGGGTGGCTATGGCAGAAACTTGATATTTTGCTCTGTAATTCACTAAAAGGCAGAGTTCTTAAATCTGGTCTTATGTTACTGATCTTTACCAGGCGTGCCAATGATTTTGAAGAGGAGTGTAGGTATGTTAAAATGTATAAATGTATAAATTGAGAGCACGTCCATTTGGATTCAGTAAAATGTAGTAATAATATACTACGATATAATATAATACAATATATAATATAATATCCGTACTCATTGTATTTCATAAAAGGAGAGCAAATCGCAATGGAAATGGAAAATAAATGCAAACAAATCAAAGTTTACCACATATCATTTTATAACTTCCACAGAATTTTGTAAAATATTCAATAAAAAAAGCATATATGCGTTAATGATTTTGTAATATTTCAATCTACAAAACTGATTAAAAACATTAATATGGTAAGAGATTCCAACCTTTTAAGGGGAGATGTACACATCCTTATTTTTAATAAAACCAAACAAATATTTAAATTTTCAAATTTCAAAAATAAGCACATGCATCATTTACAGATATTATCAATTCTAACATTCCAAAATCGATGCCGTCACCACATTCAGAACGGTGCAATGACCTCTAATTTACAAAGTCTTAAACACAGAACGTTTTCTCCTGCTCACAAGGGGAGGGAGGAGTAGCTGTTGCGGGTAGTGGTATGCCACTCTGTCTCAAAGAACAGCACTTCAGAAGAACCAGAGGAGAAAAGCATGGCGAACACCAGCCAAAGTTAGAAACAGAGAGGTTAGCAAAAATGCAGGTTGAGCAGAAAGGAAGAGGAAGTGAGAAGAGGAGAAAGACAAGAATATGAATGAAACCAGTATACCCTACACTGAGCATATGAGGATCTAAAGGTGGCAAAATAGAAACAGAATGGAGGTGTGCACAGGCACAGGATGTATAAATATTAGATGCCGAGATGTGGTTTCAGGTTCCGTTATTCTGCGCCCTGAATCAGACATTAGAAATGCCAGTGATGTGACAAAGTGAAGCCTGCTGAAACCTTTTAAGAGATTTCACTTCCTCTGAGAAATTCCTGGAAAGCAGGCAGACGATTTTTTTGGCCTTGAATTAGTGCTTAATTCCTTAAGAGCCGAAAGGCATTTCCACAAGTTTGGGTTGATTGAAGGCATTACTGCTACATGAGAAGTAATTAAGTGTCTAGAGTTAGTCATGTGTCTGTAACCAGAAAAATACTGAGGTATTAAATTCATGTTTTTTTACAGCATCATGTACGAGGAGAGCCTGCAGTGCATGGACTACAAGTCACATGTGCATGTAAGGGTTAGGGTTAGATGTGCACACCATTATTACTATTTTCAGTACAGCAATACAATGATGCATTCTGATGTGTCTATATATCTTTATGTTCTTCTATATTAAAGACCATGAAATGCAGCAGCCCTGCAGTTTCAACCTGTGTACATGATAACCACATGATGCTTTAAAAGACATGTATGTCAAACCACCAGTCACTGACCTCACATTTAGTGAAATGGCCATATCTGTGGAGGCATATATGGAAAACATTTCTAACATAAAGATGACATATTTGTATGCCGTACATCGTTTGAGTATGAGTTGCTTGTGAACAATGAAAAAAGAGGCTGTTCTAATGACCTGACTGGGTATTCTTTATGACAAGAGGCTGTAGTAGCTCATAAGGCTTTATATTAGTGCATCTGACTGAACTTTAAAAAAACTGATGGCGTTTACAATGTCATCCCGATCAGGGTCTCATGGTGAGGGGTGGGTGATGGATGTGTGTGGTGTGAGGAAGACTGAAGACCAAACCCAAGAAGGGGGGCATAAAGAAGCATAAGGGGCTTCCCCCCTGGGCCTCTCAAGAGAAGTACAGCAGGGGTTATGGAACTCTGTTCAACCAGTTTAAAAAAAAAAAAAAAAAATCTCTTGAATTTCCCTCTGGGATCAATCTCTTTTCACATACCATAACTGGCTTTAACATTAACAAGTTGACAGGTTACTTAGATTTATATCCAGTCAAATTGTAGAATGAATAAGAATAAGAATAAGAAAGAATATATATATATATAAAAGCAACATAAAGGCACATATATGCCGAATTTGGAGCTAGGTCCTAACCATACCATTATTGAGACAGAATTGCTCTTCATTACCCCTCATGTTAAACTAAACGGAGTAAACAGCTTGAAGGAGTTTAAAGCTCCTTCATTGTTGCTGCTGCTATTTGTGGTTACTGTTAATGTTAGATTTGTGTGAGTCAAATGGGAAGTGTGAACGGAGCTACAGACAGTTATGGTTTGGATGTGCAACCGTACTGTGCTGTATCGTACTGCCTAGTAGAAGAAGTAGATCCATGTTTCCTGTTAAAGGGCCTGTTCAATGCTCAGCTCACTGAAAATAGCACAGCTGTCACAATTCCCTTCTAAGCACTGCCAACCAGAAGGTTGTGGAACCAAAAGAGATGTAACTAAGTAGCAAAGAAAGAGAAAAGTAGCACCTGAGCAGTGCAAACCAGCCAGACCACGTTTAATATGCAGGAAGGCAAGACCTGCTTGCACTGTAAGGCCGCAGTGGCCATGATCCGCGGCATGCCACTTTGCCTCAGATGGCGGCACTTCAAAAGTCATCCATTACACTCTACTAAAAAATGGCAGCAAAGCAGAGACTCCGTTCTCACAATTGCCATATGGGCCATTAGGCATCACTCTGAATCTACTTTGCACGCATTTGACACCCAACCATGCAGAAGTGTTGACATTCCTCACTGGAAACAAGCAGCCAGGCCAATAGATCATCAGCTTACAGTACGTTTGGAGCACTAAACTCTCAGGTTCACAATGCTTCTAAGCTAATTGGCAGATGATTTGTCATGCTCCATCTTGATATCCTTTTTTGCTGACACAAGCCTGGCAGGGCTAATCTAAGTATCTTCAGTATGTCCTGCTCTGATGAAAGCAGTTCACATTGACGTCAAACAGGATGGGTGTCACAAACAACCCCAACTGAGACCAAAATATGGTTCCAGTCATGCATTCTGTCTCCCAAGGCACTGTTTCTTGGGAACCACACATTTTGTAGTACAACACAGAGACTGTTAGAGTAAAAATGTAAGTGAATACTATAATGTTACAATAGTGCAAGCAATCAGGCAATGTAACATGAACGATATACCAATTATCTTCACAGGTAGCGTTTTTTCAAAATCCAAATGAGAAATGAGCAAAAAAAAAACACCAACAAAGTATCGATTTAGTTGACGATTAATTGCCATATCTGTATTCATTAAAAACTTCCTAGCTTCTTAGCTGTTGATATTATGAACTAAAGTATAAAACTATAGATATCCATGAGTATTATGTTTCTAGATACTGTATTGGTTCCCAGAATCTTTTACTCCAATGTAGCCTTATAAATTAGAAGTAGAAAGTAGCATAAGGGTGCACGGCCAATGTTGGCATTAGCAAGCCTATGCATATGGTGGTGTGTTTTTACACTATGACAGATTTAGAATTAGCTGTAAAAAATGTATATATACAGTATTGCAATATATCGCAGTGTGGTGAATCGTAACAACTGTATCATGATGCATGTTGTACCACCAGCTTCCGCTCAATACTAAGCTCAAGCTGATAATAAGTAGGTCCCAATGGAAGACTGAAACAGCACCAGCTCAAATAAACAAACATTGCAAAAGATTTTATAGTATCAGGCAGTTAGAACTTTTTTGCTGCCATAAAACCCATTTCATAATGAACTTAATGTGTCTTCTGTTTTTTTTTTCATTTTCATATCTACAATAAAAAAACAAAAGAATGGCAAAAATGCCAAAACATTAGTATCAATTGTCAGCAAATCATTAAAGCAATAGATGAAGCAAGTTAGTATGCATAGCTTTTGCCCTTGAAATTGTTTAAATAGTAAACTTTTTATGGGTTGAACAAAAGGGGGCACTGAGGGCTTCAAACAGCTGAAACACATTGTCAAGATAGTTTGTGTTTAATGTTAGAAAAAATATTCTCTGCAGGGTTTAAGACTGCACTCCAAACACCACTGGTAAGAAACACTCTACATTTTAATTGGCCCATTTATTTGTCCAGGAGAGTACAGTTGCCTTAGCCCAGTAGATGGAAACATTCCCGGTGAAAACCAACAACTGGTCACCTTAAATAACCTCAATCAGCTCAAATAGTCATGAAATAATGGCATAATTGTAAAAGGCCTAGTATCAATATCAATATTTGCATTGCCAAGCAATATAAATGGCAACAAGGCGTAACTGAGTTGAGTACTACAAGCTAGGCCCAAGATTCCCAGTATTCATAAACACCGTTAATGTTTTATCTAATGCCTTTGTAGGGTAGAATACAAAGGACCCATTTGCATTTCTGATGTTAGCTCTCACTGGAGAACATTTCACAAAAGGCCTGATTAAAATAAACGTGTAGGAACAGACCTCAGAACGCTTGGGTAGGAGAGATGCTGGATCATATGCGGACATCTGAAGCTTGACTTTCTTGTCATGCATATATGCACCCTCTTACGTGAATATGACAGCACTTGGAGACCATCCAAAGAGAGAACATGTAGAACATCTAGACATTTACAGTGAAGAACGTCTGCACACAGAACCTCCAGCATCACTTTAGAACATTTCATTAACCCTATAGTGTCTACCTAGAGCTCAGTGGTCAAAGCTTGAGGTGGGGAGACATCAGCATGCATGTGTGCGGTTACCTGGAGGAATGTGTCTGCCTTTTCCATCCATTCCTGCAGCTCTCCGGTCCTCGTCACAGAAGAACGTACCGACCAATCTGTCCAAGCAGCATCCATCGACTGTTCTCCCTCTCTCTCTCTGTCTCTCTCCCTCTCTCTCTCACACACTGGCTCTCCCTCCCTCCCTCTTGCTTTCACTCGCTCGCTCTTTCCCCCGTTTTCTTGCCCGTGGGTGGGAGTAGATTTTCTAGGTTTTGCTTCTTTCCTCCTCTCAGAAGGAGTTCATGGCGGCAATTCTGCCGTCTCTCCTGAAGAAACTCAAACAAACCAAAAAGAAAGAGGAAACAAAAAGAAAACATGTTAATGTGACGTTAAAGGGGGGCAGCGGAGAGGAGACAATACAACACACCTTGAGGACATGTCAAAATATCAATGAAACAATCAAGCAGGTTCATCACATGTACAGACCAAGAGGATCAGTCATGTCTCCACAGATCCACAGAGAAAGAAACAGGGATACATTAAAAAAAGAGGAAAAAAGGAGAACGAGAGAGAGAGAGTGTGCGCCATTCTGTCACCATGGCAACAGAGCATTCTAAAGTCGAGAACAGAACAGGATGGTGTGTGTGAATGTGAGTGTGGGGTGGGGGAGCTGATATTGGTGACTGAAGGGGGTGGGGGGTTCGTGGTGGATTCAGCAAAAGACAATTACTGATTCGGAAAAAACCATGACCGTCAAAAATCTGATTGAAGTTCATCTACAGAAGTACAGAGAATTAAACTCAGCTTTCATTTACAATGATGGTTATATGAGAAAGGCTTGCATGGTCAACTGTAGCTGAGCATTTACTCACCATGACAAGCCTAGCTACCAGTAATAAGAGATTTAATGTCTGGTCAATCATTAACATGAGCCTAATCACGGACTACATTTTCCTTTCTATTGACATTTTCATTCTACATTCAAAATGCTGCGTAATCAAGGCCTAGCCTTAGCCCATGTCAGAAGGCTGGCCTCTAATGCAAAAAGGTGTAATGATTCAATTGATATGATACAATATCATGTTATTCCAATTTAATTCATTTCAGTGTGTTTAACATTATACACGTACCATTTTAGAAAGGAAAGTTGTGTTTATAGTGTCTAATGCTCTGCTTACCAGCTAATATGTTGGCCCCAACACACTGGCTAAATATCAATATCAATATCAATACAAACAAGATGCACTGATCTGATATTTGAGCTAACATTTCTTCAGGAGAGTGAACTCAATGTGCAGAGGAAAAACTTACAAACGAGGAACAACAAACAAAGGCTGCCTGGAGGAAAAACTGGCGTGCTCAACCGAGCAAAACAAAACAATTTCCACAAACGAAAAGGAACCTCACAATGAAACGCTTCTAACGTCCGACTCGAAAATATTTTGTTTTGTTTTTTTATTATGTGTACTCAGTACTCCCTTAAGAATTGTGTCAGTTCTCGTGCCTTATGTCGCCCCAACATGATTAAATATACGGTTTATTCATTCGAAAGTGGTATTGGATGGATATCAGGTATAGACAGAAATGCAAAGTTTATGTATCGTGCTGATATCAGATCTGTAAAAGCTGGATCAGTGCATCCCTAATGCTTTTATTAAAACTGTAAGACTGACAAACTGCATGCTTTATTAAAAAAGTGGATTTAAAATTGGATTTAACGCAGCATACCCATGAAGAGATCTTTAAAAAAATATAACATCCACTCATCCTCAACCCAAAAAGAAAGAGTCGGATTGCAATATTGGGGAGGAAAATTAATGTTCCCAGGAACAATAAATAATTATAAATTTACACTGATTTTTATTAAGCTACACATGCAGAGGTAGGGCATCTCAGTATGGCTAACGCAACATGCCTTGGCATGGAGTTGTAGGGCTTCCTAATGGTATCCTGTAATAATCCACCCTATGCAGCTTGAATATTCTCACACTGTTCCTGCAGATTTTGTGGTAGAGTTGGAGGTGGAGTTAGTCGACTTCACCAAGACAAAAGTGGGACTCATCAGGGAAGATTCCACCATTCTGAGTCACTCCATGACAATCTAGCACAACACCATTTCAGTCTTTGGCAACGTTGACCTGGTGTTGAGGGCAGTCATTGTAATGATCTGTGTGCTCGTAGTCCTGCGTCGTTAGTGTAGGTCTCCAAGATCATTCGTGTTGCTGGTTGGTGCCTTCTTCTATTCACTGCTTCTAACAGCGTGCTATGGTAGTATCCGCACGACCGGTATGGCGATATGTTGATAAGACCATCTAACTTCCTGGTGCAACTCTATGGTGCAACCCCTCGTTTTTCCAAAAACTTAAATTGCTTTAGAACTGTTCTCTGAGGCTTGCAAACGACACAACCAACACAACAGCACAAGTCCATCAGGTACAGCGATTAGGCCCATCACATGCACAGCTGAGCATGAAACTTAAATCATTTGCATGTCTCACAATGTCAAACCTACTCACCAAGACAATTTTTCCGATACACATATTGTGAATCGTCAAAAGTCCTTAAGCTTCATGATATACTCTCCTATTACCTCCTAATATACCATCACACCAAAATGTTCTTCAAGGACACAAGCAGTTATGCAAGCTATACATTAGTGCATTTAACCACCCAAACCCACTTGGAGGTCCAATTTGCGAGCTAGTCTGTGTAGTAATAACTAACTAATAAGACTTAGGAGGTAATAAGTCTTTCTCGTAGACACTCCATTCACTATTCCTAACTATTTCAACTTCTATTGTAGCCACCTAAACCTTCACAGGACAATACATGAAGTACTGTAGAGGTGTAACAAAGCATGGCAAACATGACTGTGACAGTTCCATCCAGGTCAAGCACTCATCACGCAACGATACAGATTAATTTTTCAAACAGGCTCTGCCATTATTCTCTACAGTACTGTGCTTAGACGTTCCCAGTTGACTATTGTGTGGCATGTTTGACAGGACTGACAGGCCTTGCTGGAAGGGAACAACCTTGGCACTGGAGTATGGCCTATGTCAGATGATGGAGTGTTGTATTTAAGTAGTGGTCATACTGAACATAGTGGGGATGCTCAGTGATATCAGAACTGTATCAGTTTGCTTTGGGCATATGCTTAGAGTTGAATCAGCTAATCAATCAACCTCCATGTAAACCATGTAGAACACTGAACAACATAGTGGAAGACCCTCGTTGTCAAAGCTGAAGATGATCCACAAGCGAAAAGAGTAAATATAAGTTTGACAGAGTATCGCAAAGGAAAGTAAATAAGACAATACAACAGGAAATCAGATGCACAAATCACAACAATCAAATAAAACTATTAAGCACTTCTGCAGTAATGAAACATTGAGCTTGTCACGCCTGCTGGTTCTCCTCTCACCTCCGATCTCCCACACTGCATTTTCCCATAACCCACCACCCGATGACATCACCATCACCTGTTCACAGTCCTCCAATCCTGTTCAGTTTTTCAGATCCTCCTCCCTGGAGTACTAACACACACCTGTTCCCCATTTAGTCTGTCTGTACAAATGCTCCTCTCTCACACTGACCCATAGCGAGATTTGTGCTAGCCTCTCTGGTTTGACTCTACTTTGGCTTTCTGGTTTCTGGTCTCCTTTGGTTTACTCTTTTGTCTTTTCCCTTTTGGTACTGTTGCTGGTCTGTGCGTTTGCCTCGTTTTGACCTCTGCCTGTTTTCTTACTCTGACTTGCCCCTTGGTTATGTCTGATTTGACCTTGTTGCTGTTGTGTTGTAATTCCAGTCTGTTTAATAAACATTGCCATCGGTCTGTCCATCAACACAGAACTCGAATTTTTTAAGGCAAACCAATGATTCACTTTTTAATGTAAAACACTGTGTAAATACAGATTTGACATTTAAAGCCAGTGCACAGTGGAAAAGTGGAATGTTGAGGGGATGATGGGCTACTATGCTATAAATGTCAGCATTTCAGTCATTTTTTAGCATTTAGAACACTATATGAATACATCTTATATTTCTCTGTCTAGTCTCAATTTTTGCTTTCTGTAAGACTTAATGTGCATCACCCCAGGCAGATCTGCACATATATACACACTGTATGTCACCATTAGCCCAGAATTTGCATATCAGTGTATCCCTAGTGCTTAGTCATACTGTATTCTGAATTCTATTTCACATTTACAGTTACACCAAGTGGTAGCCAGCGGCGGATTAACACACAGGCTGCCCTAAGTTGCAGTCAAGGGGCCCACACAGGGACTGCGGCTTCAATGAATGGCCACATTGGTCCAGGATTGGTTAGTTTGGAAGCTTTGTAGGTGTTTTCATTTTTGACGGACTCTAGGTATACTAAATCTGCATTGGCTCTGTTAACGTTAAGAGGTTTCTGAATCAAACAGAAAAATGGAGAACGAAGCAGAGCCACCTGAAATTACAGACAGCAGCTGCTACAGCCTCCGCCACCCCAATTGCTGCAGTGGAGCTTCTGGCAGCATACTGGACTGAAACTGATGAACAGATGTGACATACTGGGACTGGAATCATTTCCAAAAATCAAGCGCTTAAAAAGAGAATGGCTGCTTTTTTCACAGTGCAAGAGGCATGTTTTATTTTGCTCTTATGCAGCATTCAAATGTGCAGATAGTCCATTGTTTAGAAAGGAAAGGCAACAGAAAACACTAAAGATGCTGCCGTCAACCACCCTGATGAAACAGTAATGTTTTAGGTCCCATGAACGTCTTGTTGAATACCAATTATACCCAATACCAAATGCAATATGTACAACACAAGTAAAAGAGTACAGAGCTCCACTTGCTTTTCTCCACATTAAATTAACAACCTACACTGATGAAGCTCTCCTCTCATAAAAATGTTCAATGTATGGCTTTTTTTTTTTTTCGAGTGCATACTGCCATGAGGCTGCTTATTTACATTTACATTTAAGGCATTTAGCAGACGCTCTTATCCAGAGCGACTTACAACCGTGCTTAGTGTTCCATTGGATAATATTCCAGCTAGTAGGAAGTTTAGAGCCTAGAACTCACCACAAGCTCAAACTGTATATAAACGTTCAACAACAGATCAGAGCAGCCCGAATCACCACCTGTGACACAGATGTCGACAGAGTGACATCTTTCACAAATTTTATTATACCAGCCCAATAAAGGTAATAACGGTCAACCGTTCTCCGCCAGAAGGTGAATCTTAGCAGCGCTTTTATCCAGTGAATTGTTGCTTGCTAAGCTTCTATTGATTTATCAGCTTAATTAATGTACTTAATAAAGGCTAGTTTTACCGTGTGTAAATGTCCACACGAGTACATTGTGACTCTCATCTCTCCAGTTATCTGATTTACCTGGCAGTAGCATCATTTTTTCTTTGTATTTCCTTTTGTTTGGTAGACTGGATGTTTGTGGAGGTGTTTGTTGTGTACCCTACTGTTTTTCTTAACCCTAGTCCTGGAGGCATCATGCCGTGCTCATTTTAGTGGATTCCCTGTTTTACCACACCTCCTGTAACTCTGAAAGGGCTTGGCAATGAGCTGATGAGTTGAATCAGATTGGTTGGAAGCAGGGAAAGCACTAAAATGTGCAGAGCAGGGTGCCTCCAGGGTGCCTCCACACTGGCCTAGGGGCCTTGGATCAGCTAAATGTGCCACAGGTGGTAGCACCATGTAATATACGGTAGACTGACACAGATCCAGGTCTAGCTTGAGTGTACCGTATATGAGGAGTACCTCACACATTAGTAGTACCGTCTCTGCTGTGTTTTCCAAGGAGTGGCCAATGGGTTACATTTAAACTGACTGAGGAAATGACATGGGCTTGGCTCACATTAACACACACACGCGCGCGCGCTGAAATCCTTCTTCCATATTCACCAGCTTCGTGTTTTAATTATGCGCTCCCCCTTAACTGGAGCGCCTAAATGCTGTGCGATTCTTTGTAACTGCTAAGCCATTTAAGGTGAAACGGAAGAATAGAATAAGAGGTAAAATTCAGCTTAGCTGAAAAAGGCTTTTTTTAACGTCATACATTTGAAATAACGTGAGTGTTCCCCAAAGGATACACACACGGCTGCATCGACCTCAACACCAGTTACGCGCGGCGCATGCTGGGTTACAGGCAGCGGCGACGCTTCGGACAGTAGACTCCGATTATCTGCTGCCCCTTGAGCCAAAATACATTTCTGAGCAGATATCCCGAAGAGTTCTCTTCTCTTACCTGCTCGACACCGTCCTTCGGTGGTGTTTGCCGTCAGACCTCGTCCCGGCTAAGGGACGAGAGAGGAGGAGGGGGCGGGGCTCTTTCAAAGCCACAGCAATAATACAAAACCAGGAGCAGGTGTCCAAGATGACCGCGCTGTGTAGCACTCTGCTCACGCACGAGCTCGTAGTTTGAAGGCACTTGCTGAAGATGGCTGTTACCGCTTTCGCCGTGTGTGAAAGCACTTTTAAACCAGTCATTCATAAAATAACTTTTATTCACATGAGGTTTTAGTCAGTTTACAGAACAGCTATCATCGTGCATGATCTCCACCACGTTTTCACACATTTCTGGCTTACTCAGCCCTGGAGATGTAAACAGTCCTTGCGGTGGTTCGACATGAAATGGCTCGCTGTAGGAAAACTCACTGACTCTTTACTGTGGTGGTAAAGCACGGTCAGGATGTCTAAATATAGTCAGTTTATTTACTATCCAAATCCACAAGTAAGCCTAAACATGAGCTTTTATATTGTGGCGTCCGCAAGGGGTCTCCTGGTCTCACCCACGCGTAGGTAGAGGGTATTACAGCTTTAGGGTGGCTAGTTGAATTCTGTCTGCACTCCTGCACTTGTATGTTTAGCACTGCTCGAACTTTCTAAGGCTGTATTTGAAATGACACCCTGCTACACTGCATACTACAGTAGTATATACTGCATACTGCCCCCTATGTGTAGTATACAGTAACAAGTACTGACATACCATACTGTCACATAACCAATTACCTCACAATTATCTCAGAGCTGTTATTACTGTATCCACTATCTACACCTAGCTGCTTTTTTTCCGGTTTCAGGACTGCCACCTTCATTCCAAATAGCAGGCTTGTGTTTGTTTGCTTTGCATTTTAGTTAAATTACCTTTAACTGCAGTAGTCGGCGGTTTTTGGCGGTGTTAGGAGGCAAAAGACTAAAATTCTAGAGTTGTTATACAAACTGCAGTGCACTGTTTCAAGTTTTCAGTTCTATGGATATAAGCTGCGTCTGAAATCGCACTGCTCGACCGGTGAAGCAGTAGGCTCTTTCAGTGCGCAAGTACATAGACATTACTAGGTGTTGCATAAATTTTTGCGATTATTTACACTAGGTCCCGCTTTCCGCCATTTTTTCTTCCTCAGCTCCGAACGTCTCCACAGTTCCAGTGGAATCATGGGATAGCACAGATAGTGCTGTGCTCTCATACTTGAAAATCTTACTGGAATCAGTACGTCATCTGGGGAACTTTGACCTACTGCTTTATGACTACTGCGGATTCGGACACACTACACATTCTCGCCTACTGCTTTCGCCTAATGAGTAGTACAGCAGTAAACGGTTTCAGACGCAGTGCTAATGAACTTTCCATTTATCTCTGGCTTTATTACTGGGCTGGGCATTTCTGGCTATTGAAGTGAAAGAGCATTTGCCGTATGTGTAAAGTTTTCTGTGTCTTATGCTACACAGACACAGTGGTGCCAGACATGGAATAGCTGCACCAAGTGGCAAAAAGTTGAGCAGTGCATCAACAAGTTCGAAGGAGCTCAGCTGAAGAGGGTACTTATCATTATGGTTGCCCTCTGGACTCGATGGGTCCAGCCAACAGAGAGCAAGACAGTTAGCAGGGGAAGATGCTGGTGTACGTCTGACTTCTGCTTACTTGGTGTAAACTTCCTGGCAGCGGCAGGAGTCATTCTTGACCTCGGGACGAAACAGTTGGCCTTCTTCCTGAAAATGTAATCTCCTTACTTGTTACTTTTACAAGTCTCTGTGCAATATTATTTTGCTGTCCTAGAACTACTTTGTCTTTTATGAGGGATTGCTTCATAAAAAAAAAAAAAAATAAAAAAAAAAATAAAAAAATATATATATATATATATATATATATATATATATATATATATATATAGCTAAATTATCTGCCAGTATAGTGAGATATTTTCACCTAATAAAATTGGTTAAACTTAGATTTAAAAAAAATAAAAATAAATATATATATATATATATATATATATATATATATATATATATATATATATATATAAATATATATATATATATATATATATATAAATTATTTTTATTACAACAAAAAAAAAAAGGATAGATGCCATATATAATATATGGTGATTTAATATGATCTCACTTTCTAAGTAACCATTTTTATCATGTGTATGGTTGCACCACTCAGGGTCCCATAATATGCATCTATATGACCCCATACCTGCCTTTTGCCTAATGCTCCCCAAATGACTAAATCTGGATAGAGCTAACAGAAACATCATACTAGCCACTGAGCCATTGTGGAGGTGCCATTCAAGCGTGGGTGGTAACATAACAGTGTGAGCTGTCACATCTGAGAACAGTGTAATTGCACACATCCTCATCATTGGGCCTCACAAAACGTCACATAATACAGACAAGAATGACTTGCCAAATTATATAGTAGTTTGGGACGATGTTACCTTTCACTGTACTGTTCTTCCAATCTTACTGTACTATCCCAGTCCACCTGAGAAGTTATTTTTAGCATGGAGATCTGTGATCATCCTGCTGACCATATGTCTTTTCTAGATGGTATGGGTACTACAGAGATACTACCCCCCTCACCCTTCCTCAACCCTACTAAAGACTTCATATCTACCCTCTTCACCCTACCTCAACTCTACTAAACACTCATACTACCCTCTTTACCCTACCTCAACCCTACTAAAGACTTCATATCTACCCTCTTCACCCTACCTCAACCCTACGAAAGACTTCATACTACCCTCCTCACCCATCCCCAACCCTGCTAAAGAGTCATACCTCTTCATCCCACCTCAACCATACTAAAGGGTTTATACTACCCTCCTCACCCTACCCCAACATTACTAAAGAGTATATACTATCCTCTTCACCCTACCTCGCCCTACCTCAACCCTACTAAAGATTCATACTACCCTCTTCACCCTACCTCAACCCTATTAAAGACTTCATACTACCCTCCTCACCCTACCTCAACCCTACTAAAGACTTCATACTACCCTCCTCACCCTACCTCAACCCTACTAAAGACTTCATACTACCCTCCTCACCCTACCTCAACCCTACTAAAGACTTCATACTACCCTCTTCACTCTACCTTAACCCTACTAAAGACTTCATAGTACCAGCCTTACCCTACCTTAAACCTATTAAAGACTTTATACTACCCTCCTCACCCTACCACAACCCTACTAAAGACTTCAAACTACCTTCTTCACCCAACCTCAACCCTACTAAACACTCATACTACCCTCTTCACCCTACCTCAACCCTACTAAAGACTTCATAGTAAGACTTCACCCTACCTACCCCTATTAAAGACCATATCTACCCCTTCACCCTACCTTAACCCTACTAAAGACTTCATACTACCCTCTTCACCCTACCTCAACCCTACTAAAGACTTCATACTACCCTCTTCACCCTACCTCAACCCTACTAAAGACTTCATACTACCCTCTTCACCCTACCTCAACCCTACTAAAGACTTCATACTACCCTCTTCACCCTACCTCAACCCTACTAAAGACTTCATAGTACCAGCCTTACCCTACCTTAACCCTATTAAAGACTTTATACTACCCTCTTCACCCTACCTTAACCCTACTAAAGACTTCATACTACCCTCTTCACCCTACCTCAACCCTACTAAAGACTTCATACTACCCTCTTCACCCTACCTCAACCCTACTAAAGACTTCATACTACCCTCTTCACCCTACCTCAACCCTACTAAAGACTTCATACTACCCTCTTCACCCTACCTCAACCCTACTAAAGACTTCATACTACCCACTTCACCCTACCTCAACCCTACTAAAGACTTCATACTACCCTCTTCACCCTACCTCGCCCTACCTCAACCCTTCTAAAGACTCATACTACCCTCTTCACCCTACCTCAACCCTATTAAAGACTTCATACTACCCTCTTCACCCTACCTCAACCCTATTAAAGACTTCATACTACCCTCTTCACCCTACCTCAACCCTACTAAAGACTTCATACTACCCTCCTCACCCTACCTCAACCCTACTAAAGACTTCATACTACCCTCTTCACCCTACCTCAACCCTACTAAAGACTTCATACTACCCTCTTCACCCTACCTCAACCCTACTAAAGACTTCATACTACCCTCTTCACCCTACCTCAACCCTACTAAAGACTTCATACTACCAGCCTTACCCACCCTACCTCTTTATACTACCCTCCTCACCCTACTAAAGACTTCAAACTACCTTCTTCACCCAACCTCAACCCTACTAAACACTCATACTACCCTCTTCACCCTACCTCAACCCTACTAAAGACTTCATAGTACCAGCCTTACCCTACCTTAACCCTATTAAAGACTTTATACTACCCTCTTCACCCTACCTCAACCCTACTAAAGACTTCATACTACCCTCTTCACCCTACCTCAACCCTACTAAAGACTTCATACTACCCTCTTCACCCTACCTCAACCCTACTAAAGACTTCATACTACCCTCTTCACCCTACCTCAACCCTACTAAAGACTTCATACTACCCTCTTCTTCACTACCCTACTAAAGACTTCCAACTACCCTCTTCACCCTACCTCAACCCTACTAAAGACTTCATACTACCCTCTTCACCCTACCTCAACCCTACTAAAGACTTCATACTACCCTCTTCAACCTACCTCAACCCTACTAAAGACTTCATACTACCCTCTTCAACCTACCTCAACCCTACTAAAGAGTTTATACTACCCTCTTCACTCTACCTCAGCCCTACTAAAGACTTCATACTACCCTCTTCACCCTACCTCAACCCTACTAAAGACTTCATACTACCCTCTTCACCCTACCTCAACCCTACTAAAGACTTCATACTACCCTCTTCACCCTACCTCCACCCTACTAAAGAGTTTATACTACAACTTTTAAAATGTAAAGTATAAAGGAATTCAGCGATTTTTTAAATACTTGGCGTAACTCCTCCCCTAACACTAGCTGGGGCGGCTTTGCTAACCCCAGGATATAGCAATGGTTGTTCAAAAGTTTTTAGGACTGAGATTATCCCTGTTACTGATTTTCTAACCCTGACTAGCCTTTTCATTAGCAATGGTACATTTAGTGTTTGTTTACAACAATAGGCCAAGTTCTGCTTTCTGGTTCTGCTTAGCCATCTTATAACTGATTTTACACAAACTGCACATAAGAGAACCCTCTTCAGTCATGTGGAACCTTTTCTGAGATGTATTTTCTGCTTAATGTTTTATTTTTAAATGAATATTTTTTATAGACATTACTGAACACAGGCATTGAGTCAAAGAAGTGGTTATAATATTGTATGCAATGTGGCATGAAAGAAAATAGCCTCAGCATATATTATTTTCTTTAAGCTCTGATGGCTCAAACATGTTTGTCATAAAGTTGCTAGACAGATCATCTATCTTTCAGCTTGTTTTTAAAGCTGGATCTTTCCCATGATTGGGCATAATTTAGTGCCTTTAGTGTCTTTAAATATGTTCCACCAATAACCAAACAGTTCTGCCTCTTAAAGGGGCAAAGATTGGATTATGTGAGTTCCGAGAACCATAAATGGGAGAATCCATGCACAGCTTCCCCAGAGGGGAGACACCGTGACACAAACCAACCAATTTTGTCAGGCTTGACTACATATATACACTATTACAAAGCAACATAATCAACATTTTAGTAGCTCAGTGTTATTGTTGAAGACCTCACTCTCTCGATGTTTGCAAAATGCACAGCTATGCCAAATACAACCCTTTTGTTTTGTTTTCACTGGTGTCTTTCAAAGGCCACCTCTTCACATGAGACTTAACTGCCACTAAAGCAGACCCTAAGGGGAACTGTTATGTAACCCCGTATTAGGGAACTGAGCTGTATTTAAGGGTCTGACACCCAGAGCACAGGGAAAGGGCAGGGCTATCTGAGCTTATAGACCCTGCTTTGTAATTTATTGGTCTTGTTGTGAGGCAGAATTCACAAGACAACCTCCTAACACTGTGGGTTAGTGTATATAAATGATTACAGTGAATCTCATAGCTTATTTGCGTCTATGAGCTATAATACAGAAACAAATTCTCTTATATACGCTACCCTATAACTTCAAATACAGCGCTAAACAAAGAAACTGTGCAACAACAAGGCTTGAAAGAACTTGTACTATTCTTTGTTTAACAGTTTATCCTCCTACTTAGCTGTGCTGAACGTCAGTCAATCTACCTCTTGATCTCATCACCCGACAGGAATGAAACTTGGTGGGTAGGTTTGATAATGTGAGAGATGTAAAGGATTTAAGTCTTGCACCCAGCTGTGCATGTGACATAAGCAAGGATGCGCATTTTATTGCAACCAACAGCCACGATTGCGGACGTTCAGTGAGCAGTGATGCCTCCATGAATCATCCTGTTAGTGCCAGCACCATTGGCAGATGGCTACACGATGCAGGACTACATGCACACAGACCATTACAATAACTGCCCTTAACACCACTTAACACCATCAATGTGACTAAAGACCGAAAGGATGTTGTGCCAGACTGTTATGGAGTGACTCAGAAAGGCAGCAGATCATCTTCAGTGACGAGTCCTGTTTTTGTCTTCATGAATGGTTTGTTGTCACACATCGCATGTCCAGCCGGCTTGGTGTCACTTCACCTCCACCCCATTATAGGACACCATTAGTAACCTCTACAACTCCATGCTGAGATGTCTAACATGATGTGTTTGCAAACATTGTAGCCCAACACCTAACTGAGAGACATTACTTCTGTATGTGTAGCTCAATAAATATTACCCATACCAGTCTAAATGTGTGACCATTAAAAGTAAGAGGTTCTTATAAAAACAGCTGGAGGAGCAATTTGCAACTAAATCAAATGACTGGGTGTACAAAGAGCATTATAAAGAGAGAAGCAATGCCGAGGTTCACCAATCTGTGAAAATCTACAAATTGTGTAGCTGTTTCAGAAGAATATTTCTCATTAAGTATTAAAGTATTAAGTATTAAATTGAATAGACTTTGGATATATCACCATCTACAGTACATAATATCATTAACAGATTCAGAAAATCTGGAATAGTCCCTGTGTCCAAGTTACAAGACCGGCGGTCAGTATTGAAAGATCATCGGGTCCTTATGCGGCCCTGCATTAAAAACAGTGTGTACTGGAAATCACTGCTTAAGATTGGGAACACTTCCAAAATCCCTGTGTGTTAACACAGTACGCCGTGCAATCACAAATGCAATTTATAGCTGTATCGTTCAAAGAGGTAGCCACATGTCAACATGATCCACAAACTCTGAAAACAAAGCCACAGCATAATCCTCCCTCCACCAAACATTATACCTGGCACAATGTAGTCTGACAAGTTCTTGTCATTTTACATGGTCTACCACTTTGTGGCTGAGTTGCTGTCATTCCCATTCACTGAGCACCTGAGAGTCACCCATTCTTTATTAATTTTAGCAGAAGCAGGATGCATGCCTAGGTGCTTGGTTTTATACACTTGTGGCCATGGAAGTGATTTGAAAACCTGAATTCAATGATTTGGGTGGGTGAATGAATACATTTGGCAATAGAGTTTACCTTACAGTATAGAAGACTTAAAGCTACAGCACACTCCAGCTTCAAGGATATCTCTTCACAAATTGGTTGTTTTCAAGCTAAAATATACGAGCTAGAAATGGCTGAGCTAATAACACTTAGCATTAGCATTTGTCTGTTTATCCTACAGACTGCATGTCTTTATCTGTAAATTTTTCACAGCACAAGTAAACTACTATGGATTTCTGTGGCCTCAAAATTGCTTTAATTTATAGTAGTAACAGCAAAATACAGTGTGGCATGCTGTGACATGCTGAGGAATTGAACAGTGCTCTGTGTCGCCACCAGTGGGCATGCCTCCATTTAAAACAATGGTTCTGAATTTTTGGATGCTATGTGGCGTGACGCAGTTCATCTAGTGTGCAGTGGCCTTTAGGCAGACCTGAGAAGCGTAGTAGAAATGCAGACTTGCACAGTATGCTTTGGCTGCCCATCTATACATGGAAGCGCTGGACACAGAGTTTAAAGTATTTGGTCAAATGTGAGCATATAATACAATATTATATTATATTATATTATATTATATTATATTATATTATATTATATTATATTATATTATATTATATTATATGAGGTCTTCATCTGGCTGCTTTAGTCAGCAGTTACATCATCCAACAACATCCACCATGCTTGACAATTGAGGTGTTATGCTTTGGATCATAAGCGCAGGTGTTTTATGTGGGCTGTGTATGAAAATGGTGGTAATTGCAACACCAGTCGACTCCAATATCCATCTCCAGATACAATCTTCTGTGGTAGACAGCTAACATAACGATGACCGTAGCAATGGTCTAATAACACCTTAGTAATCACCCAAGATTCCTTCGCAATGGACCAGCAACATCTTGGCAACCACCTTAAAGGATGTTCAACACTCCAGTATCCCGCACAACATAGCAAAGGCCTAGCGACACATTAGAAACAACCCTAGATACCATAGCAACAGCCTAGAAACTCCTTAGTGACCACCGGATTTTCCATAGCAATGTTAATGTTACTGGGTCACTCAGGTAGGTCAGAAGATCTCCAGTGCTAGAGGGTCAGTGACTAGGATGATGCAGTGATTACAATGGACGGAATGTTACGGAAGATCTCCCATGTCTCACTTTCTTTAGATAATGTTTAATGTAGTATGTAAACCACTCATTCACCACCCAATACAGTATATGTGTGAAAAATAACGATGTTTTATTGATGTGACAAAAACCCAAGCTTACAGCTTACAGCTGTAAAGCACCATCCATTCATGCTGAAGGCACGAAATGGAGCAGCTCATCAGAAAATCATGTACTTCATCAGCACTGCAGAGACACTGATGTTGTGGTAGTGTGGGCAGCATCCTGTGACCACTGATGAAGGACTTGAGCATAACGAGCACAAACTCTACAGGAGCAGATCAGCTATCATCTCTGACTTTACATCTACAAGGTGGACCAGCAAGGTAGGAGTGCCTAATAGAGTGGACAGTGAGTGGTTTAAACAATCTGGCAGCACTGCTGATTTCTGCTCCACTTACACCAGCACAACACAGATGTCTGCTCCACTTACACCAGCACAACACACACTAATATACAGTTACATATATTATTCAAAAATTTAAGATCCATGGACTGTAGCCAACCTCCCTGGACGTGGAAGCAGGAGGAAAACTGATGACAAATCAAAGAGAAGGATATACGAATGCTAACAAAAGAGCCGAGAAAAACTTCTAAAGAGATTAAAGGTGAACTTCAAGCTCAAGGAACATCAGTGTCACATCACACCATCCGTCAATGTTTGAGCCAAAGTGGACTTAATGGGCGACGACCAAGGAGGACACCATTGTTGAAAACAAAAATAACATGTTGACAATCCACAAAGCTTCTGGGAGAATGTCCTATGGACAGATGGGACAAAAATGGAACTTCTTGGCAAGGCCCATCAGCTCTATGTTCACAGATGGAAAAATGAAGCATATCAAGAAAAGACTGTCCCTACTGTGAAACATGGAGGAGGCTCTGTTATGTTCTGGGGCTGCTTTGCTGCATCTGGAACAGGGTGTCTTGAATCTGTGCAGGGTACAATGAAATCTCAAGACTATCAAGGAATTCTAGAGGGAAATGTGCTGCCCAGTGCCAGAATGCTTGGTCTCAGTTGCAGGTCATGGGTCTTGCAGCAGGATAATGACCCAAAACACACATCTAAAAACACCCAAGAGTGGCTAAGAGGAAAACACTGGACTATTCTGAAGTGGCCTTCTATGAGCCCTGACCTAAATCCTATTGAGCATCTTTGGAATGAGCTGAAACATGCCGTCTGGAAAAAGCATGCTTCAAATCTTCAAACCTGAGACAACTGGAGCAGTTTGCTCATGGAGGAGTGGGCCAAAATAGCTGCTGAGAGGTGCAGAAGTCTCATTGACAGATACAGGAATCGTTTGATTGCAGTGTTTGCCTCTAAAGGTTGTGCAACAAAATATTAAGTTAAGGGTACCATCATTTCTGTCCAGGCCTGTTTCAGGAGTTTATTTTTTTAAATAATTCTGTTGAAGCATGGTGGAAAAGCAATTTTTGACTTTCATTTGTTCATTTTCATCGAATTTTTATTTATTATTACTTTTATCAGATTAAAGTTATTTCTGTTACCATTGTGGGATTTTCTTTCATTAACTGAGGGGACCAACAATTTTGTCCACGTGTGTACTTTATAGGGTGTGCTACCAAAGTATTCTAGATTATAGTTCTCCAGAAGCAGACACCCCTTCATTGACTTCATTGAAATCGGTTATGTTTTAGTCTTTAGTGGTAATGTTTCTCAAAATCAGTCAGGTGTAATGCCACTGATAACTTGAAACTTGAAAACTGCAATGTAAAAAAAAAAAATCATGTGTAACTCAAAAACATTTAAATTGAATTAAACTGGATTTTTTTTAACTTCAATTCATGACTTTATATTGACCAGTTGACTTGGCTATTTAGTGCTTGTTGTTTCAACCTAGCAATAAGAGTCAACTCTTATCAATTGTCTTCAACTTACTTATATAAGTTAATAAAAGGATGGGCAGATAGTTACAACCACAACTCATCTTTGCTAATGGCTAAAGATCTATCTGTATCCATTTTTTTACTCACCATCTTTATGTTGTTTCCTCTCTACTTCAGTTTGACTTACTTCAGCTGAAGTGGGCCAGAACTGAAAATTAATTGAATTGGGTATAGGTAGATTTCTAGATTGTAGCAACTCCCAAAACTTAATTAACACAATACAATTACTTTTACAATAATTACAATACAATTAAAGAAGTAAATTGAAGCCAACTGAGATAAATGACAAAAGTATTCACAGTGTCACATGATCAAACATCAAAAACACCTTTACAAAGAACAGTCTTTACTTGTTTAAATAAACTCTGTTCACTGATAGTTGAAACTGTTCTTTTTCATTATGGTCTAACTAAGCATTATATTGTTGTTAATGTTCATTAGTTCCAAAATTCTACTATCCACTAAAGGCATATATGCAAAAACCTAAAAATACTGCATTGAGAACAGAATAAGTTTTTAGAAGTGTTATTGTTATTGTTAATTAGGTTGCGGTTCATAATTAGTTTTAAAGCAGTGCATTATCCCATAATAACCCCACCATTATCTGCTTCTCAAAGTGACAAAGCAACATTGGACTAAGACATGAGTGCTGTTATCTTGACAAATCTAAACTCATCTTAATTGAGATTCCCGGAAAAACTCACATCAAGATGAGCTATGTGAGATTCCTGGGGTCTTATTTTTCCCTGCAGAAACATCTGAACAGCAGGAGACTTCATCAGAAGTTTTCTTTTGTCTTTCTTTTTTGTTGTTGACTTGGAGAGTCTGCAGCGTGCTTTGACTGCACACTGCCTGTAAAAATGAATCCATTTTTGCTGAATGTGCTGAATGTGGGCGGCCTTTGTCCAGGCAACCAATTAGGCTGCTGTAGAGTTGCACAGTGACATTTCTTCCTCTACCTGGACTGAGACATATCCTTCCCTTTCAGCTCTGGAATGGCAGCTAGGCAAAGAAGTCTTTGTTTACTCCCACCTACACAAACTGATCACATATACATATTTTGGATTTTGAGAACCACCCACATAAGCCCCTAGAAATGACTACTGGGGATGTACAGAAGGTCAATGGCCATTTTACAACCGCATCCAACAGCAAAACTGACTGTTGCTGTTGTTCATTGTTATAATTTGCATTTTTGACCTTCCAAAAAGAGTGATGTTCAAAAATAATATATGGGAGCATAAAGAACTAAACATAGAGCTGTTTTTTTTATTATTATTATTCTCTGGCATCTCGTAAAGAACCTTGTTGTGCACCTTCACTTTTAAGAGTGCCCTCTCACTGTACCCAAGGATGTTCATCACCTGGTCAATATAACTCATTATGAATTCACCCTCAAAGTAGAATTAAGATTGATTTTCCTGTAGTAACAGACATTTGGAAGGGTTGCCCATTGCTGGTAAGGCAAGCTGAACCACATCTTACGTTTTCTCCAGATCCCCTTGATGGTGATCCTGATATATGACATTGAACAGAGATGTAAAGTCACCTTTCCACCATATGGTATGATTCGGCTTCTGGGTTTGCATAATGGAAAATCAAACAATCAAATGCAAAAAAAAATCTATTTTTTGTGAGTGCACTGACAGAGAATCTAAAGAGAACTCAGTTGTTTCGGGCCAATACCAAGTGGTGGTCTCACCTGATCACTTGACCGAACACACTATCAGGTGCCATTTTGGCACTGATGTTTATAGCAAATGGCCCACTCGTTCCTTGATCTTACTAATCTTCTCCAAGCTGGTCCCATATTCCACATGGTGATATTGTGTTTTAAGTGGACTAAGTACATCAGTCTCAGACAGTATCTTGTTGGTTGCGTCTGTCTCCAACTCTGTTTTCAGGGTTGTTTCTTATTATAGACCTTGTTATTGCCTTTGTAATGAATCAAGCTGAATACATTTCACTAACAGTCTGACTGGCTGTAAACCTCTGCATACTCACATAAAACACCAGTATTTGAGTATAGCATTAGATCAGGGAGAGAGGGAGCTCTTTTAAGACTTTGCCACCATGGCACCAGAGCTGCAGCAGTGGCTCAGCAAGCAGAAAACAGCCTCCCATTTTATTGTTCTGAAGCACCACACTTCTGAAAGTTGTAGGGCAGAGAAATTGCTCAAAATGGCCACTACAGTCAGTGCTCAGTCTGGATTAGTGGAAGTGCTGAGAATGGTGCTACTTGAGTTGAAGAGTATACTTACCTGTCAGCAGTTGGGGTACATTTAATGCATGAAAGATGTAGATATGTCTATCTCTAATCTCCTGGTGAGGCAGATACTGATGGCTTTCTACCACCAGTCATATATCCAGGAGTCAGAGTGCCTTACCACTGACGGAGCCTATCTGATTGCTTCAGCTCAGTTGTCATCTGATACTACTTGCCCAACCTCTAAAACAATAAGAAGTGACATGATGAGCAGCCACCTATAAACTACAAGCTGTATTTAAGTAAAAGAAGACATACCAAGATAACATACTCCACCTTAAAATGTAGATGTTTCTCCCTTTAGACCACCACTTGAGTAAACATACTATAGTATTTGCATTCAAATATATTTAGATATGGAAAGTACATGATTTATTATGGCTCCAACATCCTTTTAGAAATTCTGAAAAACTCTAGTGTCACTCTTTATCCACCAGTCTTTTAATAGAAGGTAATTCCTTAGTCTGACATTAATGTCACTAGGTACAACCAAGCTCTGTCATGGGTCAAAACAAGTTCAGAACAGTACATGCTGTTACTAGTCAGTGGTCATCATGTCCTGCACAGTTTAAAATATTCAGTGTTGTATAATACCTTATCAAACTTATAATAATTAGCAGATTGTTGGATCAGGTGTACTAGAGCAGAAATAATCTGAAACTGTAAAGGACAATGGGTTTCCAGGAGTGGAATATATATATATACATCACAGGTTGAAAAATATCTAAAGATTAATCACATCTCTGTTCTTGTTGTTCAGTTCATTGATAAGAGTTTATACTTGTGTTGATGAAAGGTGTGTGATGAGGAAGAGAATCATCTTCAAAACTTTGTAACAGAAGTAGAAATAGGTAAAAATAATTCAACACAAAAAAGTGTTCTCAATTCTCCTAGGAAAGTCTTCAGCCTTAAGGTGATTAATAACTGTGTCATAACTGTTTTCTGTTCTCCATGGTACTATTTACAACTCAGCTTTTAAAATAACAGCTTTTAAAAAAGTATATTAAACATTAACTGCTTACTCAGATTAGAGCCCGTGAACAGCAAAATGGATAATCAAACATTTAAAAGGTTTTGACCAACAAGCACTGGAAGTGTTGGTGCACGACCAAACTCACAGCAAACCTACTTGGATATATATTCAATTATAAAAGCTTATGATAAGTTACCGTTTTTTAAGCTCCTTGTCAACTCAAGCAAACTCAAAAAGCATTTTAGGACAAGAGCGAGTCTGTCGTAGAACTAAGAAAATATTTAAGATTAACATTGGAATACTGGAATACTTCATGTTCTTAGAGTAGTCCTTAAGAGGAAAGTAAAAAGAAAAGAAACATTATTTTAACTGAATTCTATTTTGAAAAAAGTGCATTATCCAGTTTGTTGGTATGTAAATAAAGTCATTGAGAGTGGTTCGATGTGAAATGTGCATTTTTGAGAAGCTGGCAAACTCAAACATCTTTACAGTGGTGTGGATAGGAACCGGGGGACTCCTTCTTTATAACACAAATAATCATTACAATTTCTAGGCAAACGTTCTTTGATTATTTGGCCTTGTAATACCCAGAATGTGATTTATAATTGTATTTATCTGGATTCCGCTTAAAATAATTTTGTTGTTTAAAGAAAAAAAACTTTTAAAATATGATCTGTTCAGTACATGTGTGAATATGCCCCTCCATCTACCACCTTATAGTATGAACATGTTCAGGAGTCTTGTCTAACACTGTGTAGTGTGTCTTGGTAGAAAATCTCTCTCAGAAATCAACCCCAAATCAGTGAATTAGCATTAGTGGTTGTCTTAGCCATCATAACTGAACAAAGGCCATCATGCTGGCACAGGAACATTCTAAAGACATCCACAACCCACTCACTCATTTTAGTCTTCCTGTCAGTCACTCCTTCTGGTTTTGCACCAAGGCTTTATTTCCACTGCCGACTGACACGTTAATATTTTTCTTTTATTCAGAAGCTAAAGAGAATGACATGGTTCTCAGCACTTTCGGGAACAAATTCCTGCTACAACAACTCATACTGTAATCATCTCCTGTGTTTGTATTCCTGTAGCATAAACAATCTCTGATGCAGGGACAAATTAACGGTACAATTAATGGTAACAATTCGTAAAAACAACATGTAATAACAACATAATTAATAATAATAATAATGTCATAATAATAATAATAATAGGCACCTGAGATAATACGGCATACAAACAAGAAGTGGAATGAGAGAGAGAGAGAGAGAGATGAGAGAGAGATGAGAGAAGGAGAGAAAGAATATGAAGGGTTTCACTCCAAAGCTTAAATATGCACATTAGGGTTGTTAACTTTTGACTTCCTTTATTAATTTTTTTTTATTTTTTACATTAGATGTTAGATATTTTTTCTAATTTTCCATTATATCCAAAAATTTGATGGATGCATCCCTGTTGCTTTTTCAAAACATGATGAGCAGCTAGATCCCATTATTGTGAAGTAAATAAGCCCGCATTAAAAACATATTTTCTAGAATTAAGTAAACGTTTTTGTGTTTTGACAAAAATGTTTTGATTTCAAGTCTGTAAAATGTTAAATCTGGTTTATGATTTAAAACAAATGCTTTATTGTTTTAATAAACGTTATTTAATCACAAAGGGGTTTAATCTATAGTTCCAGCCAGAAATTCAAAATAAAAGTCCTCTTTTTTTTTTGCTCGGATCATCCATATACAGCATTTTGGAATGAAACTATCCATATATTAAAGAAGGAAAAATAAAGAATGAGAAGTAGAGTTACAGTAAGACATAACAAACAGCTTTTGGTATTTTCCCCAGCAAATCTGAAAGCATAGACTTATTCATTCTACCTTCATGTACTGAGCAAACTTCTTGGAAAAAAGTGAGCACGAAACCAAACAAGCGTATCTTAGCATCTAATAGCTCAAACAGGAAACTTGGATATCCAACAGTTTAGTTCCAAATTATATGCAAACGTCCTCTCTCCGCTTCTCTCTGCAAAGAAGTCTAGTTTATGTATACATATAGTTAACTACACTACTACCTATCCTATCAATAGTATTCATAGTAATTATAGGCTTTCCAGCAGGAGCCAGTCCTGGTCTTGATTAATAATTGTCTCATATTTTCATTCTATAATTTACACTACAAACTACTACAGTCAAGAAAATAGTATTCATCCCTATAAATGCTTCCACTGCACCAAACCTGAAAACAAGTGCATCTTGTTTGATCGTCCTCCTCAAGGATCATATAATGATAAAGTGAATTTAGAAAAGATCCCAGACGTTTGTTATCCTTGCATGGAAGATGTAACATGTTCAATGGTAGTAAACATTTCTTGGCCACCAGGGGGCAATCATAGAGCCGGATATAATCCCTTCTCCCTGTGTGCCACAGTAGAGGAGCTACGAAGGGGGGCAGGCAACGTTGCATTGCTATTGCATTGTGCTGTGAAAATTCACTTCCTGTTTTTCAGAGTTTCTATACATAATGCTCATCCTAAAAACACATTCAGTCCATTACTTGTTTTTTTTCTTCTTCTTTTTCCTTTCATCTCTCATGCTTATTGTCCACAAACCCCATACTGAATGAATTACAGTATAGCTTTAATCATAATATCACACAATAGATAAGATTTAGTAATACTAGTGGTAGTAGAATAGCACTATAAGTAGTAGCGTGTATAATAAGAATAGGACCGATATTAATAGCGGAACAGCGTAAGTCATTGCGCTTTTGAATGCTGCGCGTGTACACGTAAACTCAGTCCCAACCGAAAGGGCGGCCTCTGCTACAGATAAAAGTAAACATTTTGAGGCGCATCCTGAAAGCCTTTGCATATGAAGGTGACAGCACAAGAAAACACCAAGCATACTGAACGCAGCAACACCAAGGAGCTGAGCGTAATGGATCCAAACGGGGCAACTACCAGCCAGCTCTTCTGAACACTCAGTCTGTTGCAAACTATAGATAAAAGAGAGAATAGGAGATAACTAGTGGACTCAGTGTGCCAAGGCACAAAGAATAAAAGGGCGGCAGAGACCTGGAGACCTGGAGACCTGGATATGTCTTTTGAATCTTCAAGAATGGGTCTGCTATGATACATTATATACAGTTTTAGCAGTTGTGGCTAGGTAGGCCTTGTCAGTGGGATTCGCTTTGTCAGTGCTGTTTTGGTCATGACTACATTCATATATCCCCTTGCTTTCAGTACACACAAGACATAGGCAATGTAGATAATAATGAAAGGATGGGGGGAAAGGTCTATTTCTCCAACATATGAGGGAGGAGAGAAAAATGTTGCCAAAGTGTAAAACAATAATTCGTTGAGGTTGCATACATTTATGCAGTAATGTAAATGCATACGGTGGATCTTCATTATTTTTATTATTTATTAATTATTTTCCGTTGTTTTTAATCATTCGGTTGCTTCGCCGCTTTTCTTTTTCTCTCCCCTGCAATGTTACTGTCGTTTTAACCTTGCTTCATCCCCCACCCCCACGTCGCTTTTTCTATCTTGGGTAATGTGTTGAAATGTCAGTTGCAGTCAATCTCAGGCACAAAGTTAAAAATGAACCCCCCGCAACACTCCTCGTCCCACTTCTTTTTTGGTCTAACCTTCCTGTCTGCTTGTTTAATCCACCCCCCACCCTCCTTTTCACTCATGTTTCCCCTTGAGCCTGTAAAGCTCTTGCCCTTTCCCTGACCTCCCACCTCCTCTGCTCTGTACTGTATGTGTGCATCAATGTGTGTGTATGTGTGCTGCGCTTCTCTCCATCTAGCATGGCGAAGCGCTCATCCTCATGTGTGTGTGGTAGTGGGGAGGTGGCACGGCGGATGGGGGTGTGGCCATTGGGAGGGACTGGGGGACAGGGCCTCCGGAGTGAGAGGAGTGTAGGGTGTGTGGATAGGAGGAAGAGGAGGAAGAGCTTGCAGGCTGGAGGTGATAGCTGGCCGCGGAGGACGGACCTGACGAGGATGGCGCATTGGAGGGCAGGCTGCTCTTGGGCCCTGACGGCGGGGGCGTCTGGTTGAGTTGGATGGAGATGTCGCTGGACACCTCGGACGCGCTGCGGCCACGCTGAGGAGGGGGCCAAGACTCAGGGTGGAGGTACTGCCCGCTGTAGTCGCTGCACTCAGACAGGCGGGGGCGATAGAGAGCCGGATGGGGCCGGTACATCTCCTCCTCAGCGTAACGCTTCATGAAGAGGTAGACTGACATCACGCCAGCACCCTGGTGAATGGGAGAGAGCCAAAGACATGCTTTCGATAACAGGGCATATGTTTTTGTCATGCTAATATTCTGTAGTCATGCTTTCATCACTACACAACCCATCTGTTACCAGCAAATCCTCACAGCTATCTTAGAAACTGATCTACAGTCTTACCTCAGTCACAGATTCATTATTCCATTTTATTCAGCACAGCATGGAGCCAGCGACAAGTTTTTACCCTTTCAAGCAGGCAGATGAAGGTGAGATATCTAGATGGACAGCTAGCCTGATAAATCTAGCTCTTGACCTGACAAGTCATTTCTTACATTTAAGCAATCCATCTATCCATTGTAATGATGATTTGGAGACAGTTAATACAGTCATACAGCTGTAATAAGCTATCTGCCTTTCCTCTGCAATTGTAGAAAAAGAAAGAAAAGAAAACTCAAAGCATCACGGCCCCAAAAAATCCACCCTAAAGCAGTTTTCAAAAGCTCTTCTCGCCATCTAGAAAGATCAAGGTTTTCTTAGCCTTTGAAAAGCTTATCTGTATGCTACTGAAGTCTGGACCTTGTATCAGGTTTCTGGACCTGGACTTTGTAGCCACAGGTAGGTATACTACCAGATGGCTTGTAAATTCCAATCGCTAAAATTCATCATCCATACTAACTGCTTGTCCTCCTGGGCCGCAGAGGAGTGTTGGAGTCTGTCCCAGCACTCGCTGGTCAGAAGGCAGTGATAACAAAATCCAGGACTTAACACAGGAATAAATGTGTGGTTGGTGTAGCTCAGCGGGTAACACCACTACTCAGGGTGCCACCTCTACATGTGGGAGACTGGCGTTCGAATCCCTGTCTGGGTGACTATGCTGAGCTACACCGATAAGAGTCCTTGGGCAAGACTCCTAACACTACACTGGCCTACCTGTACTACAGTTAACCTTGTAAGTCACTCTGGATAAGAGTGTCAGCTAAATGCCACAAATGTAAATGTCTGAATTGGAAATCCTCTACCTTAGAGACTACAGCAGGACCACTTTCGGATGCAGGTATGCATGTTTTCAAGAGACGTATCAATGGCAGCATTTTTTATTTTGGCCTGACAAATTGTGACAATAAAAGTGGCACTGTAAAATGACAATTAAAGCACTGAAAGTTCAAACAGTGTGTGGAATTAAAGCAACAGTAAAATTAACTGCTACCTCTAAGATGCATTTTTTTAAAGTTAAAAAAAGCTCTTTGTTCTGTTTAGCCTAAAGACAGCTAAGAGTAACACTTTCAAACACACTCTAGTTCGTAAATTTTAGAAGAGAATCCATTCTGTTGCCTGAGGTAAGCTAATCTTTTAAAGCCTTCAAAGAAACGAGAACACCAAGCTTTTTTATCTCTTCTATTTCCAGGTTTTAATATGATATAATACAATATCTGCGTGGGGGGAAGTTCTGAAGCCAGAGTAGGCAGAAGATACCAACTTTAATACAACACTGATGGGGATGGAGCTATCTATGAATTCTTATGCCAGTATAAGCAGTTAGAGGTAACGCAGTTTGGATTTGTCATTTGGGTGTGATTTTCTGCTACTGGCAGTGTAGCTTATGCTTAATGTTAACATTGCATGCAATGTCTTTGTGTTTAAAAGAGCCCATATAATGAAAAACTGTTCATTTAAGTTTCATGTAGCAATATAGTATATAAACATTAAATGTAACAGTATATTAAATATGCTAATAAATATAATTCTACTGTTACTATAAATATAATGTATACTGTGCAAGAAAAACTGTCATATTCACTTTTTTTTATTCACCTATGGGGTGGGGGGGTGCACATTTAAGTAAATGGGGACCTTTAATAAGCAAACTCTCATTAATAATAAACCATATGCATAAGAACCCACAAAAAAACTCGTTTGTTTGTGCTGCTTTTTTAGGTTTCGCCAATATTACTGCATTGTGATAAGGAAGAAAGGTGCAAGTTCAGGGATGTGTGGCAGTACTGCTGCCATTTAAATATGGATGAAGAGAATCCAGTGAGTATGCATATATTCGGTGGTAGCGTAAGCACTTAGTCTTTTTGCGGAAGAAATTAGAGGCAACTTTAATGCATATTGATGAAAGAGGACCGGAGGGTTTAACCGCTAGCGGCTAATGCTGGTAACGTTGCTGCATTTTAATAAGAACAGACTCAGTGATAAGAATGCATAGCATTCCGGGGTGAGCGCTTGCAGTAAGTTGGAGAAGTTTACACAGTGCAGCTAACCTCTTTGAGCAGGAAAGAGCTGGCGGCAAAGGCGAAGGACCATCCGTAGTGGTAGTGAAAAAACTGCTCTGGCTCCCTCGGCCTGTTCATCACCTCATCATTTATACTGGAAATGTACAGCACCAGACCCACCACCAGACTCAAACCTGTGAAAGCAAGATATGGATCCTTTTGAAATCACTGCTAAAATGTTTGGAATGATTACATTTAAATGATTATTAAATGAATACATCATCAGTTACCAGAGTCAGCTTTACGTAATAAGCTACAAAAGCTGCTTGAGTAAGGGGATAAATCAACTGGTTAAACATACACATCTGAACCAAATAAAGATTATTTATGATTAAGATTTATATTTGGCTTGTAGATGAGATAAAAAAACAGCAAGTTCAGACAGGCTTTCTGATTCAAACTCAGTGATGATGATGCTTCAAAAATGACGATGCTTCTCATGTGCTTCCATTGAACCAATGAAGTTTTTTTACATTGTTTTACATATAAGGAAGAATGTTTTTGCTCTCCCCTGATATTGTCTCGCCTGACAATATGCAGAAAAACATTTATTATGGTAAAAAGTGCCACTAGGGTTAACAAAGCTAGCTTATAGCTAGGAAGAGACAAAGCTACTGCAGGATTTGGAAAATGATTAAGGATTCATTTATGGAAATATCTTGATTGTTATCCATCCACTTTTTCCACCCACTTGAATAAAATCCTCTGCATTACCTCATTAGTCCACACCATATTAGTCAAGATGAATATGCAGATTTCGTTGCATGTATACCACACATGAGTGAACAAATGTAATGTTAAAGGGTAAGAACAAGTGTCTGAAATGAATAGAAGCCATCTCATACAAGCCTGCAATGTGTAATAACCTTCTACACTGTCTCAACAGCTCCCCATAACTGCCTAGTTGACTGACCGTTACTGTTTCCTTCCAATGTCGAAGAAATGCCTTGACAGTAATTGCAGATGACAAGGCGAGGAAGACCTAAATCAGAACAGTGGAGCACTGAGCATGTCACATCACGATACATTAACATTTAGAGAATGTTCAAATGCTGCCTTTGTTGTGATGAGGAAAAGCTCGGCAGTAATTGCAGAGCAAGAGCATGAGAGAGTGAGAAAGAGAGAGAGGGAGCGTGAGAGAGAGGGAGTGAGAGAGAGCAAGAGAGAGAGAGAGACCGGGAGAGAGAAGGAAGGAAAAGCCTCTGGCATAACCAAACACATTAACACAGTCTGTCGCAGCCAGCTGTCTACATTAGGAATACCAACAAGGCATGCTTTTACATATTTCCATTTCACATCCCAAGACGTGCGGCGCTCAATTGCGCTTTTCCGGCACTCGTGGCATGGTATGAACTTTCCCTGATGCAAAACAATAATAGCTTCTGTTCTCCTGTCAAAAGCAATGAAGTCATATTCAATGAAGTGTTCAATAACGCCTCCGACAAATTTGCGCTTGCAGTGTAAATCAACCGGTAGTAATCAAATGATGAATAGAAGGTGCGGCATACAGAAGTGCCTCTCATGTCTTTGCATTTACTTTCCATTTGTTTCAGATGCTCTACGCATGTGCTTCATAACATATCCCAACTTCAGATTCAAGCTAAAAAAAAATTATCTGTTGCCCTTTTGAACTACTAAGTGGAGTAATTACATTTATCATCAAAACAATCGTTACATCTGAAAGGAAGTGTGGGATGGCAGTGCTATTGGGAAGGAAGATAAAGGTTACCAGGAACTGATATGGGTATATGTATTGAGCTACACATACAGAAGTAGAATTGGGTTGCCATGTTTGCTAATGCAACTTGCCAGATGTTTTGGCATGGAGTCGTAGAAGTTCCTAATGGTGTCCTGTGATAATCCATCCCATTCAGCTTGAGTATTCTCACACAGTTCATGCTGATGAGGGTGGAGGCGTGTGACGCGTGACAACAGACCAGTTAACATGGTACCTCTACACATGGAATCGTTGGTTGTTTCCACCAAAGCGAAAGCTAGACTTATCACTGAAGATGACCCGCTGCCATTCTGAGTGACTCCATGACAGTGTGGCACAATAGCATTGCAGACTTTGGTGACATTGACGTGATGTTAAGGTGCAATGGTCTTAGTGCATGTAGTCCTGCATAATGCAGCCGTTTGCCGAAGGTGCTGGCACTAACAGGATGCCTCAGGGAGGACATCACTGCTCGCTTAATGTCCAAAATCGTGGCTGTTGGGTCAGTGAGGTACAGGAACAAGGTTCCTCACATGCTTGGTCGAGTGTGAAACTTGAATTATTCGCATGTCTCACAATGTTAAACCTACCCACCAAGCTTCATTCCTGCTGATAGATTCCTTTTGGCTGCAACTATTTGTACAACTATTCTTTTGATGAGAAGTGGAGACCTCATTCCCTCACAATTCCGGTAGGATACAGTAAGTCCAACTATCAGCTTTGAGAATGAAAAAATTCTGCTATGAGCAGCCAGGACTGTTCACAAACTAAAGGTGATCAGATTACAAGTATCAGATTACTCAGTATGTAAGTAGTAAATATCAGATTACTCAGTATGTAAGTAGTAAATATCAGATTACTCAGTATGTAAGTAGTAAGTATGAGATTACTCAGTATGTAAGTAGTAAGTATGAGATTACTCAGTATGTAAGTAGTAAGTATGAGATTACTCAGTATGTAAGTAGTATGAGATTACTCAGTATGTAAGTAGTAAATATCAGATTACTCAGTATGTAAGTAGTAAGTATGAGATTACTCAGTATGTAAGTAGTAAGTATGAGATTACTCAGTATGTAAGTAGTATGAGATTACTCAGTATGTAAGTAGTAAATATCAGATTACTCAGTATGTAAGTAGTAAGTATGAGATTACTCAGTATGTAAGTAGTAAGTATGAGATTACTCAGTATGTAAGTAGTAAGTATGAGATTACTCAGTATGTAAGTAGTATGAGATTACTCAGTATGTAAGTAGTAAATATCAGATTACTCAGTATGTAAGTAGTAAGTATGAGATTACTCAGTATGTAAGTAGTAAGTATGAGATTACTCAGTATGTAAGTAGTATGAGATTACTCAGTATGTAAGTAGTAAATATCAGATTACTCAGTATGTAAGTAGTAAGTATGAGATTACTCAGTATGTAAGTAGTAAGTATGAGATTACTCAGTATGTAAGTAGTATGAGATTACTCAGTATGTAAGTAGTAAGTATCAGATTACTCAGTATGTAAGTAGTATCAGATTACTCAGTATGTAAGTAGTAAGTATGAGATTACTCAATATGTAAGTAGTAAATATCAGATTACTCAGTATGTAAGTAGTAAGTATCAGATTACTCAGTATGTAAGTAGTAAGTATCAGATTACTCAGTATGTAAGTAGTAAGTATCAGATTACTCAGTATGTAAGTAGTAAGTATCAGTTTACTCAGTATGTAAGTAGTAAGTATGAGATTACTCAGTATGTAAGTAGTAAGTATCAGATTACTCAGTATGTACGATAGTAATTGCCACAAATACTGATTCTAGGTCAGCACTTTTACTTATGGCCGGTGACCCTGTAGACTGTATCACAGTCAGACTGTGGCTTAAACCACATCGTAGAGTCGGTGAGTCCTTAATGAAACCTAGATGTGGTTTGAGGAAGCTGAACGGAAGTTTTAGGGATGTATGTTTACAGAAACGGTTGGCAGTAATTGGGTGACTATAGAGATATAGAGACCGATTTTAACCTCACTGTTCCAGTAGAATCAAGTAGAAAGAAGTTAAGTTTGTACTCAAAACATGTTCGAGCCTATCAGTTACATTTGGGGTAAGTAGAAAATTGCAAATTAGATTTTTTGACAAACCATTTTTTGAAAAATGTGCAATTTGTATGTTTTTTAACCTATGTTTACTGATAACAGTAAATTATTTCAACGGTATGTCAAACACATCTATGTACAGTGTTGCAGAGATATCTACTGAAGTTAGCATGCTAACTAACTCCCCTGGCCTGTACTGTTCCACTTTGTACTATAACCCCTGGTCAAACATGCTGAAGGTTCTGTTCCCAGTTAGATCATATAAGGACACATAGTCAATGAAAGGAAGAGCAAATTCAACAATGGCTGAAATTCTTGGAGAGTAAAAGGAAAAGGTTTCATCTAGACCGTAAAGTAAACAGCTGTTAATGCTAACTTTGAGAAGCAGGGACTGTGCATTTAGTTGCTCTTGTGATAGGAATGAACTTTGTAGGGATATGTTGCCTCCTATTTGGTTAGAGTATAGATTGTACAAATTGCCTCATCTTACAAATGGTTCCTTTAACAATGAGCACTGATGTGGCTTCTGTTATCTGGAATCCTAAGCAGCAGGAAACGGCAGCACTTGCACCTGTGATAAATGAAGTAGCGGTAGGTCTAATGCTTAGTAGTTCCAATACAATCTATGTTTTAGAGTCTCTTGTAAAAGGAGCACTGACAATCCCTGCTAAAAGCTGAAGTCAGGGATTTTTAAAGCCAACTGTTTAACGCACAGCTGGCCAATATTTTAATAAGAACAGTGCCTGAAGTGACATTGTGTTTAAGTCTACAGGAGTCAGCAGTTCACATGGTTTCAAACTGGGTCTAAAGCCATGCATTCAAAGGCTATAGTGCTGATATGCAAGGACAAAGAAAGAAGAGCAGCTGTTCCACAGGCGACTGCAAATGTCAGTGTAGCATGTGATCAGACTCCCTTCAATTCAAAGGCTAAACTTGCAGTCTTGAAAGTTTACTGATGGAAAACCATCATGACTGTGAAAATAATGATCATATGTCACAGTCATTCTTTACAATCTTCTCAACAAGTGGATGAGTGCATGTGTGGAGTACACCAAGAGTATAGTAAAGGTAGGGCTGGGGGAAGATGAAATATCAAGAAGTGTATATGTGACATTAATTAGATTTATTGTTCTAACGGACATAAAACAGGACATATCATACAGCTGTATAAGGAGATGACAATATACTGTACACATATGACATTAAACTGCTGATGCACTTTATCAGTCTCCTCTCTTGGTCTTTCTTGTTTAAGCCTTTATGGAGCCCTCAATTTTACAAAAGCCCCAATCCTCAGGGCAAAAGGGGTCATTAAATGGTCTGATGACTAGTTTAGGAATGTAAATCACGTGGCTAATGTCACTATCGATCATGGCATACAAACCAGGAAAAGCACACTGAAAAGGAACGAAAATTATAACTCTGGAGCAAAGCCAGGACTGAACATCGATGTGACTTTTCAACGCTGGAAGCAACTAAGAGAATTGAAGGGCAAGGCTTTGCTCTAGGCCCTCCTCAACATTTTGTTCTTTTGCATAACACATTAAGTTAACAGAAAATATACTGGCAATAAAGCTTTCATAAAGGAAGATTCTGGAATATTCTGTTAAATTATAGTACATATTTTGTGTATATACAGGACCAAACAGAACACTCTATAATTTTGTTTTAACTGCAGAAAAACTTCCTGTATATTTCCTTCCTGTATGATATTTCTTTAAAAGGGATAGATCTTCTGTATCCTCCTCTAAAACACAAAAGTGTTGGTTGGCTGATTTCAGTCGTTATTGACTACCTGTACATTTTCTGATATCAATGACAATATTGTTGATGATGTGCCAATCATAAGTGATGTATTTCAGGCTATGGCAAACATATGTCATCCGGACACAAGAGGAAAGCCATACAACAACCTACTGGCAGCCCAGTTAGCAACTGCAAAGCTTAAAGTTACCTGCTCACTTCTATCACAGCAAAAACATTAAACACTAGCATGATGAAAAAAACAAAACCATGTTAAATATATTCAGTCCTACAGTGCTGTGAAAAATGCACTCCAAATTTTGTCAAAATGGTTTTAAAAGATAGCATATCTGGACCAAATATGCAGAAACTCACTCTCCTGGGCTGATTGCATCACTGTAAAATTAGGTTAGTATGGATTAGTATATTTGTATTGTGTTGTAATATCAGTTCAACGTTTGTTTACACACATAAACAAAAGAATAAAAAATATATTCAAGATATAAACCAATAACTGCTAAAAGTCCTACTCTTTACTAAATTTTAATGTAATTAAACAATGGCATTGCTTGCAAACCCTATTTAGGAATGAAATTTCTTTTGGTGCACACCCAAAGATGACTTCCTAGTAATACCCCTGGGTTAGTTGTATTGTAAAGGTGGGGCTGGCCTTTATAGACAACAAGACTGGGAGTTGGTTGATGGCTGACAGCTGAGAGAGTAAGAAGTAACTAAGGCTGCGTGCACAGTTAAAGAAAAGCTGAGCTTATGGGTGGGTGTAACTCTGCCCAACAACAGCCGGTTACAGCCGGTTATTGGTTAAAGCACCAATAGCTGTGAATGCTGCAGTAGTATTAACACAGTCAGCCAATAATGTTTTCAACTAGTTTAAAGGGAAGAAGGTTATTAGAAATGAACTAAAGCTACAATGAAAGTTTTAGTAGTAATACACGTGGAAAAAGAAGATTCACTGAAATTTGAAATTGCATCACAGTACAGATGTTCTCTATTGATGCTTTTTTGCTCACTGTGGTGCAGATCTGTTTGGTTGTTAAATGCAGGATCATAAATCTGCAGCAGTACCTGCTCTGGTATGACTATATCATAGAGCTGCAGCATTGCCCTGGCAGAAGCAGCACTGCAGCAGCTGCCTAAGCATTCCAGACCAGCTGCAACCAAAATGAAAGCAACAACAGGAAGTCCTCGTGGGACATGTTGACCTCGCTCCAAGCGGAAGACAGTGGGGGGGAAGCCAGGAATGCTGGGGGGCTCGCTACATCTCGAACACTCCCAGTGCTGCCTGCAGCTTGCTGTGGGGCCTGCCGGCAGCTTCTGGACTTTGGCAGTAACGGATACCGCACAGCTTATTTGCGTTAAAGGGCAACTTCATCCACTCTGTCAAAATCCTGAGCGTGTTTTGCCATTAAAACGTTTTAGATCATTATCTAAACAGTCTGTGAATAAAATACACTGGCCACCAATTAAGGCTTTTATTAAACTGGACCTTGTGCAACTGTAAGCTATGCAGCAAATCTTTTATAGGAGATAATATCAAGCCATGCTGTGGGTTAAGTAGCAGTCTGTCTCGTCTGATAAGAGGAACACTGAGTTCAAATAGCAGTGCACAGTTGATCAAAGATAGTGTCAGGTATGTAGTGGAGTACACAATGGTATTTCTGAAATATTTTTTGATTGATGCATAACTATAATTCACAGAATCACAACATCAGCGTGTTTACATAATGACTTTAAACTAAGGTGAGATATATGTAGAGCTGGTCGGATTCCAAATATGAATTTGTATAAAATATGAAACAACAACGATAAATATTTGCATTGTTTTCTGTGAAGCTTCTTTCTGCAGGAAACTCAGAATAGTAATCAGAGTGTTATCAGAATAGTTGGGTCATTGTTGATTCTGTGTATGAAATGCTGTGACTGTGTGTTGAGCTGCAAGCGAGCAATAAGAGGTGAAAATGGAGCAGCAAAAAATATTCACAAAGATGAAACAACAACAACAATGGCACAAGATAAAAAATTTAAATGTTGTACAAACTTCTCAGGTGAGTACCTGATCAAGACAGGTGAGTCACCTGATCAAGTTTGTTTCATTGTCATTATTTACTAGCAGTGTTAAGATTCATTTCCTTCAGTGCATGGTTTATGAAACAATCCATGCTGTGAAGCAAGTTCAGTTAACTATCTGATTGCTATAGTTCTATTAATATTGTAATACCTATTCTATGAATATAAACACAATCCATGACGTTCCTAAAACAGCCATATAACCATGAATGCATATACGCTCTGCTCTGCCACTCTTTTTTACTGGCTTGGTTACCTTTCCTTGGACAAAGCTAATGTTAGATTCTTACCAGCTTCTTATCTGAATTTTCCATTCCACCTTAAATGAGGCAGCAGTTACACTGAGGACAATTCAAATAAGAGGAAAATAATGGTTAGCATTAAAAAGTGAAATAAGGGTAGCACAAGAAGCTCAACTTTGTCTGCCTTGGAGATTTTATTATTTTGGTAAGCTGTTTGAAATGGCAAGTGGAGAGAGCAGACTTCACCTAAAGACACGGAAGTGAACATTTATCTCTTGCTAGGGCACACGTCAGTTATCAACTTGAGTGCAATAAGGATGGGCAAAGAGGGACAGTGACATGTGTCGACAGGTCACAAGTACTGGTGCTAATACCTCAACTGCTGCTGTCTGAACACTTTGTTCCTACCGACATTTCACTCCTATGCTCCACAGTTTGTAGCTAAATATAGAAGAGAAGCTCATATCATCTGTTTCTTCTTTTCCAAGTGTATTTAATGCATTTTTGTTCATATACATTTAAAGAAAAATGAAGTTTGGAAAACAGTAGCTCATATTGTCGGTGTCCTTAGTTAGAGTTAGGCCACTTGATAGTTGGGTTAGCCAGCAGGCTAACCAGCCAATAAAGCTTGCAAGCAGTTTTCTATTTTTAACTTTTGTAAAAATATAATGTTTGAACACTAGCTAGCTTTCCTGGATCTTGTACATGTCTGCACGCATCAATGCAAATGGCTCTTGCAAGAAACAAAACCACAGGAGACAAACTTGGGACATAAGCGACTTGTTGCCTGCTAGGGTGTCCAATATCTACATGGTTGTAGAGAGTCCTGCATTTCACAGTGTCCTAGGAGTGATTAACCCATGTTAATGTTCTCTCAGACTCATTACAGGTGGAAAGTAAGAGCCAGGTTTTAAATATACCATGAAATCAGACTGTAAATGAGCTTGTAATGCTTAGTTTGCTTAATATTGAGATAAAGACTTCAATTATAGCATACTATGCATATCACTGATAGCTACAGCAAAAAGTCTGTTCTATATTTATTAAAATTCAAATCAAATTTCCAATCATACTGATGGAAAGACTGTTGTTCCCTGTCATCGTGCTTCATTCAGATTAGTAAAAAACCTCCTTTGAATCTTTATAGCCACTCTGCCTGGACAAGCCAGGAGAGGCTCTGCCACAGCGAGCTTTGTACAAAACCTCAGTGCTCTGAAAGCGTGACAGGAGAGGACAGATTTAAAGCCAGGAGTGCTCGTTCTAAAACAAAGGAAACCTCTCTGAACTGTCTCTTCCTGCGCCTGATACAACATACCTCTGAGTGTGAGCGGAACCTCTTCAGTGAGCCAGTCACTGAGGCCTTTTAGACTCTGCTTGAAAAGCGGCTTTATTGAATGAGCATGGAATAGCAAAGACTTCAGCGATAGCATAAAGAGGTCATGACTCATCTCGTTCCCTCGTATGAACCCAGGCCTGTTTTTTTTCTCTTTGCACTAAAGAAACTAAAAAAAAAACTGAACATTGCCCAAGATTAGCGTTGTGACTCTGTGCCCATCCTCATAATAATTATGGCCAGTGTTCTGAAGCAAACTCAGCTCACATAGCCCATCCTCAAAGGTTTGCTCTTATTGCAAACATACAAAAGTCATCAAAGTCAGCAGAAAAGAGCTGATCTCCATCAGGAGGCTTCTGTTCACTCTGTGGAGATGAATAAATATTGAGTGGTCTATAGTGAATCATCATAGAGGGAAATCAAGAGCACAGTTCATTAAAATGCAGAAGTCTTGGTGGGCTTCCTAGATGGCTCTGGCCTGATTTAGATTCAGTTTAAAAGGGAAAAAATAAAAAGGGACGCAATCGCCAGCAGCAGGAGCTAGCAATCTATCAAATGTTCTATTATTAAGCAAATAAAACTGGCTAATCCTCTTACAACGGCCTCCCTAAATACATCATTTATTGACACTCTCTATTTTCTTCCGTAGACTGTTTCTGTATTATCTGCCAAATTTTTTTATGCAATTCAATTATCCAAATTATTATGACCAAAATGATCATGGTTATCAGTATTGTCAGGGTCCGGTTAAAAAGTATAGACTATGTGCAAAAAGCACTGATACACAAAGTTATATATTGAAAGCCACAAACAAAATGCAGCAAATACCAGTATCTTGTGTAAACGTATGAAAAAAAAAAACATATCAATTGGGCGTTAACGTTAAAGTCAGCACCATGTGACCATAAGAGGCTTAAGTATTTGGAATATTATATATTAAAGTGTTCAGAATGGACTCATTAATAGTTTAATGTCACTGCATCCCATTTAATTTAAAACTATTAAAATAGTATTTTCTGATTAGGACATGTAGACTATCGGACTGTCCTACCTGTACTTTTAGTATTTCAAATTCTCCTGTCTGATTCATCACCACCAGTAACAAATGTTTCCTGGTTTGATCCTTTGTCCCATTCATAGCAGTGCAGGCTGAAAGCCAGACACTTATGCACTGTTGCTATGATAAATTAAAGCAATAAACCACAAGACCTAGTGATACAGTGATGTTATTAGACACAGTGCAAAGCAGAGTGTCTAAAAATAACCAGCCATGATCAACGAGAATGCACATATGGGGACAAAATGGCAGACAGCATAAAATATGAAAATAATGCATGTTATTTTTAACAATAATGCAAATAATCAAGTACTCGGCCAAGACATGTGTTTTCTTCAGAGGATGGCATTGAAGCTACGCACACATGAACTGCTGAATGATGTACAGTCAGTTCTTTTTGGTATGGTAGGTGTGTACAAAAACCATTGATCAGTAGATCAAAACCACCAAGGAGTCATTTCAACATGAGCTACAATGGAATGAATAAGACAAAAGGACCTTTTTGTATAAAGACCTCAACATGAAGCAGAATTTACAGAAGCTTCAGAACTACCACATAATTAATGTTTGAGTTGCGGTAATTGGAACCAGATTCAATACCTCTAAAAGCTTCCTCACAGAAAGTTATTGCATGATAATCTTATTAATACAGTGCCTGATGCCCGAAACATTGTTTGACAACAACTTTGAGAGAGGACTTCAAACTAAAAAGTTTTTTATTGATTAATGATTAAGAACTTTACAGAACTTTGGGCAGCAAAACAGCCCCTGACGAAAATATAAATTTTTTCCATATTTTCCACTATTTTTCCATCATTGCTATTGCATAAAAACTCAATGTCTCACTGGTAGGTTCAATGTAACTTCATTGGTCACTTTGGATAGTAAATTAAATGGCTATATTTGAACTGGCTGCATCAAACCACTCCAAATTACACACCACAGCCTTTAAACTAAAACTAAATACAATTATGCAGGTATAAATGTAAAATATATATATATATTTAATATATTTAATGTACACAGTGCAGTCGATTTCATTTTGAGACTCAGCACTATACTGTTTGTGTAGTGAAAAAAGCCTAATACCTGATAGAATGAAGAATATTCCAGAGACAAAGGCTAGGATGGTGCGCTGTGGCCGAATGTGGCCTATGTTGCTGATGACGAAGGCCGTGAAGACGAAAAGGAGGGAGACCATGGGGAAGGGGGTTGCCGTCCTCACCATTTCTTAGAGAAGATAGGAGAGAGAGAGAGCGAGAGAGAGAGAGAGAGATCATAATAAAATCATGATGCATTTAAACAAACACAGCAGAGGACTGGGAGAGCTGATGAATAACAGCTCCAGCTGAATAATAATAACAGAGGCTATCAGGCTCCCTCTAATATCCTATTCCATTTTCACCACGGCGTTTTCAATCACTCTTTTATTGCAACGTTGCTTATTGTGTGGGAATGACTAATACGGCTCTTAGTCGCACAGCATTGTTCAGACAGTAGTGTTCCACACATACTTTCTGGAAACTGTAAAAATATTCCTCCATATACTACAATAAAACCAGAGGGAGCTTCTAGATTAGAATACAGTCTATTTTCATGAAATGACGATAATTAACAGGGTAATATTGCATTACATAAAATACATTTTCTGTTTTGTCTTTCTGTTGTAGTGTATTGTATTCATGTGAAAACGATACACATGCTCGAATTAATTAATTCCAAGGCATCTTTTTGGCTGGAGCGTTGGGTATTTGGGGTGCACTAATAAGAGAATGGCAGGCTAATGCCTTATATTTATATATCTGTTGTTGCCGATACACAGTTTCAGTCAAAGACAAACTTTTTGATTCCATTTGTAGTACTACTGAACCATCATCTGTGTTTCCACCGATACTGATATGATCCCAGTATCTTTGTGCCTCAGTGCTCTGTAACAGTGCACATTACAGGGAGCTGGACGTTTTCTGGGGCATGCTCAGTACACTTCATAGAGTTACTTCTTTTTTAGGTTAGTGTTCCACTGTCCACTGCAAAGGTCCTTACTCAGTATATTCGCTGTGTTCTCTGTCGTGATCTCGATTTCTGGCTCGGTGAAATATTCTGACGCCACGCATCTCCCCTTCTCTGGCCCTGAGAGAGAGAGAGAGAGAGAAAGAGTGAGAGAGACAGAGGGGACAGAGAGCTGACAAGGCAGAGACATAAAAAAGGCAGAGAGGAACAAGAAATGAGGGGCACCAAAAAGCAGCCGAGGGAAAGAGATGGACAAAGATTGACAGTGACAGAGAGACACTGAGATGGGCAGTGAGAGAGACAGAGCTGGTTTAAAGGAGCACAGGGAGATGAGAGATGAACACTTAGGGCAGTGGAGAAATGAATGGCTAACAAACACTTTATAATTGAATAAAAACAGAATCAAGATGGGAATATGTTTTCAGTAGAGGTTTTGTGTATATGCAAACAGTAGAAATCATTTATTATAAGCAATATATGTATAAATCTGGTGTGGTATTCAGTCAGAATACGCCGTTCATTAGTGCTTTAGTGCAACAAACACTGATGAAATGGATTCAGAATGACACTTGATCAGACAATTCAAAGTCCAGTCCAGGTAAACGGGACAGCGAGCTCAATATTGTACACCTGGAAACACTCCTGAGATGTCTAGTTCCTATCATTCTTCTGACAAGTACCCACAAAGTCATTAATGTGAAGCCCCTTAAGCTTTAACTGCTAATGGCCCTTTGTGAAGAATGTTTAGCTGCTAAACATGAGTGAGTGAGTGAGTGAGTAAGTGAAGGAGTTAGCTAATTAGTAACTTAGTCAGTGGTTCTAGGCTTTTATGTCTGGCTTTAGAAACATTATGTTATCTTATGCCTCTTCTTAAATATTCTTTACACTGGTGTTAATGGTCTACAATGCAAATATAGACAAAAAAGACAAAATAGCCAAATATTTTATTATCTAGAGAAAACTGTTTGTGAGCCTACACATCTTCAAAGTTTTATATGAAACCATTTTAAAAAATAAGATGGTCATATAGTGTGAAATGTGAAAGTGTTTGGGTTTGTTTTCTTTGGGAACTATTTTATTGTATCTGCACCCTTCTAGCATGTCTTCACCATGAATAGATTTAAAACAAGGCAGCGTTCTGTACTATTCCACTTAATAACTTTCTCCTAGGAAGCTTTTAAAGGCATCAGACATTATGGCCGTCAGATTTCCACCAGTGTTAAAGCTGCCCAGCGCTTATGTGGATCACGTCTTTTCATCTTTTTTTTTTTGGAGTGTTGATATGTCTACTGTTTGCTAACTGATGCATAACATAAAGAGGCATATGTAACTGCTTTGGGAAATAACAGTCATTCTAAACCCCTTCATACTGCAGCCTATGTACCTACATATAGGGCATGTCTTAATCTTACCACCGCTGTACTAAATAGTTAATTCAGCTTAGCAATGGCATCCTTGATGTACTACTTTGATGTGTTATTTAGTTATTAGTATATGTGGTTTAAGATGCAGCTGCAGACATCCAGAAAGTCTCTGTGCACATGTCCCTGCATGAGCCTGTGAGCAAATGAATGTCAGAAAGAGCAATCAAAAGTGACACAGAGAGGAGGGTAATGACAGAGTAGCACTTTATTTACTCTACCTGATGGAACGCACTACGAGTGAGACCCGATTGGACATTATAATGCCCAGTCCAGAGTAACTGAACCTGAAAATTGGGCAGGCAGGTGTAAAGCCAGACAACACCGTTTGGGTGTCTAACGCCTATCATGAATAGGAGAAGTAAGTTTCTCTAAAATACTCTAAATGGCTTTGTTTATATCTTAACTGCTCAATAATGAGGTGAAATGAAACCCCCTTTAAGAACGCAGCATGAATAGAAAGATTACATTTATTTAAGGAAAGGCTACAACGAATACAAGAACACTTTAGAATGAATAATGCAACAAGCACCTCAGCCAGACCTCCAATAGAGAAAGAACCAGCCAGCACTGACAGCAGTGGCAAAGCACTAAAACAAGGTGACATCATCCTCACACTTCTCCTACTCAGCCATTCCCTGCCAACTGGTGTGGCACTGCTTCAGTCTACCTCAGCACTTCCTGCTCATGTTGTGAAAACAAACCAGCGTGCAACACAACGAGAACTCATTTGTGCAGCATTTCCAAATCTGATCATTCATATGGAAATGAGCCATCTCTTTCCCAACAGACCAAGACAATGGCCGTTTTATAATTCCCTTTAATGGAACGGTAATGGCGTGTTGCACCAATTTGCCTACGCTATCCTTCTGGTTCAAATTGAGCAGTCGATAGAATTACGATGCCACACCAGAGCCATGAGACCTACCATCAACACAAATAAAAACAAGGTGCCTCACACTGAATAGGCGGCTAACTGGGCATAAAATATGAGATATGGGAAATACAGAGTGGGGAATGTGGAAAATAATGAGACACAAATTGAGCAAGAGTGATGCTGCAGTTACAGTAGGTACTAGGGCTTGCATGACTATTCATTTTTACTAGTCAGTTAGTATTTAGCCAGCAGTTTGTTAATAGCGGCTAGTTTAAACTGTTCTCTAAAATTACCAAAGCCCTCGTGATATCATCTCTCACAGAGATTTAAACCAGCTATCCGCACTTCTGTGCCACAGGTTTATCAGTCCAATGGAAAACAAATGAATGTTCATCAGGCTAAATGCTAGCAGTCCTTGGTAGTAAGCAGTTGCATCTCCATACACCAACAGACCTTTCGATTTGAGATGTAGCCCTAGTCTCTGAACAAAAAAAACATCCACACTACCCTGTGGCTGCTTATTAAATGCTATATTTTCTAATCTAAAATGTGTGAAGAGTTCTGGGCCGATACAGAGTTCCTGTGTTAGGTTAATGCAGAAGGTAAAATATGTAAACGTGAATGTGCTCTGTTATGCAATGCTAAGCTGGAAGACCAGTCAAACAAAGCTGTACATGGAGAACAAGCATGGTGGATTACAAAATCTAAAAGAAAGCATACCAGCCACAAAGCAGACTCTCCAGAGGCCGGAGTGCAGTGCCATCTTCACCTCGGTGGTCTGGTTCTGCTGCAGAACAATGCCCTCCTCCATCAGCAGCCAGTAGTCTGTCGACACAGCGACGCCCACCAGGAGCAGCCCACATGCCCCGAACACAGAAGAGAGGAGCGTCAGGGCCCGTGTGCTGAAAGAGCTCATCTACACAAACACAAAGACAGAATATACAGGAAGATAATCAAGACCAGGAACTCTAAAACATAATACGTCAGTGCCAAACAGGTTCTAGGGGAATGCTATGGAGTAACCACTTTTGGTTCCCTAACGAACCTTTGGTAATACTTTATTGGGATAACCCACTGCAGTTGCTTCAGCGACATCAAGCATTTCACTTACATTAAGCTACAGTCAAACACAAAGCATGGATGTTTAACCTCCTGGGACCTGGACTTGCTTGGTGTGCAATTTTAATTTCGCCTAGCTATTTGTGATAAGTAGGACCTAACAAGTATAAAACAAAAAACAAATAAACAGTGTCTCATATGAGGCCAAAAGGTCAACGTTTTAAAAAGTATCATGGTGCAGAGGAGCAGAAATATAATATCCTCATATGAGGACACTGGGGTCTCTGCAGGAACTGCATTTCAAACAATTTTGCCAATGCAATGAACCAGCTTTAACAGTATACATACTATCTGCATGAACAAAACATGCTATATATTATGGTTTACCTACTATCAATTCTCTATATTTTATTAGTATTAGTATTTTACTGTCCACTCCAACTGCTTTTAATTTAAGCAGGTAATGGTTTGTTTAATTCCCAGTTTCGCTCAATAACTAGCCTTGTTGCAGAATGTTTTGCCTATCAATCAGACTGAGGGAGCAGATTGAAATACGTTTGGTGATCTATTGACAGAAAAGATTTGGGTGACTTCTGACTTCCTGTATTTATTAGCAAAGAAAGCATCATAGTTTTTCAACAGCGGTAATAGAATGCAGCACACAGTACAATATGATTTGGCATTGTGTAATGCACAGGATTGTTTAAAGGACTGAAATTGTAGGATTTTGCCTTATTGATCTATTTTGCTCACATATAGATGTACAGCATTCTAACAGTCTTTTAAAGTTTGGCTGGGATACAACTCAGAGCTACTGTGTGACTCACTGACAAGGGAACACAGGAAAGAAAAAGAAAGCAGAGAAAAGTGTCCTTGACAGTTGTGTGTTGCTAAAAGGATTATCACAGTGACGTCAAGAAAGTAAGCAATGGGATAATCGTCCAAAGGAAAATGAGGCGCATGCACTCAACTTGTACATTTTAATTTACTAACTGTCAAAAACACCTTCATAACATAATGCAAGAATCAAACCAAAGGTTCTCAGACCAAGCTCTGTGCTGAAACACTGTAAAGGCACAGTAGTGGTGTACAAACCCTACTGCTTATCTTTGTCTTTGTCTAAATACTCAATGCAGCATGAACAAATGTGGATATAAAGTCACTGCAAAAGTACAGAATTCTTTATTACTTAATAAAAAGCACTGCTGTGGGAAACAGCCTGAAAGAGAAAGCAAGCAGAGAGAGAAAGAGAGAGAGAGAGAGAGAGAGAGAGAGAGTGGAAGAATGGAAGACAGAGAGAGACAGAGCGAGGCAGTGCCATCATTAACGGCTGACTGACAAGGATGGAGAAAACTACTATTCCCATGATTCATTGATGGGCACTATGTAGACAGTGACTCAGAAACTTCTACAGCTTTTGGTGTAAAGCTTCGGGAAGTACTTGGACATTTTGGAAATACATATGTGTATATATATATATATATTTACAGGTTTTGTGGATTGGAAAGGTGCATTGCAAGACTTTAAACTAAGAAATGCTTTATAGTGCTTGTATATGCTATTTTTGATTTAGTTTTTTTTAAACCCCATTTTTGAAATTCACCTGAACCTTTACTTAACTGACAAAAGTAAAAATAGACATGAACAAGAAAAGAGTGAAATGTCAGAGGATATTACGATTGGGTAAAAAAGTTCTTGAGAGAACTGTCAGGGTTCATAGAGAACATTTCTCAACACACGATTGCAAAAAGGTTTTTCTCACATACTCACATATCTCACATACTTTTCACTGTGAAAAGGTTCTATGAAGGGTTCCCTGATCCTGAGCTCATCTCTGATGATCCAAAAGACAGTAGAAGTGTGTGCTGTGGTCAATGATAAAAGGGACCATCCAGACTTTTATCAGTGAAAGGTGAAAGCTAAGATGAGTCAAGGTACAGGGGATGTCTTTTCCTGGAAAGTCCATTGTTATATCAGTAAGACAATGCCAGATCTCATTCTGCATGTGCTACAGCAGCGTAGCTTCATAGGCTCAGAGTGTATGTGTTCGACTGGCCTGCCTGCAGTCTAGATCTGTCTCCTATTAAAAATGTATGGCCTCTCATTAAGAGGAGACTCGGACAATAATGACCACCATGGACTGCTGAGCAGCTGAAGTCTTGTGCCATGCAGAAAGGGCAAAACATTTCATTTGCAAACCTGCAAAAATTAAAATCTTACAGAGTTAATGGGAAGGAAGATAAGGTGACCAGGAACAATAGATGATGATTAATTAAGACTGATATGGGTAATATTTATTGTGCTACACATATAGAAGTAGTGTCTCCTAGGCGCTTGGCCACCATGTTTGCTAATGCAACATGCAAGATGTCTCGGCATGGAGCCATAGAGGTTCCTAATGGTGCCCTGTGATAATCCATTCATACAGCTTGAATATTCTCACACAAGTTGTGCTGATTTTGAGGCAAGGGTTTTGGTGACCTGAATCCTTTACATGTCTCACAGTGTCAAACCTACCCACCAAGTTTCATTCCTGTTGCTTGATTCCTTCTGTGTGCAACTAGTTTTTGATGATGAGTATATATACAGAATACAGTTATGTTGGTGAATGAAAAGAACGGATATCTTTTCTTTGTATTTTGTCAGCTACATTAAGGTTCAGGAGAATCTTTAAAATGCCAGATTCTTGTTTAAATGGGCTTTTACTGAATACCCTGGAAATTAAGTTTTGTAGTTATTGAATAACAAGGCTTAGGATGTAACAAACCTGGTATTTTAGGAAGATTTACTACCAAAATAGTGATATATTACAAATAACAAAGGTCTGAACTCTGTTAGGTTACACATTCGAGCAATCACGCCACACACAAAATCTTTGTTTATCAGGGATAGATCCACAGTTTTCTGACTAAGCAGTTTGGATACAGTGCCTTACACTGCCTTTCACAACGAGTTCTGGTCTTGATAGGCTTCAGTATGTTTCATTTAAAAAGTTGCATTTTCAGCAATCCTAGTGGCCGCTCAATTCTCATTAAGTACAGTCTATATATAGGCAGCAAGAACAGATGCCTATTTCAAAGAGAGAGAGGACCAATCCAGACGGGAAACAGCTACACAAAGACAAAGATAAGGGTGACAATGAAGGTTTAGGGAGCTGCCCATCACTGTGGTGCTGAAGCCCAGAGCCACATTGACTCTTAATACAGCAAAGCCTGGGTCCTTTGTGTTAAACATGGTGTATAGAGTTGGATGTATTTCCTGTATTTGTTCTACATACCTGCACTGAAACTCTTTACATTTTGTTAGCATCCTTACCTGTTCATTTATACAGTTTTGGTGACTGTAGCTGAATACAGAACGTCGTGCTTCCCTTTTTTTGAACATGACTGAAACACTATATCAGTTATCGGGGTAGGAAAAAAGCTGTGCTGATAGCATGTATTTAGTGCGTGTTCATCATGTCATGGCAGGTCTTGGTTTCAGAGGCCATCCAGAGTTTTATCAGACTAAATGGAAAAGTCAACATCTGTCGAGGTATGAAGAGGATAATTTCCCACAGCATGGAGAACTCGTAAATTAATAATGTACCCTTGGCATGGAGGTGTACAGATAAGGAAGTCCAGGCCTGTTAATTGGTCAGTAAGAAAAGAGTTGTGATGTCACAGCATTTAGTTGTTTGGCTGCTTCTGATAGGTCCAACTCATCTACAGGCAGTTTACAAGCTCTGATATTAATGTTCCCCATATAGGACATGGTTTTGATAAAATAGCCTATAATTAAATTTGCAGCTCTCACAATTTGAATATTGCACTCTTTTAGATGAATCTTTCAGCCCTGATTTGGATTGAATGCATCGTAACACACAAATCCTATTAGCCTGTAAAGAAATATGAATCAGTAGGTTTCTCTCTTTCACTCTGATTGCTTTTTCTTAAATCACGGTTAAACTATGCAGAAAGTTTAAACCAATGTTCAAGGAGTGTATAACTATTGGTTTATACAGATAGTGGTAATAAAATATGGACCTTGGTTGGAGCCTTCTTAAAGTGAGTGAGAGAGAGAGAGAAAGAGAGAGAAGGACTGAGAGAAAAAGAGAGAGAGAGAGAGAGAGAGAGAGAGAGAGAGAGAGAGAGAGAGAGAGAGAGAGAGAGAGAGAGAGAGAGAATGAACATGAACATGTGAATGTCATTTTGAGGAGCTGTCCAGTGCTGAAATAGTTCACTGTGGTGATGGAGTTCCCCTATGCCACTCCATGAACTGAACTTGCAGCTATAATGTTATTATTAAGTTATTAAATTATATCTCTTAGAGCTGCTACTATATTTAATGAATCTGTAAATGCACTGCTGGCAAAGGGCACAGAGATTAAAGGATTGTGAAGATGGGCTGCAAACATGCTTGGTCTAAAAACTACAGCACCCGTGGTGCACTGGAGACTCCACAGATGGTGTTTCCAATTGAGTGGGGAGCGAGGACCCAGGGGGGTGTAGTTTTCTGTTGAGAAGGCAATATGTTCTCCTGTCAGCAGGTTAGGCCAACTGGCATGAGTAGAGTCTCAAATGGCAAGAGGGATAAAACATGAGCAAGAGATGGACAGAAGAATCTGCATCAGATCTAGGATAGAAATGTAGAGAAACTGTCACAGTGTGTGTGTGTGTCCGAGTTTGGGCATGTGTGTGTGTGTGTGTGTGTGTGTGTGTGTGTGTGTGTGTGTAGATGGGGGGTGGGGAAAGACCTTGGCCCAAAAATATCTAAGAGGACAGTCTCGCATGTACACGTGCACGCACACATACCGCAGAGAGAGAGAGAGAGAGAGAGAGAGAGAGAGAGAGAGAGAGAGAGAGAGAGAGAGAGACAGAGAGAGAGAGGGAGAGGGGGAGGAAAGAGGCAGAGAGAAGAAAACATACAGAAAAGGACAAAGAGATAGAGGGGGAAAGAGAGAAGTAGAAACAGACAGGAATTGACAAAGATAGAGAGAGAGAGAGAGAGAGAGAGAGAGAGAGAGAGAGAGAGAGAGAGAGAGAGAGAGAGAGAGAGAGAGAGAGAGAGAGAGAGAGAGAGAGGAAAACAGGCAGGAAATGGCAAAAAGAGAAACAGAGACAAAGAACAAGAGAGAAAGATAGAGGCAGAGAAAGAGAGAGAAACAGAAAGAGAGTGAGCAAGAGAGAAAGTGAGAGAGGGAAATAGAGAAAAGGACAGGGAGAGGCATAATGAGTGTGAGAGAGATAGAGAGACAGTAAGTGAGAGACAGAAAGACAGAAAGAGAGACAGTGAGAAACAGAAAGAGAGTGAAACAGACAGGAAAGGACAGAAAGACACAAAGAGTGAGAAAGACAAAGAAAAAGATAGAGAGACAAAGAGAAAGAGAAAAAAGAGAAACAAAGAAAGAGAAATAGTGGGAGAGAAAAAGGAGAGCGAGAGCGAAAGAGGCAGAGAGAGAGGGTGAGAGAGATAGAGAGAGAGAGATGCACGCGCACATGCAATCACATGTGCGCGCACATTCAGGCACACAGAGCACACGCCGTATTCATTCATGAGATTGCGAGAGCTGCGCGCGCGTTAGAAAAGCCTCGTGCTCACTCTATACATGATACATATATTCCCATTCCAAGCCTCTAAATCGGCCACTCTACACGTCATTTCCACTCCGTCGGCCCCCCACTATCATCCCCCGCCTCTCTCTCTTTCTCTCTCACACACACTGCAGCTCTTACACACTGAGCTTTATGCAAGACTGTGAGGAGTGGTGGGAGCTGTCCAGTGCTGAGCCCCAGTACAGGAATTCCTCCACCGGCTCAGTATTACCACCAGCATAAAGAGTTACACACACACACCCGCACTTCACTACCGCAGCACTGGCAGCCCGATGAGACACAAGTCTCAGCAAGTAGCATATGCATAACACAGCAGAGCCACCCAGACTCACAACTACACCACCTCTTTCACACAGAGGGGCTAACATCCACACAGGGGGCTCTAACCAACACACGCGCCGCAACCATTTAGCCGCCCAAGAGCCAGGTGTGCAATCTTTTAGAGAGAAAGCGACACAGAGACAAAGAGAGAAAGAGAGAGAGAGAGAGAGAGAGAGAGAGAGGTGGTGCCCGAGGTTGGTCACATACCTTTAAAGCATTTCCCGCCGTCATACTGGCGTCATTCCCCGTTACCATCGTGGCTGTTTGAAATTCAGCAGCCTGTTTTCACCGTGAGTGCGCTCAGTTACACTCTACACTAACAGACTCAGAGGAACTGACCACACAAGCACTCTCTCAGCATGTTTCATGATCCTCCGCCGCCGCTTCGCCCTCAACTCCGACTCTGTTTGGCGCGCACACACTCACCCTCCGATGCGCAGAGAGACAGCTCCGGAGCTCAGGAAGCCTTGGACGATTTTGCCGCTTCTCTCTCTCTCTCTCTCTCTCTCTCTCTCTCTCTCTCTCTCTCTCTCTCTCTCTCTCTCTCTCTCTCTCTCTCTCTGTATCTCGCTCTCTCTCTCTCTGTATCTCGCTCTCGCTCTCTCTCTCGCTCGCCCTCTCGCTCGCTTCACGTCGTCCGCATCTCACTCTCTCATTCGCTCTCTCCTCTCGGCACTGCGGAGAAAGAAGCGGCTGAATGGACAAGCAGCGAGTGAGCAGAGCGCGGGAAGCGCGTGCGATGCACGCAGTAGGGCATTGAAGAAGGGGGGAAGAGAGAGAGGAGGAGAAAGCCTGAAGAAGTGCAAAGAGAGAGGGAGAGAGAGAGAGAGAGAGAGAGAGAGAGAGAGAAAGAAAGAGAGAGGGAGAGAGAGAGAGAGAGAGAGAGAGAGAGAGAGAGAGACGTAGTTACTGTAGGCGACACGACACACTGATGAGGCTCAATTAGGTCAGACTCTAAAGCCTGTTTTAAGCCTGTGTCCGTCACAGCCATCAGATTCATACAGACGAGTTTCAGCATGAGGGATTTGAGCTGTGCAGACCCACCGTTAGCTATGTAGACCAGTAGGGCATTCAGTAGGCTCCTTCAATGGTATATACGCTACGGCTCCTTTACACACACACCCACACACACACACACACACAGAGAGAGAGAGAGAGAGAGAGAGAGAGAGAGAGAGAGAGAGAGAGAGAGAGAGAGAGAGAGAGAGAGAGAGAGTTGGAGAGAGAGAGAGAGAGAGAGAGAGAAAGAGAAGGGAGGGAGAGGGTGAGGGAGGGAGGGAAAGTAAGAAACAGGGAATGCAAGAGAAAAAGACAGAGAGAAACAGAGAAAGCGAGAGAGAGAAACTGTAGCAGCAACAATCCACACAAAACACGATTTAAAGGCCATAGCTAGATCAAGATAAACAGAATATAACTGTTTAAGAGATAAAGAGAGACAATAGAGTGTGATCCAGAGAGAGAGAGAGAGAAAGAGAGGGAGAGAGAGAGAGAGAAAGAGAGAGAGAGAAAGAGAGAGAGGGAGAGACAGAGAGGTAATGGTGTGAAAGAGACAAAAAGAAAGAGAAAGAAGTAAAGAACAAGATGGAAAAGTGCAACACAAAGAGAGACACATTAGGACAGAGAGAGAGAGAGAGAGAGAGAGAGAGAGAGAGAGAGAGAGAGAGAGAGAGAGTGGGGGAAGGTCGATCTCACTGCAGTGAATGTATGAATGCTTACTTTGCTGTGGCAGTGAAGAAAATAACCATGGACTGCAGCATGTGTGTTAATAAGACTGCAGTGTGTGTATGTGTGTGTGTGGGTGTGTGTGGGGACAGAGAGAGACAGACAGAGAGGCAGAGAGAGAGAGAGAGAGAGAGAGGGAGAGAGAAAGAGAGAAAGATCAGTGGTTCAAGGTGCTGCACTTACAGCCTGAGGCTCCGTAGTCCACACACACACACACACACACACACACACACACACACACACACACACACTATCTCTCTCTTTCTCTCTCTCTTGAGTGTTGCTAAGTTCAATATTCTGCATCTGCTAATCCTTTATAAAACTTTCAGATGCAGGATCAATAAAGGCTTAAAATGCATCTTCATATGTCACAGCAAAGAGAGGTGTTTTATTCTGTATATGGTAATAACTGATACCAGCAGCTTTATTTTCCTTTAGGAGCTGAATGACAAAGAAAGGAAAATAAAAGACAAAACCAAGTTCAATAAACACATTGCATTAACACTTTAGCAGTTACAGTTACATCTGGCAAGGGGTTATGGGGAGGGAGAAACAGAGAAACTATGCAAAAAGTATGCCACAGGAGAGAAAGTGTAACTTGAGCTAAAAATGCTTTTTGTCCCGCATCCACTTAAATGGCACACAAACAACAGCATGAGCCATATCTCATGGTTGTAAATGGTTCTAGATAGAGTGAAGACTACTGCCTTAAGAACCCTTCAATTGCATTCTGTTCAGTGTGTTATATGTGGCAGTGTTTTGTATCACAGCACCGTATCTCTGTATGTCCACCAATCCTGTATGCTATCTTACTAAACCATATGTGAATAAGTACAAACAAGCTAGCATTTATAAAACTCAGAACTCAATCCAGCAAAATCATAAAGAGAACAGTGATTCTAATTCAACACATAAGTCACAGCAAAGATAGGCGTTTTACTCTTTCCAGAGAAACAAACAGAAGCTAATCAGTCATCAATCATGCTCATTTTAATTTTAACTCCTGGAGTCACTACAGTCATATGACTGCAATTCTGTAATGTTTGCCAACTGTCTTCCTTCTGCATTCACCAGTTATCAGAAAACAGACCCAAGGAAAAGTAAAACTACAAGATAACATATATTATAATGTTACAAGCTTCAAATAAAACATGTAAAACGTATTTTAACCCATAAAAACCCAGACCCATTTCCCCATAATGGAAAATAATGAAGGGTCAGTTATAAGATCATAAAAGATCAGTCTTATTGTGACAAAGAGGTCACATGGCGTCTTCTGTAGGTACTATAGAGTCATAATAGTGGTAGCATATGTCACAACAAAAAAAATTTATATCTGGTATTCCATCATGGTGTTCTAGAAATGGCGTCAGAATGGGCATGTGTAAAAAAGAATATGGGTATATGTAATATAGAATATGGACATGTGTAATATAGAATATGGGTATATGTAATATAGAATATGGGTATATGTGATATATAATATGGGTATTTGTAATATAGAATATGGATATGTGTAATATAGAATATGGGTATGTGTAATATAGAATATGGGTATATGTAATATAGAATATGGGTATGTGTAATATAGAATATGGGTATATGTAATATAGAATATGGGTATATGTAATATAGAATATGGGTATTTGTAATATAGAATATGGATATGTGTAATATAGAATATGGGTATATGTAATATAGAATATGGGTATATGTAATATAGAATATGGGTATTTGTAATATAGAATATGGATATGTGTAATATAGAATATGGGTATGTGTAATATAGAATATGGGTATGTGTAATATAGAATATGGACATGTGTAATATAGATTATGGGTATATGTAATATAGAATATGGGTATGTGTAATATAGAATATGGACATGTGTAATATAGAATATGGGTATATGTAATATAGAATATGGGTATGTGTAATATAGAATATGGGTATATGTGATATAGAATATAAACCTCATAGGTAGAAAACCCAGACTGTAAAATGAGCTGGTTTTGTCTGTAACTGCACTAACTAAGCACATGGCCATTTTCTACAAAAGGTCATATGTTCACCAAAAATGTCATGTGACTGGATCCCGGGTGTTGGGTATAGGTCACTCAGGGACTCCATGTGTTTAGGTGAGGGATAAAGCTGTATAAAGAACTTTACAGACGTTTAAAAGGCTTGTGACACATACGCCACTGTGGGCTCTTCTGGGTCAAACATCTGTGTTTAATCTAGAAATGGCTAGAAGTACTCTAGCAATGCTCCAGTGGACTACACTGCTAATAATAGTATATAATAATATAGACCTCGTTTTCATTAGGAAGGTTTCACCACTGTTTCTGTAAAACACTTCTATACTTCCTTGTTCTAGTCCTGCACTTTACGTACATACATGCTAAAACGAAGGTTTGGTGATGCCATAAAATAAACCATTTTTACTTCCCAAAGGATCAACCGTGAGAGAGTTCTTTAATGAGATCATATGTGAAGAGCCGCCACATCGTGGAAGAGGTCTGTACCGGTCTAGATATTTTGCTTGATTCATATGTCCAGTGATCATGTAGTAACCTTCATTTTAAGGAGTGTACAAATTTAAAACCCATGTTATTATGCTAATCTGTTCTAAAGAAACTTAATGAATCTAAAATGCCCACAGTGGTGCAAGGAACCAGGTGCCAGAGAGGTTTACTGCCGTTTACTGACATATATATCATATAATATTTACAGCATCCAGCTGACACTCTTAACCAGAGCAACATACATGGTTCATATTCATATTACAGGTAGGCCAATGTAGTGTTAGGACTCTTATTGGTGTAGCACAGTATAACCACCCAAATCAGGAATCGAACTGCAGTCTCCCACATGGGGTGACACTACATAACCTGTTATTACTTTCTTATTCTTAACATTACTAGTGACTGGTATAATAAAACTAAATAACACATGGCATGTTTATACTCATATACAAGGCTTTATAAAGACCCACACTGATTACAGCATGATGATGACTCACTGATGACAGCATGCCTTCACCCAACTTACTGACATACTGAAAATGAGTCCACATAACGTAATAAACACTTATAGGCTCGTTTTACAGACTAAGGGTAAGATGGTTACTTATTATTATACAACTATACAAGTACTAAGTGCCCCTATATTAAAAATAGAGTTGATAAAACGCACAGCGAGTGTTTAGGTATAGGTAGGTGCGCTCAGCGGGCGTATGTAATATGCAAATAATAAAAATGAGCTTGCTTATTTATTCCTAGACATATCTGGTCTCCACCATGAGGAATCCCATAAATAAAAAAATGGATTTTCGGAGGAGACTACTTTAGGAGAAGCCCCTTCTCTTGCCAAATCGAACAGAATTATCCTCCACTGAGGAAACTGAGAGGCACTCTTTCAACAGAAGAGTCAAATTGTCAGCAAAAGTACTTGTTCGAGAAGTTTTCCCAGTGGGCAAGAGAAAAGCTTGAGTTTCAGTTTTTTGAATACTGCAACAAAGAGAGTTTTGAAACAAATAGATTACAGGATTATAGACCACAGCAGCCAAAGACTTGCTGCTAAAAGGATTGCCTAGACAGCTAAAGGATCAGGCTTACCCCTTACACACTCATATTATTAGTTAATCATATTAACGCTTACAATTTGTAAATACTAAAACTATATTTGGTATTACTTAATTGATTTTTTTGCTATGAGACTGATATCTATGTTCCTAGAGTGTACCATGGGCATGTTACTGCACCAGTATTTACTGTGCACTGTACATGCGTCTGAATGTGTCTATTTATAATGGAATGACCCGCATTAATGACTACACTAAGGGATAGCCTTCATGCTGAGGAATGTACCCTGCTGTCGACCCACCACTCTAATGCAAAACGGGTTACACCAGCAGGGGAGGACTAGTTTTCAGTCTTTCGTTCACCCTCCTCTCGCTTTCTCTCTCCTCTCACTTGCCCACCCCCCTTTTTTCTCTCCGGTCTATTTTTAGACCCATGGTAGGGAAACCCAATACATGTTTGATAAAAATAGTACACAATGGTGTCATCTGAACAGCTGAATTCTACACACTACGTGAAGGGCAAACTCAACGCCTGTATTGTGTATATAATAGAAATAACAGACTGTAAAACACATTACTGATCTGTCTGGCTACCTCGCTATCTATATACCAATCTTTCTGTTTCCAATCTATCTGTTTATCTACCAGTCCATCTGTCTATATACCTATCTGTCTGTGTGTTTCCTATCTATCTGTTTATCTATCTGTTTTTTACCAGTCCATCTGTCTATATACCTATCTGTCTGTGTGTTTCCTATCTATCTGTTTATCTATCTGTTTTTTACCAGTCCATCTGTCTATATATCAATCTGTCTGTGTGTTTCCTATCTATCTGTTTATCTACCAGTCCATCTGTCTATATATCAATCTGTCTGTGTGTTTCCTATCTATCTGTTTATCTACCAGTCCATCTGTCTATATATCAATCTGTCTGTGTGTTTCCTATCTATCTGTTTATCTACCAGTCCATCTGTCTATATACCTATCTGTCTGTGTGTTTCCTATCTATCTGTTTATCTACCAGTGCATCTGTCTATATACCAATCTGTGTGCATTCCTATCTATCTATCTGTTTTTCTACCAGTCTATCTGTCTATATACCAATCTGTGTGTTTCCTATCTATTTGTTTTTCTACCAGTCTTTCATCTATCTATCTATCTATCTAACCAATTAGTCACTCACTTTGCACCTGTGCAGAGTGAATTGGAAGAACACTCCAATCATTTGTCAGAGTATAAAAGAGGCCTCAAGTGACTTGGACAGGTGGACGGGCAAAAAGCTGGAGCAGCAGGAGCACAGAGAAAGAGTGAAAGTAAGAGCAAACCTGGCAGGCCAGAGGGACCCTTGAGGACAAAGAGGCCTAGGAAGCCACAAAGGCCATTGAGGACGAAGAGGCCTAAGAGGCCACAGAGCCCAGTGAGGATGGGGAGGAGGAAGATGAAGGCAAAGCCGGGACACTATTTCCAATGAGACATATGCAACTTTCACAACTTAGGACAATTGCTTCAGTACTTTTAGGGGGACAATGAACTAATGCCTACATGTTTGGGGGCTTAAATTATTCTCAGGTAACAGGTACATGATGCAAGCATGATAGAAGTTATGGATAATACAAGCAGACAATTGGGCAAAATCATTTGTATGGTTATGCCAAAGCATTTGATATCTGTCCAAAATGAAATTACGTGTATGATGTACACAAGTAAATAGATGATGTGAACAAGTCATTTTGAGAAACTCAATTCTGATCTGATCTGATCTGTGTGGCCGTCAGGGCCAGGGATACATTCTCACTTCCTGCTCTAAAATGCAGAGAGGTTGTTAAATCAAGGCCACACCTATGGACTAAAACTCTTTTAGTGACTTTTAACTTCATTTAAATTTAAATTTTGTAATTTAAAAAAAGATCTTAAAGGCACTGTAAAAAATATTACTTTAAATTATTTTTAAATTTAAATATTTATTATAAGCATTGTTTTCACAGTTTAAGTTTATCTAGGGGTTGGGGTTTGGCATAGACCACCATATACCCTATAAATAATGATGATGTATATATTTAGACTTTTACAATCCCAATTACAGCCAAAAACACAATCCTCGTAAGTATCCAGGGTCTCAATACCTCATCATTTATAATTTGGACACATATATTTATATATTATATTTTCACTGTTGGTAATAAATTTGGCCTCTCCAAAAAGGTAACCTTAAAGGAGAATGATAACACATTGTAACCTTTTAATGAGAGAACGTTTAATTAAAGTAATTTTGGGCCAATCCTATTACTCCTACACACAAAGTAAACATCAGCTGACAATTTCAAGCTTTGTCCCAACAGAAATTGTGGTTAAAGGCACACTTTCAATGAACATGATGCTCGGTTGTTAGTGCAACTTGAAAGGAAAGACAGGACAGCAATTTTCCTCCGATTTTCTCAGTCACTTTGGTGCACTGCTCAAATGAGAACTGAATTTCCCAAAATGACTCACATCCTGCACATTTTGAAAAGCTATTTCTTCTTCATTTTGGACAAATAGCAACTGCTTTGGCATAATCATACAAATGGTTTGCTGTAATGGTCCAGTCGTCTGCAGTTACCTACATTATCAATTACTTTAAACATGCTGATCAAAATGCACTAGACTCATTCCCTGCTGAAACAGATTTACTCTCTGTTGAATAGTCCAAACCATCAAAACATCTAGGCATTACTTCATTGCATAAGTCATTACACTCAAAAGTGCTGAAGCAGTTGTCATGTGCTGTGATCTCTCTTTATTAAAAGTGTTTGGTAAATGTCTCATAAATAAGCTCTCAGGTGTATCAAGACTTTCACTCATGGAAGGAGGTGTATCAAGCTATAGATCAACCAGTGATCAACCAGTTCTCTAACATAGCACATGAACCTTCAATAGACAATCATTTACAGACAGCGAGACTAGAAGAGAACACAGAGGATGAGGAGTAAGAATGTGTGGTGGAAAGGTAAGGAGGGCTACCACTGAATGTTGGGAATAAACCTGCTTCCCAGCAGATGGGAACATCAGAACGTCAGCAAAAAGAACGGGCTGTAATTCCCCATGGAGGGCTGCATGTTCTTCCTTACTGGTGTTTCCTGTGTTTACATTTGTGATTTTGTATTTGTTCCTTTCTGTCTTGTCTTTTGTTTCTATATCGCAATGTTTTGTTAACAGTGTGTCAACAAATACAGGACAAAGAGTAAGAGCATGAATGTCAGTTCTATCCAATCTCTGACAATTGATCTCCCAGAACGTATGCTTACAGAATACACTATTATACTGACAACATGGCTAAGCATTGTCTTCTTTGTAATCAGTGACACAAGGACTGATCATTCTGATGATGCTGGCCATTAACATAAATACTTACTGTTGGGACAAGAACTATGGATTTTGAACAAGCCTTTGCCAGGAATCCCTTGTGTGCTGTTTGTACAAACTGTTTTGGGAAAAATCACATCAAATTGGCTGAAAAACTTATTACATAGACACTACACATTACACTAAATTGTCGGCATGTGCTTTTAAATGCTGTAAAAAATAAATTATATAAATCAACCAAAAATGAATGTGATGGCTTCACTTGCAAGTTTTCAGAGAGTTCATATCAGGCAGTGTTGTGGGTAGTCAGTATGCAGGAATGAAGAACCTTGAAATCAGCAGAAAAAAATGAAAGAGAGAGAGAGAAAGAGAGAGAGAGTGAGAGAGAGAGAGAGAGAGAGAGAGAGAGAAAGAGAGAGGAGAGACTGACAGGGGATAGGGGATGGGGGAGGGAAGAGGATAAAAGGCACCTAGTGGAGAGAACTACAGTGGTTTGTTTAACATAATGGGAATTATGAAAATGAGTGCAGAGGTTAGTTATGTGCCTCGCTCATGCATATGCATATGGAACCTGTCACACTGGATATTGGGAGAGAGGATGCAGTAGTTTATTTCTGAGCCTGGCGCTTTTCTGTGTTAACTGAAAAAGGGTGAAGCAGCAAGAGATAAAGGGAGTGAGAGAAAGAAGCAACTGTAATTGAAAAAAATAAGAAGAATTGTGGTCAGCATCATAACTGCAGAGAAAGAAAGAGATGCAAATGTGCTGTGTAATAGAATGACAATGAAAAGAGAATGGATTGACAGAATTCAGAATGTGGAGAAAAAGTCAATATTGGAATAGAGATGAAAATATATGCGGCAGATTTCTATATATACTCAGGGTTTGCAACAGCAGCATATGATGCATCAACTGACGCTTCACAGCATACATATATCAGTTAAACACATAAAGAGTGATGGGGTGATGCATTATTACCTGCAGTGTTATTCACCATGAAAATCTGCATTACATACTGCACCACCAGCAGTCTCTCTGCACCACACACACGCACAGTGTGCAGTACACGATCCCAGTACAGTGGTAGTATGCTGCATTTTTATGAGGAGTGAAAGCAGGAGAAAGATAAGGTGAGAGGGAGAGAGAAAGAAAGAGGAAGTAATTTAGGAGGACTATGGGGGTTGAAAGTTAACAGTGCTGAAAGTCTGAAGTCGTGCGCATGTGAGATTGATTTTCTTTGGTGTCCACACATACGTGTGCACACACATACACACACCTACACACACACACACACACACATATATATATATATATATATGTGTGTGTGTGTGTGTGTGTGTATTCCTTTATGTGTTTAACTGATATATGTATACTGATATATACATATAATTCAATGAATGTGTGATGTGTGTTTTTATATGTATACATCGTTGGTGGTCACTTTATTAGGTAATTGTATCCTACATCAGCTCTACTTGTACCATTTAGAATCACTTTGTAGTTCTACAATTACAGACTGTAGTCCATCTGATTCACTGCATACTTTGCTAGGCCCCTTTCACCCTGGGCATTAATGGTCAAGACTCCCACAGGAGCCTCACATTTTGGTGGTGAATCATTACCATCACTGAAGAGACGCTGACATGGTGCTGGTGTGAGTGGGTCAGACTCAGCAGTGCTGCTGGAATGTTTAAACACCTCCGTATCAGTGCTGGACTGAGAACAGTCCACCAACCAAAACTATCCAGGCAGCTGGATCCTGCAGTGTTTGTTATAAAGCTACTTTAGTAAAGTTATTTTTGTGATGTAA